>JAYKAV010003365.1:2193106-2639754 GCA_035582835.1 Phoebastria nigripes
GGAACGGGCTCTCGTTTCGGGCACGCGTTGGTTTCGGCGGGTGGTGAGCAATCGCATTGTGCATCGCCTGCTTTGTATGTTGTTGTTGTTATCACTGTTATTATTACTGTTTTACTTTGTTTTATTTCAATTATTAAACTGTTTTAATCTCAACCCGCGAGTTTTCCTACTCGTGCCCTCCCGATTCTCTCCCCCATCCCACCGGAGCAGGGGGGTGAGCGAGCGGCTGCGTGGTGTTTAGGTGCTGCCAGGGTTAAACCACGACAAGCCCAGTCACCTGTAATGCAGGCCACATCAGCTGCTTTCTGGAGTTAGCTGCTAGCAGAAATTTGTCAGCAACAATTTAGAGCTTGATTAAAATTTTTGGGTTGGTTGAATATGAGATTTTTAACTTCTGTTTTCTGGCTCAGGTGCCCAGTTTGGGGCGAGAGGTCAGGTTGTCTGGAAAAAAAAAAACTTTTCCTGTCCTTTCAATATCAGACGCTTGCTGACCCTGGGGTTGCTTATACAGATAGTCAAAGAAGGGGATTACCTTAACATAACCACAGGTCTTAAATAAGTGCATCTGTAGATCCTATAAGCTGCTTTGCTTCTTCTGCAGCATTGGGAGTTTTATTGCCTATGTTGTGGACAGTGACTGGCAGTAGTTACTGCCAGTCGATTTGCTTTTTTGTCTCCAAAAGAAATTATGATGATGTGCAAGATCTAACAGGACCCATAGTTGAAATCATTCTGAATTCCTGTGCATATCTGCAGCAGGTGGGGCATATATGTTCTTTACATCTGACTAATTCCTTAAGTAGGCAGAAGACTCTAGGTTGTCTGTCAAAGCACAACACTTTTTTCTTTTTTTTTTTYTTTTTTTTTTTTTAATTGTACTCTTTCTTGCGGCTGAAATAGTTTGAATTTTTCAACATAAAATTTACTGGAAAAAAATTCACCTGGCTTGAGCTATAAGGGTACCAGTTTGCCATTGAAAGTGCTTAATGTGTTTCTAAAAGGAGGAGGATAGACTATTGCAGAAGGTATTGGATATTTGTTACAGTATTTGACTTGGCAAAACGTATAGGCGTATGTTGAGCTCCTAAGTTAGTGCTCACTGCTTGTTTTACTTAATTTAAGAATATATTGAAATTGTTCAAGCAGATCCTACTCCCATAACAGAAGTGGGTTTTTTAAAATTTAAAAAAAAAAAAAAAAAAATTAACACTTTTATATCCGTGATGCTGTTTATAAATTATCTTCACGGTTTTCTGGAGTGTCAACTTACTTTCAACCATCAACAAACAAAAACTCCCCAGCATTTCATGATATGAATGGAATGCAAGCGGGGGGGGGGGAGAGAAATGGAAATGCCAGGCGTTTCTTCTGCTGCAACCTCTTGTTCTGTCCTATCTTCTGCCTGTCTCAAATAGTAATGCTACATATTTGCATGGTCCTTAAATTGTTGTTTTTGCTAATTTTGTTACTAAAACAGGCAACAACAGAGAGACCTTTTATACAGAAGCTATTTCGACCAATTGCTTCAGGAGGACAGTTGCATACTTTGGGAGATCTGCTAAAAGATGTGTGTCCTAGTGCTATCACCCCTGAAGGTACGGTAGAAATAACTTTTGTCCAATAACATAATTTTTTTCTGTTGATTTATTGTTTGGTTGGGTTTTTTTTTAATATGCAGATTTTGGAGGTAGAACTATGTCTCAGTACCAGAGTTTCATATTTCACTCCTTCCTGGCCCTTTAGTGTGCCCATTATACATCACCTGCAGTGTTTGGAGAGGATAAGATTGAGCCCTTAGGCACTCCTGAAAAATTAATCTCTGCAAGTTTTATTTTAAAATTTGTGTACTCCTTTGCAATCATGCTGTTCTTAATAAAAACATGCACATGTTATTTTCTGCATTTTTAAAAAATATTCTTACAGCAACATCAACAAAATTTTTATTTTATTACCTTTAATTTTATATTGCATAAACTTTTCATATGTAAAACTCCAAAATTGATAGAAATTGAAGATGTTTTCAGAATACTTTTTTCCCTGTTGAAGCCCAACCTTTAAAAATGTACCAGAAAAGAAAGAGATTGTTGTAAGTATGTATGGTTACTAAGTAGTATTGTGTGGCAAGATACCAATTAGTTCACGTAGCATTATATCATTTCATACAGTAGTATTTGTTGATCAGCATTTATTCAGAAAAATAAGCATTTCTGGATGTTATTTTAGCCTCAAAGATTAGAACTATTGGAACTCTGATATGCTTTTTAGGTGGGATGAATGTAAAAGTTATGTACTCTACAAATTAAGATCAAAATTATTTAATGTGAGATGTTTTTCATCTTGTTCTTGCTGTTGTCTTACCAGTACCTGAAAATGGGTAACTTTTCAGTCAGAATTTGTTTTGAGAAATGTCTGATATTCTAGAGAAGATCTTGGCACAGAATTTGCTGGTGTAGTATCAGCACCTTTTGACAGTAAAGCACTTAATTTGGAATCAGTGTAAAAATCTGTAAGACCTTGTTGTACACAGAAGTTGTATAATTCAAAATCAAACAGTTGTCATGGATTCTTTAAGTATGGTGATCTTAGAAAAGATTGACTGAAATCTCAAAGTATTTTTTTACCCCTGTTTAGTACTTGTTAACACATGGAAACAATTTCCAAAAATAACAAAACGTAAGAAAAATATGGAATGTTGCTAGCCATGTGTCCATTTTTCCTAAAGCTACTATAAATTTTGGAGCATACTTTTAGGTAATGCTTTCAACTAACTGTCCAAAAGATAAAGCAAGATACAAATAGATACTTGAATGTTAGCACAAGCAAGTTTAACCATCTTTAAGTACTTAAGTGTGAGGATCCTACAGACACTAGTGAAAAGGTACAAAGTGAATTTTAAAAAAAAAGAGTAAGAAGGATGATGCATTTTGACTTGGAAGGCAGTCAAGAGCACAAATTAAATGAAAGAAACTCAAAAAGCATTTATGCAAAAGTTATTCCAGGATATAATGGATCATAATTTCTATGTGGATTTGCTAAAGCTGCAGATGGGGAATGTGCTAGTTACTGCCTTTATTAAAAGCGTGAATGTAATGTAATTTTATCTGAGTACCAGTGACTTGATGCTTCCCACTAGTAGGCCTTCTTTTCAGATGTTGGCAAATGCACCAGCCTTTAATAGCAGAATAGAAATGTGCTATGCTAATTGCTTGCTTCATTTTTGTTAAAGGCTAAAAAAAACCCTATACTGTTTACTCAATGGGGGCAAAAAATGGTGATTACTTGGAAGTAAAGAAACTAAAATGGGTCCTATCCTTACACTTAGGAGGAGCGATTTGAAATTTGGCGCAAGGGTTTCCTTGTATTGGAATACACTTGTCTGTTCCTGTATAAATCTGCTTAAATTTGGCCTAGTTTTGATCCTTAAGATTCTACTGAGCAACTTGCCAACTTAGATTTTTAATAAATTTGATCCCTCACATGGGTGTGAGCTATCTAGGATTCAGCAGAATTTCTCCTGTAATGCAGCTTTGTATTGTTGCATTGTTCAGTTGTTCCTCTTATATTCTGAGTGTTCTCCTCCTCTTCTGGTAAGTAACAGAAGGAAAGCTGTCTGAGCTAAATGCAGAAAATAACGTGAACTCTTGAGGAGATATGGGGGTAGACTGCTACCCAGAGCCAGTGGAGGGGGAGGCAGACTGACTGAACAAGTAATTTGGAAGAAAATGACAGATCTGGGAGTCATTAAATGTGATGGGGAGAGTGACTATAAACAATGTGGCAGGATGAAAGAGATTGGGGCAAAAGCCAAAAACTGACATAATAACTGTGAACACCTGGACAGGGTAAGTGGGATAGGAGATGATAAAAGGATGAGGGAGAAAAAGAAGCATATTGCATGTGGATCATATGCTGAGATTGTGCAAGGCATCCGTGAAAGAATGGGAGTGGAAGTCCTGCTGGTGAAGTGATTTGGATGGTCTGGAGACCCATTTGGAGAACGAAATTGAATCCAAAGTTGAAAAGAAGGGCAGTTTGCGCTGGCAGAATGAGAAGATGCAGGTGGATAGGTGGTCAGGTAGAGCTGGAGATAGTCAGATAAGGGACTGGGGAAAACTTGTTCAGGGTTTGCTGTACAAGTAGACTGCACCCCAGACAGGAATACGAAGTAGAAAATTAAGCATGGCAACATGGAAAGAAAAAAAGACCTAGGAGATAGATCAGGAAGAAGCAGAACTAGGACAAAATGGAGGGATGATAGAGAAAGGATCAGGCTTATGGAAAATGACCTGAAAAGATGGATGCCCATGACAGCAGTGATTCTTACCGCTGAGGAACATGCACAGGTAAGGTCAGTGCACTTAAGAGGTGTGAAGGGCAGTGCTGGTTTAGGCTTGACTGCTTCAGTTCATCCTACTCTGTTCACTGATGACTCAACTTAGCCAATAAGTGAACTTTGATTATTCTGTTGCTTGGCTTAATCCACTCATCTCATTCACTATTCAAATGTAGTGTGCACCGTATTAAGTGTTCATGCTCTAATACAGCTTTGAGCTATTTAAAAAAAAAAANNNNAACCAAAAAACCAAAAAAAACCACCCCTAACTCACCAGGCTGCATAGTGCCACTTTTGAGTTTTGCCTATAGAAATGTTAGCAGCCATAACGAGGACATGCTTCTCCCTTTTCCAGCAAGTGGACTAGACTCCTGAGACTACAGAACCTCAGCACGTCTGTGCCGCTGAAGTATCCATGAAACCCACTCAGTCAACTCATTTTCTCTCTGATGCTGGTTCACTGAGAGTTTAACAATCTCAGAGTTATCCTCTGTCAATAGATGCTCCATCAGTTCAAAATGCAGAGGAGATTGTAGAGCTGAGTATTTCTATCCATTTTATGGGCATATGAGAATTTTAATTTGCAAGCATTTTTTGGAAACCTGGGAAACCAAATGGATACAATACTTTAGAAGAAAAACATTTAAAGTTGAATACTTGAAATTTAGGGGGTGTCAGGGTTGTAGACTTGCCTATACAATCTTAATTTCCATACCCATGCACACTGATCATTATATAGCTTATAATCACTCTCCACCTCTCATCTCCCTTTGTTTTCTGTGAGACTTTTGTCTTCCTGCACAGGCTGGGCATGTTTTAGTGTCAGGGCTGTGTAGTGAAAAATCATTTTCCTGATTGTTGAAATGATGGATGGGGAATGAATGTACTTCAGGAAGTATTGTAATTTAGGCAGCTGAATACTGCCTTTGGGAATTGAATTCAGTTCTTTCTCCCCTAGGGAGTTCATTCATATGTGATGCTAGGCAAGCTGAGTGTTACAAACCCATCCATTTTATAGAGAGGAGCACCAGAAAAATCCAGTGATCAGTGTGAGTGTTCTGCTGAACAGCTTGCTTGCTTGTACTTGGAATCAGTGAGAGCTCTGGGGCTTTGAGTGTGCAAACACCAGGCACACTCTGAAGTCAAGTTCTAGGCCTCTCATTACTTTCTTCTCTCCCACCCTCCAAAAAATGGATACTTCTGGCCATAATGTCTCTGACTTCAGTATACGATCTATAAAATGATGATAATACAGTCTCTTTCCACAGGAAAATCTTGATGAAACAGTTTCTGAAGGAAAAATAGCTTGTGGTCAAAACTGTTTGAGTTTCACGATACTAAAAATTGTCCTCTTTGCACCTTTTTTGGTATCTTCTAATTTTTGTTCTTGTAAACTTGTATGTTTTGTCTTACCTACAACTTACATTTATTCTGGTCAAGGCATTAAAATAATGTTGTAACAAAATAGAATACGTTATCAAAGGTATATTAGAAAATGATGGCAAACTCTTTTCCACATCTGGATTTTCACTTTATTCAGTGTTATCAAAGTTTAGATCTACTTAGTTTTTCCGAACAAAGGAAAAAAAGTAGTATCTCATCAAAGATATGCTTAAGGATGTAATAGATATTGGTGAAGCAAGTTGTTTTCAACCTTTTTCACTCTTGTTTTCAAAAAGTAATTTAAATACTTTTCCAAGACTGTTTTTTAAGCCTCCTCTTGAGTGAATTAATGCATCGGTAACATTAGCTGCATCTTTTTGTCAGTGCAACACAATCAATATGAGCTTCTCTTTCTGTTTTTCTCCATCTGAACTTTTTTTTTCCTTTTTCCCTCTATGGTTTTCTCCTTTCCAATGACTTTTCATTCAACTGGAAGCTTCATGGTAATTGTGGTGATTGCTTGCCTATGGTGACATCCGTAACTGAGCTTTGTGCCGTGGGAACACAGAGAATATATGATTTTCAGACTCGGCATTTGTAGTCATATATGTGAGCTGTTCCTGCTGCCAGATACTTAGGGACCACCACAAGAAGAGGGAGGGAAGGGTTTCAAGAACCACCCACAGTGTCTATATGCCTTTGCTTTAGGAAACATGGATATAATTAAGGCTCTCTTTTAACTGTGCTGAGAAAAAATATTTCAATGAAAAAAATGTATTTTTRTATATATGGATTGAATATAGACGTTGATTACCAACTGTTGAAAACACAATGTAAAGAACATTGTCAGAAGTAGAACAGGTTGAATAGTGACATTAGAACACTGATAATGGTCTTTGTAAAATATTGTGCCAATTTTACTTTGGACAGTTACAGACTGTGGGTAACTGTTTAGATACTGTGTTTTATTTAAATTAGCTTATGAAACTATTCATTCAAGGCTTTTATTGTTTGTTGAAGTGCTCTTAAAAAATAAAAACTTCAGCAGTTATTATCCCAACCCGTACTTCCCTGTCTCTCCTCAAACTGGTCCTTTATTCAGTTATGTATATATTATCCTGCTTAATGAATGCTGTACAGTGCTCACCTTTCTGGATTGCTAAATAGTTTCATCTCCTTAGACTGTTCATCAGAGGAAAACTGATGGATAAAAGTTAAAGGCTTTTTGTCATGGGCATTGTTAGACCAAAGGAAAGAGTGGCTTCTACTTTAACTTCTATCCTTTAACTCTTCAGACTGCAAGGAGTGTTAGCTTGATCTTTTAATGTCCTTAATCACCGCAGTGGAGTTGTCGCAGAGAGTACAGCACTTTGGAACCCGTTTGTCAAAACTCATATCAAGCAATTTATACATTACTAGTAATGATCAGAAAGTGTGAAGAAAAGCAGTACTTCGAATTAGAACAAGCACTAAGAAGCCAGTGTCGTCCTTAAAAACTTTTGGCAATTACATTAATTATCTTGACTGTAAAGGATACCCTGTTCCTCTAGAACAACAAGGAGAATGGCTACATTTATTAGTAGCAAGTATCTTTAAGAATAATACAATGTTGAGAGAACCTCCAGAGAAGATGCTCTTTTTTTCACCTTACAGTACTCCTACTGCAGTACTGTACAGTAATTTCTTCCGGAAGACTAGGTTGGAACTGATCTAATATAACCCTCTCTAATTTTCTGTCTAAATGAGTATTTAGACAGCAAATATGTTAAATCAGATATTTTCTCATTAGCTGAGTAGTTTTTCTTTTTCCTTGGTGCCTATTTAGCTGCTTCACAGGCAGCGGTTGTGGTTATGTGGCAACAGAAATAGTAAGACCAAATCATCACAGAAAGTGCATCACCTTGCATTTAATATTGATGCATTTAATTTGTTTCAGTTTTTTTTTTTCTTTGTTCTGATCCTCCTGTGTTGACATGAAGTTTGGGAAGCAGTGAAGTCCTACTTGTCATGTTTAATAAATATTAAAATTAATATTCTCAAACACAAACTAATCCAATAATCACTTCCTCTGTATTGCAGCCTACTGTAATCTCTCTTTAAGGCATGTTATTATTTGGTTTTTAGTTATTGCAATAATAAATTGTAATTTATCAGTTACACAGCAGTTCATAAATGAAGGAAAGACGCCTCAGACTGAAATTTTACTATGGGTAAACCTATGCTGTGTATTAGTACATCTTTTGTTTACTATATTTCCATAATTATTGTTTACTTAAATTTGTCTAAAGGCTGCATACAATTGAAATCGAYCTTGGCCGTTCTGTGGTTGTATAGATAATACTTAGCTTGCTACTCATGGACTACTATTCCTGACCTCCTAGAGTTTTTGGGAATCCTTACTAGAAGATGTGCAATTTCATTTCAGTTTTCAGTCTTTTAAAGTAAAAGTTTGCAAGTTCTGCAATTTGAGCATATTAAACTGTGTTTAGTCCTCAGTTGTGATCATATCCTGGTGGGGAGTGTGTGCTTGGTTTTGTTTTTACATCTGTTTCTCCCTAGTTGTTCATACTTAAACCAAGGCAAGCCGGTCATTCAAGTTTTATAGAATCATAGAATAGCGTGGATTGGAAGGGACCTTTCAAGGTCATCTAGTCCAACCCCCCTGCCATGGGCAGGGACATCTTCAACTAGATCAGGTTGCTCAGAGCCCCATCCAACCTGACCTTGAATGTTTCCAGGGATGGGGCATCTATCACCTCTCTGGGCAACCTGTTCCAGTGTTTCACCACCCTCAGCATAAAAAATTTCTTCCTTATATCTAGTCTAAATCTACCCTCTTTGAGTTTAAAGCCATTCGCCCTTGTCCTGYTGCAACAGGCCCTCCTAAAAAGTTTGTCCCCATCTTTCTTATAAGCCCCCTTTAAGTACTGATAGGCTGCAGTAAGGTCTCCCCAAAGCCTTCTCTTCTCCAGGCTGAACAACCCCAACTCTCTCAGCCTTTCTTCATAGGACAGGCGTTCCATCCCTCTGATCATTTTCGTGGGCCTCCTCTGGACCCACTCCAGCAGGTCCATGTCTGTCTTGTGCTGAGGGTTCCAGAGCTGGATGCAGTACTGCAGGTGAGGTCTCACTAGAGCAGAGTAGAGGGGCAGAATCACCTCCCTCGACCTGCTGGCCACGCTTCTTGTGATGCAGCCCAGGATACAGTTGGCCTTCTGGGCTGCAAGCGCACATTGCTGGCTCCTGTCCAGCTTTTCATCCACCAGTACCCCCAAGTCCTTCTTGGCAGGGCTGCTCTCAATCCCTTCATTGCCCAGCCTGTATTGATACTGGGGGTTGCCTCGACCCAGGTGCAGGACCTTGCCCTTGGCCTTGCTGAACCTCATGAGGTTCACACAGGCCCACTTCTCGAGCTTGTCCAGGTCCCTCTGGATGGCATCCCATCCCTCAGGCGTGTCAACCTCACCACTCAGCTTGGTGTCATCTGCAAACTTGCTGAGGGTGCATTCAATCCCACCGTCTATGTCATTGATGAAGATATTAAACAGTACTGGTCCCAATATGGACCCCTGCGGGACACCACTTGTCACCGGTCTCCATCTGGACATGGAGCCGTTGACCACTACCCTCTGGATGCGACCATCCAACAAATTCCTCATCCACCGGACAGTCCACCCATCAAATCCATACCTCTCCAGTTGAGAGAGAAGGATGTTGTGGGGGACTGTGTCAAAGGCCTTACAGAGGTCCAGATAGACGACATCTGTAGCCCTTCCCACGTCCACTGATGTAGTCACTCCATTGTAGAAGGCCACTAGGTTAGTCAGGCAGGACTTGCCCTTGGTGAAGCCATGCTGGCTGTCTCGAATCACCTCCCTGTCCTCCATGTGCCTTAGCATAGCTTCCAGGAGGACCTGTTCCATGATCTTCCCAGGCACAGAGGTGAGACTGACTGGCCTGTAGTTCCYCGGGTCTTCCTTTTTCCHSTTTTTRAAAATGGGGGTTATGTTTCCCCTTTTCCAGTTTTGGGCAATGTTTAATTATTTCTGATCTTGATCCCAGCATCATGGAAGAGTGGCACTTGTTTTTCAGTTCTTTTTTCAACTTGTGTTGACCCATCTTATTTTCTTTCATGTCAATGGCTCTGCAGCTGTTTCCTTTCTTTTTCCTGCATCATGTTCCTTCAATACCTCTATTCTAGTCATACATAACTCTTGCTGTCCTTTGTTACTCTTTTAATACCTGCTTTTGCATGCTTTAAAATTGGCTCTTCTACTTCTTTGACTAAGCTCACCATAATTTGTATAACTATTTTTGTAGTTTTTCAAACCTTAGCTGATTTCCTAATAGAAATAGATCTAGAACTTCAGGGAAGTAGTTAGTCATTGTCACTTCTGCTTTAGTTCTTTCTTCTTGCATTCCATCCTTTTGTCCTGTGGTGTTCCATTATCTATACTTCAGTTTCCTTGAGTTTTCCAACAATTTTTTGTACCATTGGATATGAAAATCTGAAATACTTAGATACCTAGGGACTGTGTCTCTCTATCAACATTCTTCCATTTCCCAGTTTAGACCTCTTGGTTTTCAGGTGTCCTCCAAGAAGACTAATGTCCTGGTTACTCAGGGAAGTCCAGAAGAAAATTGCCCAGTGTCCCCCTTCTTGTTCACCATTTTACACTCCTGAAATTGTACAAGGATCCTTTCCAGCCAACAGCCCAAAGTCCTAGTTTTACTTAACATAGACTGTGCATCATGTAGTTCTGAATCTAAGCTCATGACAAATGTCTTTTTTATTTTAATATGAAACACCCATTCATGAGGACTCCAGGGTTAGAATCAGATTATTCTGATTATTCATGCTACAGCTTGTAAACTCTTTGTCTGATCTTTTTTCCTATGCTTGTGGATGCCACTTGCACAGACAAAAGTTGATCCTTTAATTGGACAGTTCTTGTGTGGTAAAGTGAAATTGTCAGCAGTAGTTCCAGTTCCAGAAAATTAGGCAGTCTTTTAAATAACTTGAGAATTATTACTATTTGTGAGAAGATTTAGTGTATTCTGGAGGAACAGGCTAAGATGAAGCTTGATATTGTCTGTGGTCTCTTAGACTGCATAGTTAATAGTTTCTATGCAGGTAAGAAAGAGAAGATGTTAAGACCATGTTGTTGCCTGCAAATATAGCATAAGGTCACATAGCTGATATGGTAGAACACATTACTTATGGGTATTCTTCCCAAAACTGCTGAATAACAAAATTCATTATCTGTGCCTGAAGGAGCTAGCACCATGGCTATTTTTCCCTACTGTCTAATAACCTCTGTCTTACTGAGATTAGGTAGGTTAGGCTACCTGCTTGCAGCAACAATGTCGTTTATGACAGATAAATAAAACTGTTATTTATCTGTTGCTTCTAGAGAGGTCATGCTGCATTTCCCCATGGTTTTATGCACCCGATGATAGGTGTTCCTGTTGCCAATTAAGGGGCCTTTGTTTCCAGAAGCAGTGATATCAGTTCTGAACTTCAGAGTTTATCAAATTTTAAAAAACCCATGTGAATAATTCACAGCAATTAAAAAAAAAAAATTGTTTAGTAGACACTTATGGGGTTCCTATAAAAGAAATCCTAATATTGTAAACAGTTCGTTTAGTAAATGGTGACTCATCTTACTAGGAGAAGGGGATGAACACAGTATGATCTTACATAACTACAGAGCAACAACTGCAAGAGGAAACAGTGTTGAGTTCAACAGAATGCTTTGAAGAGGCAAAGGGTTAAAATGATAGAAAACAGAGTTGTTCTGGGGGAGGGAAAGACTTCTTTCCTCTTCCACACTAGAAATTTAAGACATTGTGCATAATGCAAAGATAAAAATTGTATAATGCAGAAGGAAACAGTTTTCTTCCACTATCATGTCTAAACAATTCTGGATACAATTTTAATTTGCCAGTGTTGTTGAAGTCTTCATAAAACTTGTTTTGATTTTTGTCTCATGCTTCCTTGAAGACTCAAATGGTAAACATTTGGACATAATGACGCAAACAGTAGGCTATCAATCAATCCCAGTTTTCACAGCATTGTTGTTCATTCAGAAAAGCTGTGTGAACTGACCTCTTTCTACAGCAGTGTCATTAGTTCTTTCAGAAATAAAACAAGGATCAAAAAGACTTCCAGGATTTTTCTCTTAAGACTTGCTGTACTGAATGATTTTGTAAAATTAGGGATCAACTGTTTTCAATTAACTCTCAGCTTTTTTTAATGTATATTGTATGAGAGACTATATATTAATTGTTTTTGTTCTCCCTCAGTTTTCTAAGCATTGACTTCCAGTAAATTAGTCAAACAGAAAATTGAATTTAGATTAGATTTGCCATGTAGGCTCCCAATTTTGATGCAAGTGACAAATAGTGCAATAGGAGGAGGTAAATGTAGGCGGTGTGAATGTCTTTGGATTGACATGAAATATAACTGGGCTTGCTCTGTCTGAGGTCAGAATTAGCTGGACCTGGGGTTTACCATGGGAGTTGCACAGCAAGGAGAGGAGCAGCACAGCACAGCACCATTGCAGTCCTTGCTGCTCTGGTGGTGAGCAAAATTAGGAAGCTTTTGCTCCCCATGTCTAGCTAGTAAGTCTGACTGCTTGTGCTCTCTGCAGGCTGGTCTCTGGTTTTCAGTACTGTGGAGGTACAGTGTTAAAATACTTTTCCAGGCCACCTAAATTTAGAAATATAACTAGCCCTGGTCAGTTTTGGGCAGTTTATTAGCCACACTTTCATCCCACATGGATATGACAGTCTTGTGAAGGGTTAGAGGTCTTGTAGTGTGCAGGCATACTAAAAGATGATTAAAAGCTCACCAGTGATATGAATTCTAGTCCACTGTCTCTTCTACTGTGAGAGTCATCTTGCAGGTCAGAACTGAACTTCAGACCACTACTTAACCTATTCCACCCTCCTTGTGTCCTTGACTCGATGGTGCTTTCCATGTTAGAGGAGGTCATCATGTACATCTCCTTTCTGGTGTGAGTCATTATTTGTGCCTGTTATCTTTTCCTAACCAGGCCATCTGCTTGGATTATCCTTCTGCATCTGCCTTTCATCTGTCTGACTTCTGACTTTTTGATTTTATTTTTTTTTTTTACACCCACACACACTATCTGCCCTAGTTGCTTTTCTTTTTTTTGAGTTGAAGTGGAAAGATTTTTTTTTCCTGTGTTAAAATTGCATGCCTTTTGATTTAGTAGCTCTTGTTGATCAAAAGGGGTGGAAGTCCAGAGGTTGGCTTGAAATTATAGAATTAATAGTCATGACTACAGAATTAATTAATATAGAATTAATTTGTCATGACTACACAGAAAGGTGTAAATAATCTGAGAGTTAACAGTGTGGCAGCTGTGCTGTTTATATGGCTTCTTGTTAGCCATCTTCATTTCTAAACAAGCTCTTTGCATAATCAGAGAGGGCTTCTGTGTATGCAGAATGTTCTGGCTTGCTTGCTCTCAAAAGACAAGAAAAAACCACGGTGGGGATCTGGGGCTGGTTGTGATCTTTCTGCATAGAATTTCTCAGAAACAGCAAGCATAACTTGGTTTGAAGGATTGCTCCAACTTTACCTCAATCGAGTATACAAGGATTATCAATTTAGTAGCTTGTGAGCCTTCTGCCCCTGTCCTAGTGGCAAATGGGATGAAATTTAACAAGTCCAAATAGCTGGACTCTGCACCTAGGACGGAGTAATGCTGGGCACAAGTATAAATTGGGAGAGGAGTGGCTGGAGAGCAGCCCTGCAGAAAGGGATCTGGGGGTGCTGGTTGACAGCAGGCTCAATATGAGTCAGCAGTGTGCCCTGGCAGCCAAGAGGGCAAACTGCATCTGGGGTGCATCAAACGCAGTATAGCCAGCTGGTCAAAAGAGGTGATTATCCCGCTGTATTCAGCATTGGTGCGGCCTCACCTTGAGTACTGTGTGCAGTTCTGGGCCCCACAATTTAGGAAGGATGTTAAGGTACTCGAATGCGTCCAGAGGAGGGCAACAAAGCTGGTGACAGGGCTGGAAGGAATGTCCTATGAGGAGTGGCTAAGGACTTTGGGTTTGTCTAGTTTGGAGAAAAGGAGGCTGAGGGGCGACCTCATTGCTCTCTTACAGCTTCCTGAGGAGGGGAAGTGGAGGGGGAGGTGCTGGTCTCTTCTCCCTGGTACCCAGTGATAGAACATGTGGGAATGGCTCAAAGCTGCGCCAGGGCAGGTTTAGACTGGACATTAGGAAGCATTTCTTCACCAAGAAGGTGGTCAAACACTGGAACAGGCTTCCTAGAGAGGTAGTCGATGCCCCAAGCCTGTCAGTGTTTAAGAGGCATTTGGACAATGCCCTTAGTAACATGCTTTAACTTTTGGTCAGCCCTGAATTGGCCAGGCAGTTGGACTAGATGATCATTGCAGGTCCCTTCCAACTGAAATATTCTAGTCTAGTCTAGTCTTTCCTCTTCCATCCAGCAACTTTCCTAATATCACAAGAGTAATGTGCTTTTTGTTTGTGACTTAGAAGTGGTTTCTGGGCATGCACATGCATGCACATTCAAAAGGGCAGAATGTAGGAAGAGGTACAGCAAATAGGGAAATAATCCTGTTTCTCGGACAAGCCTTTGGAAATTTGTTCAGCTTCAGCTAAATTTGTTCTGTTGGCCACCCAATAAGTTTTATTAATATCAGACTTCAGACTATTCTCTTTAAATTTGTCAGAAGGCCAATGACTTTATTCAGGCACAACAAAGTTTTTAAAGTCTATTATTAACAGTAGTAGTATGAAATGAAGAAAGTAAAATCCTCCACAGAGCAAAATAACTTTTTCAAAATTTAGCTTATTCTGTTTGGAAATCACAAGCCAGCACTTCTAAAATTCTCTGCAGAAGAGAGGTGGGATTTTTCATCCTAGAGCAGTCTGCTTCATGGGCTGCAGTATAGCTGCACTTCCTGGGAGCATCGGCATCCTACCCCCAAATCCCTGATGGAATGCTATGGATCTGAAAATCTAGGTAGTCAAGAAAAGATTGGGGAAAATTACTAGAAATTGGGCAAGTTTGCTGTCAGTAATCTGCCATGCATATTTTAGGAGAACTGCTGGAATCAAAGCATCTTGACAAAATGTTTTCGTTGTGGTGAATTTTCAGTTTTAAAAGGAATATTTTTTGTGTTTTAGGAGGAGACCTCAGGTTCTTTATGCACTGTACAGACACTGCAGTGTGTTCCCACAGAATTTATCACTTAGACAAAAGATGAGTGAAGAGAGACAAAAAGGAAGGAGAAATTAAAGGCACAGAGGGGTGATGTGGCTTGCACCTGGTCACACTGAGGTCAGTAGCAGAGTTAAGAATTGGATTTTTTTGAATCCTGATCTAAATCAGTCTGTCTCACTCCAAGGAGATCACAGAGGTCATTCAGTATGACTGAGCCATCAAAAACTTCACAGAAAAAAAACCAAAACAAACCTTTCTTCTCATTTCTCATATATCCTTTCTCACAGAAACAAGCATGTCAGCAACAGCTGAAGTACACAAAGTATACAGACTTACAGGATATTTTTTACAGTTAGTTTCATAGAAAATGTGAGAATGCTCCAAAATTCTTTTTTTTCAGTAGGGGTCATCATCCTGTTAATATTCATATGCTGTATAATCACTGCTGCCTTTAGTGCTGTAACTGGTGCAAGTGTAACTGGAGATTTTAGTGTGTCTACCAAAGCTTTCAGGAGACAGCAGTAAACCTCTATGAAGACTTGAAACGTGAAGTTCTCAACCAGGACACTGCAGTGCACAACCAGATTTAGACATTGTGGTGTCAGTGTTTTTATTTATACTAGTAAACAAAAAAGGACTAGCACATGTGTTGTTTGTGCTGTATGACTATTAGCAGTTCTCTGGCATAATTCTGGTCTGGGCCAATTAATCCTCTCCCAGAAAATTTGAGCAGTGTTCATGGATTAACAGTCTGGGGACTATTCTCAGTAAGCAATATGGAGGGGGAGATAATTTAGCTGAATAGGCATGAGCTGTTCTCTGGCACTTGCCTGAGGTCCAGAGAGTGGGTTCTGGTCCATTTTATGAGCTACATCTATATCTTTAAATTAGGTATATGTACTGTATCTTTAGGGGGGGGCTGAGTAAAATCATTCCTGTCTTCCTTGCTTCTCTCTTGCAGTCTTGTTCTATTCTGCCTTGATGCATATAGGCATAACCTGGTTTTCCTGGGAGATAAACATCTTACAGGGCTAAAAAGATGAGAGCCTGCAAAACTAAAGGACCTACAAAAATAATTAGGAGAAAAGTAGCGGCCTTACCAATAATGTAAAGCAGAGTAATCCACTAATAAACACTACTTACTGTGTCCTACTCTCTTCTCTAAGGATTCAGCAGCACTTGTTAATAGTAGTTGCCCCCTTCTTGAATACCTAATTTTAATCAGAGATTTTGATAACTTCACATTCAGAGGATAAATTGTACTTTCTGTCTTATTTGGCACCTGTAGCGATTTGGAGAATATTTGTAAGAAAACAGAGGTAAAACTTCTCCTTATGTCAAAGCCAAAGTCTTATGCAGTGGCTTGGCATGTGCACAGAGGTGCTATAGTCCTTGAAGATTTGAATGCCTCTTGTGCTCCTTGCCCTTTTTCCTGATGATATCACCACCACACTTACAATGGCAAAATGCAGCAAGTGTCTACACTTTGGGAAACTTCACTAAGTCCAGTATCTTAATGCAAACTCTTACTCACTGGCAGTTTAAGCAAAGAAGCCAGATGTATGGACCAGAATCACAAATAGATGCCATTCTGCCACTTGTGATGTTGGGGATCAGTATCCTCAGAAGAAGGGTGGTTGCAAAGCCAGCTCTCTTTAAAATTGCGAACTAATACAGCAAAATTAGCTGTAACTCACTTCAGAGCTATGTACCTGCAGTATTTTGTCCACATAGCTAATGATTCCTAGTAATATTGCTAACTAATTAATGATACTAACTTAGCAAATTCTGTTTGCAAATGCTGTATGTATGTGTTATAAGTTTTATGGATCTACTTTTCTGCTGTAAAGTGGAAAAATACTTTCTGAACTCTAAAATAAAAAAAAAATACTTAAGTTAATAGTCCAACTCTCTTTAAAAATAGAGATTATATGATAATCTATCAGCTTTGAAGCTAACTCTCTTGATAGTTTGGAATGGAAAAATTAAAATGAACTTTTGATGAAAGTTCACTTCCAGTCTTAACTCTGAACAGGTAGCTGTTTTGTGGGTTGTTTGGTGGTTTTTTTGTTTGTTTGTTTTTGTTTTGGGGGGGGGGGGGTGGTGTTTTTTTGTTGTTTGGTTTTTTGTTTGGTTGGTTTTTTTACAGTTACTGTTCAGTGTAAAGAGCCCTTCAGGTATTCCATTACTCCTTTTTCCACTCTTTCCTGAGTTTTTCAAAACTAAATTCTTTAATTTTACTGTGGTAGAGATCTCTAAATACTTTAATCTACTAGCTGTTCAAAAGAACTTACAGTACGTGTACAGAAAAAGATATTTCATGTATGCAAACTCTATTGCCTGCTCATTAAAGAATTTATTTTTCAATGAGTAGGGGCCCGGAAGAAGCTAATGTAAGTATTTTAGCAAGGGTTTGTATTTCTCTGATAAACAGCACTCCCCTTCTGTTTGTGATCACAGGATGAAAGCTCTCTAAGCTTGTATATGTACATTTTTACTGCTACATCATGTAGTGTGCTCTTAAGATTGAGATCTCATTCCCCAGGAAGCATTTCTGTCTAAGATTAATTGCCCTTTTAAAATCAGTGTTTGATGTATTCCTTTGGCTATATCCTGGCTCACTTTAACCCTCTTTGACCTGACCCCACTGACTATTACCGCCATGGCTGAAGCAGAAATCCTTCAGCTTGATGTATGCAGTACAGACTTGAGCCTGTGGTTTTTCACATCGATGGATTCAATTAGCTGAGTTTTTACTGATCAACTTAGCAGAGGTTGAAGAATTTGTCAGACATGGGACAAAACTGTCCATAGTTTGGGGTTAATTGAATAGCTCATCTCCATTTTCATGTATAGTTTGCCTGTGAAGTTGTGTACTTTGTTAACTATCATAATAATGTTGCTGGAAGTAGCATTTTAAAGAAGATAAAACCAGTTTATTTTTCTCCAGTTAAATGGGGGAAGGTACAAAACATGAAATAGCAACCATTAAGCCTTTGATCTGCATATATTGCTTACCACTTTTCAGGCAAATGTTTTTAAACTGTAATTACGTCCGAATGTCCACTTTTGAATTTGATTTGTTAAACTGGGCAGAAAAACTAACAATTAGCATTATGGCTTCATGAAAACAAGTAAACGTGCTGGTCTTTTCTGTATTGCAAATGATTTTGCAGCAACAGTAATCCTTCTTTGCTTCGCCTTGCTAGGAATAGTTCATGATTTGATTAGCTGAAAAGTTCATTACAAAAGATGGACAGCCATTAGAATCGAAGAATATTTGCAGGCATGGTGTGAATTATAGTAACTTGAAAATGAAGTAAAATAGAGGTTGAAAGTTCAAGAATGCCATTAAAAACCTTTAAAAGTGTATGAATGTGCATATGCATACGGAATATATAATATGATTGTATAGAGAATTTGCTATTTAATTGTTTGGCATAACAGTATTTTGAAAACAATGACATTATAAAAGTTCTCACAAACTATTAGCAACAAGAGGTCTTTTACAGCAAATTGATTTGTTTTATACCAATCTTCATAGAGAAAAATCTTTATCAAATGTTTGGGTTTTTTTCCAAGAACCATGTTGATCACATTTAGCTCCCTAGCTGTATACCGAGATAGCCTTAATTTCTGAAGGTCAGTTGTACACAGTTTAGAGGGAAGGGAAACCTCAAATCTAATTAAGGGCATGGTGCATGAAAGGGTTAACTTATTGTAAGGCAAGATGCCTGCTGTTTAAAAAAGCCACACAACTCCTAAAAGTGATTTAGCTCTCCCTCAACAATGGAAAACATATCATGGATGAGTTGGGCTCAATTTGTCATGCGTTTAAGTGCTTATCTTTTAATGCACACCTTGCCTGTTCCTTGTATATATAAATGTATTGCGTGCTTTCTTGTTACATGGAACAGCAGCATGATTTGCATTGAACTTTGCCACTTTGTTCACATGTGCATAGCCAAACTTAAACGTATTGCAGAAAATTGTTTTATGAGCGTCAATTACTAGCTCTAGTCTTTCATAAACTAGCACAGGTTTATTGCTGGTTCAGGGCTCAGGCTAAGGCACTGATGCTGAGGAAGAAGGGGTATAAGAATATTTCCTGGGAGTTTCATCTTATAAAATTTCCTTTTTTTTTTTTTTTTTTTTTTTTCCTTTTTTTCTTTCCTGCCTGAAGCTAGGTGTTTGATGGGAAGCATCTTAGGCTCAGTCACTGTAAGGTCTTCTAAAACCTTTTAACTACTAAAATGTTAGATGTTTAAGAAAAGTATTTTAGTGTTCTGGCATAAATTAGTTTGGGACTTATTACAACAACCCCATTAAAAAGCTTCTATTAAATATACAAGAATAAAAACTAAAAAAAAAAAAMAAAAAMAAAAAAAACCCAAAAAAACCCACCAACAACAAAGTTTAGTTAAGTAAAGCTTTCATTTCCATCCTCTATCTGTTTTTCCATTGAGCTGCATAAACTCTTTTACAGAAGGAAAAATCCCCTTGGTTGTCTTGGTTGTCAGTGTTAACTGTTTTGGACTGCAGGGAGAATTGTCAAAAATAGTCTGCTSAGGTAACCTGGACTTACTTCACTGAAGTTGATATAGGTCTAGTTCTATCATAGTATTTTGGACTAAGAAGCAGTAGTTCTTATGAGGGGCTCTGGTAAGATGACATCAAGGCGCTGTAAGGGTGAAACTGAGACAATTAATACAAATGACAAAACATTCCAGGATGGAGAGAGACTGATATTTTGAACTGTTTATTTTGGAGAAGAATTTAAAAAATCAAAATAATGAGTTAGAAAAGACAGGTTAAACACACTTGTTCTGTTATCTATAAGGAGTCTTTCGGTAAACCTATTAAAAATTAACATTCCTTTTAAAAGAGATTTTTAAACAAAACACAAAGTTCTGGATTTTATTTACCATTAGTTGTCTTTGAGTCCAGGAGCTTGCCATAGTTAAAAGCTGTCTGGGATATCTGTGTAGCTATCAAGAATATCCAGAGCTGAGAACATACATTTAGAAAACTCTGACCTTCAGTTTGAGCAATTGAACTCATGTTACTACCAATGGTTAAAATGAGAGAGATTGTCTTGTTGCTGCCAGTTAACCAGATCTACCTCATTGTTTATTTATATTCATATTGGGCAGTTGGATTATATCCATGAACTGAAGTTCTTACTCTCCAAACCATGTCTTGTGTTTGGAACAATGTTTATTCCACATACAGAATCATTTTGAGGAAAAAGACTTGTTCTGAATGATGCGTTGACCATGTATTTCTGTGTGCAAGTTCTTCACCTGAAATCAGCATCAGTGGCTTTCCCCAGGACTGGCGTGATACCTAGGCAGGAAGGAAAAGTCAATCCTGTGCTTTTGTGTCATACATCGGCCTCTAAATTTTTGAGGTCAGAGGAACCTTTTGTTGTGGCTAGGCTATTTTAGAGTCGGCTTTGCAGAATTTTTTGTGTTTTCTTGCTCTTGGTCAGAGGATACTGAACAGCATATCTTGCTGGTTGTGACCCAATATATCATCTGTGTTTCTGTTTAAACTGATAATTATTCCAAATTAGGGGAGAGGAAGGGAATAAGGATTTTGGTAGTTCATGTATGATTAAAGTGAGGCAAAAAGCATGTTAAGATTGCTATGGAAAATGAGTCACTTCTGGCAATGGAGCCTACTACCATGACTACCAGGGTCCTTTTTGCAATAGGGTGGAATTCACAGAAAAGTAAGGAAAGCCTGGGATATGATGGGTGAAATAGGCTAGCGTGAAGCTTCTGAAAACTCATACTAAGATTTTATTCCTATTTTAAAAATTTTACCTAAAAAAGAAAACCCTGCTCAGTAGAATGTGTAGTAACCTTAGACCTTGAAGCTATCATTTCTTAAATACAAAATATTTTGTATCAGTAAAGAGAACTTAACTGCTCACTGTCTGAAGTGAACTTATTCTAAGTTCATTCAAAGAGCAAGTGATCATTTGGCCAAGAGATTTGACCAAGCTCAACTTTTTTGTATGCACTCCCCATAAAATTGCATAGGTATTGAGCACTTGTTAGTACTCAGCTGAGTAGGTAAGATTTGTTCAAAATACAAGTTCGTTTTTCTATTTGAGACCTTTATATTGAGGTTTTCATTACTGTGGAATCTGAACATCTCGCAATATTTCTGTACTTTGGTCGCTATTACGCATACACATGCCAGAAACTGATTGCAGCAATGTTCCAGTTAGATTTATGAATGGAAAAGCCTGAAATAATATGTTTTAACTTCTAATATTTTTTTTTAAAAGATACCCAAGAAAAGCAAAGCATGAATATTTGATTTATAGATGGGTTGAATTCATTCTGTAGCTAAGCTTGCTCACTGAGCAAAGAAATATTTTGCCATAAATTAAAAAAGATACGGTAACTGGCTGAAGTAATATTACAAAAGTGATGTGAAAATGTTCATAAATAACCCCTTCGCTTAATTTTTTTTAAGTTTATGGATATTTTGTGAGCATATGTGATTTTTTTTGTAGCACACGCAATGAAAACATTGTGAAGCTTGTTTTTTTGTAAATGGTATCTAATCATTGTCAATTTTAATATCAGACATGGGAGCTGTTTTCAGTTTTGGAGAGGTTGCTGTTGAAGAGCTAGATGCTATTCATCTGTTTCGGTGCTAGCAGTTGAAAGATCCCTGTATCAAACTGAGCCATTACTGACAATACTGAGGTTTTGGGTTTTTTAGAGATGCTACCTACTTAAAAGTGCAAAAAGTGAAGTACATTCATCAAGTGCTTGTTTATTTATATTCTACTACTGGTGCAGAAGTCACTGGAGTACTTCTTTAGACCATGAGGCTTGTCTGGGGCTGTCTTTCCTGTATGTCCTAGAATATCCAACCTGAGGTGCCTAGAGAGGGGAAGGATAACTTCAACCACTGTCCAGTTCTTTCTTACCACCTGTGGTTACAGGTTAGAACATAGTCTTTGAATTTGCTTGCTGATATAGTGTAGTGTTTTGTAAATAATTGCACATAGTTTCATATGCAGTCCTCTGTGCTAGACCAGAAGTCTAGCTTTTAAGAAGGAAATTTTCACCTTTGCTTGCCAGGGACTTAGCCCCACCCAGCTTTGGCTTTAGACTTTAAAAATTGAGTCAGCARTATCTGTCAGTAACGAACTTAGTGGTTGCATCTACACGTGAAGCACATTACTGAAAGCTATGTATCTGTAAGTAATTTCCTAAGAGATCCTAAAGAGGTAGATGAAAATCTTCCTGATGAAGATGTTAGTGTGTCTTTTCAGATTCAGAGATGTCCGAGGCACCAGCTGCTGAGCACACATGGTCAAGGAGTGCTCTGGCTGCTTCAAGGTACATGCACCTAAAGGCCTGTTCTCCTGCCTGGTAATCTGAGGAGCAGGAGATGTGGAAAGGAAAGCAGCCACACCACAGCCACAAAAGGAGAACTCTGCTCCTTGTAACGCTGACCCAAGATGAGTTTTCCTACAGTGTGGTATAACCTATTGTCAGGAATACCTTTAGTGTCAGCTAATCCAGAACATATGAAGTATTCTGAAGATAAGCAAGCAAATGTTTATGGCCCACTTCACAGCTGAAAAAGCTGGAAACTAGTTCTGTTACATTATTCATAAGACTGCTACTCCTTGACACTCTCCTTGGTTATATTTACTCCTTACACTTTTTAGTATTCTTGTCCAATATAGCCTTGTATCTTGCAAGAAGTGCATTGTTTGCTCCTAGTTTGGAGCACAGGGTTCTATTTCCCTTTTTAGGGTTTTAAAGCCAAGTTTGTAAGTGGTGCTGCCCTGAGTAAGAAGCTGTGGTTTCTGCGTTGTCCATTATGATGACTACAGGCAGGTTCTGGGGCTTGCTATGCAGAGGACTTGCATACGGAGGATTCTAATTGAAGTACTCCCGGGACATTTTTGCTAAATCCTGAATATCTTGTATTGTCTATCAGTGAAAGAATTTAAGCCAGCTAATTGCCCTGACAGGTGATTGCTAGAGGCCACAAATCAAAGGGAGGTATTTCATCCCACTGAAGAATTTTAAGTGGTGCATCACAGATGTAGTCTGGCTAGAGAAGCTGATCTTGTGTAGGTGAAAGGGAGTACGTAGCTGCAGCATTGGTAAGCATTGTGGTGCTAATCTGAGTGAAAAATGGCTGAAATATGTACCTTTGCCAGAAGGTAGTGCCTTCTCACTATTCTGCTTTTAGGCACTTGAATCTGTCTCAAAAACAATTTTTTCTTTTTCCTCCATCTTTAATTCTTCCTTTCTAAATAAAAAGATAATTCAGTAGAAAAATGTATTTAGATTGCATCAGGGTTATATGCAACAATCTGAATTGATGCTGAATAAGCTAATTAAATTCATTTGTTTCCTAAGATTGGTTTACTTTCCAAGCAATAACTTATATAGCTAAAGGAAATAGAAAAACTTACCATGTGATACCATGACATTGCACATCTTCCTACCTTCTCTGAAGACTACAGATTTTCTCTTCTTTGTTCTTTCTGTCTCACTGATTCTTGAACATTGAGGGTTTTTAGAGGAAGCTTGGGATTAGAAACAGCAAATACTGTGGTAGTTAGGGCGTTCTCCTTAAAGAAGGGAGAGTGGACTCAAGCTGCCTCAGGTTGAGGAGGGCTTTGAGCCACAGTCTCAAGGACTCTGAGATGCAACAGCCACTATCTCTTGCTTCCTTCCAGCAGATGCCTATCTGCAAAAGAGAGTCCTTTGCCGATACTTTCTTTGGCTGGATCAAGGTGCTTTCCTGATCAGGAACACTGAGGCACCTTTTAGATGATAGAGAAGCAGACTTCTTCTTAAACCCTTCACTTCAGAGCAGCCTGTTTCTCTCCATTTTCTTTACAGAGTTGGAAAACTCTTCTGGCTTTACATGATATGATTTATTAGCGTGGGTCAGGTACCTACTTTAAGTGTTGCAGCCTTTGAGTTAAATTAAGTGATCTGAAATGTCTCAAACATGTCTTAGTACACTACATGTAAGCATAGTTATCTGCCTTCTGGAGACGGAATGTTGTTAAGTTTTACCAAAAAGCTTTATAATCTGTGCTTATCACTTGCCACTAGTGACTTTCAGGGGCTATAGTGCCTTCTGGATTCATGAATTTCCACAAGGAAAGCAAAGAAAAATCATTTAATCCTGGGACAACCACTCTGATAGGAGATGACTTAATTGGTTTTGAGGCTTTTTTTTTGTAAATGCCCAACTCAGTAGTTATTATTTGTGCATCACTTCAGTAATATAAAAATACTCAGATTTTAAGTAAATAGTTACTATGTACACACATTATAAAAACTTCCTATGAAATATGTATTGCTATGCTTTTGTTTTTCTGATATTTCCTCTTCATCTTCTTCCTGAGATTAATTTGCAACAAAGTAAAAGAAACCATCTTTAGGTCATGATAGCTAACCTGTAACTCAGTTCTATCATGACTTTAAAAGGAAAAAAAAAAAAGTGAGGTGACTGGAAAACTTGAACTTCTTGGTTTTGAGGAAATGCTGGATTTTTTTACTACATTACTGAATATTGTAAAATGGGTATTGACAGTAATGGTATTATCAGGTCTGGACTCCATGCGGTACAGATGAGCAGAGTTATTTGCCCTAATTTTTATAGGCCTGGTCCAGTGACATGGCATTAATCTTCTTTGTAATTAAGTCATTTAAATCTTACACCACTCATTTAAATATATGTTGTGTTTAGTAACTTGTACACTTTTATAGAGGCATTTTGTCAGTCTAAAAAGACTTTCTGTTATCATAGAATATGGGGTGGGGAAGAAGAGGACAACACTTGCTGTGTCAAGATGCATACAAAATAAGCTAGAACTTTTAAGACTATGAACGGCAATGGAAAGAAAATTATAATGTAAATCTATTATATCTATAAACCAGGTGGATGAAGCTTTCATGATAGCTAGCAAATAATTCAGAACCCAGATCACAGTGGTAATGGTGGATACGAATTAGACAGCTGTTGAGAAAACAAGAATATTTTCCAGTAATTTTTTAGTGTATTTACTGTTGACAACTTTTTGCTACATGAAGTAGAGGAGCCATCTATAGGAGAGAGACTCTGTATGTGATTCAAAATGGGGAAGTTACTGAAAACATGAAAGTTGAGGAAAGTTTGGGTAAATGTGACTTAAGTGAGAGTTTATGGTCCCTAGTAACAAAAGGAGGGAAGAATGCTCAAGTAAAAACAATGGATTTTGTGAAAGAAGGCTACAGTAAATACTGAATTGGTAGATAAGATCTCTTTAGTCAAGCCTCAAGGGGAAAAGGAATTAAGGAGAAGTGATGCTTTGTCAAGAGATAATACTAAAGCACAGACAATGCTAATGCAGAGATTTAGACTTTAATTAAACTGTAAATTCTTCATTGACCTCTGAGACTTTCTCAGTTTGCTGAGGGAACAGAATAAAAGATTTGTATGAGAAAAGGACAAAGTTGCGTAGGAGCAGGGAATGGGGACACCCAGATTAACTGCATTTAATTTTTCAGCAAGAGGCATCAAGTTAGTACGCACATGCACATACATCCAAAAATGTTCAGTCACACAGTAAAAGAAGAGCCAAAGGAAGTGTTTATCATTTATAAGCCTTTCCTCCGATGACAAGAAAATGATACTGAGGTTCTAAAGCTTTTAATCTATTTTTTGTGCAAGTTTTTGCTAAGAAGAGTCAGCTGTGTATAGGTGGCTAGCACAGCACTAATGCCGAAACAGCATTCTGCCATCTGTCTGTATYGTGCAAATTAGTTGTTTCTGAAAATTAAATAATATTATGAAATGTAAATAAATGTCACCAACTCTGCAGCAAATTTATGGAATACCATAGATTTTAATTTGAAAGTGTTAAATACATATAATTGGGAGTTGCTTTAATATTAAAAATATTTAGATGTTCCCTAATTTCTCAGTGTAAAAACTTGGTTTCTGAGATCTTTTCTTTTGGAGTTTATAGTCTTGACAATCTGACTGGTAATGTTTCAGCCCTATAAATACCTGCTTTGGTTGGAAATACCAGAAGTTTATTTTTAAATGACGTGCTGCATTCTTCTGACCTGTCTGCAATAAAACCAGAAACCAGCAATTGTTCATGCTTAATTTAGTGTGATAATGTGTATACTATGCCATTTAGAGAATCGAGCTTTATGTATTTAATCAAGAATTTGTACAGAATATGATACCATATGTAGGTAATATGTAACTAATGTATAATGCTTTATTTTAGGTAAACATAACTGTCTGCTTCTGCAGGAAGAATTATTACTAGCATAAAGTCAACAGCATATTCAAGGATGATTCTTCCTAGTCTAATTTAGCCTGTGCTGGCATGGATACCTGGTTATAATACAAACTTCTTCAGGCAGCTGTCAAATCATTTTGGTTACCCAACAAATAAGATTTTATCTATGTTATAAAATAGGAATTATGCTCCAACTGGGGGAGCTGAATGAAAGAGCCAGTAATGGTACCTTCACTTCTAGATTCTGCTCTCTTCCATGCAACTCTTGGGCAGCAGGGTGGTTTGTTCTGTAATATAAACAGTTGAGGGGGGGATAAAATACCAATTAGAGAAGGCAGTGGTATTTTTGAGCACTGAATGTGGATTTCACTGTGGTAGGTCCATGTGAGAATGCCAGAGTATGGTATAAAAACAGTAAAAGGTCACTGCCTACTTTTTTTTCCCCTAACCATTATTTGGAGCATATTTCAGATGCTCTTCTCATCTCAAGGCTCTGAAATAAATTTTCATTTTTTGTTTTTTTTTAGTTCATTTCATGACAGTTATGTCAGTTGCTTTAGCTGGTTCCCATCATTTGAATCAAAGGATCAAAGTACTTGCATCCTCCGGGACAAGTATAAATAAAGAGAATTGAAATATTCTTAGAAAATATTCTTGTCATACTGGGAATCATTTGCTAACTTAGCTTTTCCAAGAGATGAAACTAAGTGAGAAAAAGCTGGTGCCAACTCAGCCTTCTGAGTAACTCTGAAATATTGCTAGAGACTTAAGTAAATTATTCTTAGCAAAATAAAATTACTTCAGGAATATTACAGGTATTGTATGTGTGACATTACACGTAGTCCAGCTCTTTCAGGAGACCACAGTATTAAGAATACAACTTTATTAGTATGTTTTAGGAGGCTCAACATCTTAAGCATGATCTGTGTAAAATTCATATGGCTTCTAGCCCAGCGAGATGGATATGCCTTAACAGTGTTGACACCAAGCTGTGATCACTGTAGGAAAAAAAAACTTGCAACTAATAAAGAAGAGTGGCACTTTCATTAAATTTCATTTTAACCCAATTTTTTCTTGGAATTAATTTTAACTCAAAGTTTCTGTTTTAGATGATAGAAATCTCAGCTTTCTCCATACCAATGTTTCCTGCTTTTCGTTCTGTTAAATGTTAAACTCTGTAACACCCATTAAATCTACCGTAAATTAAGTATAAGTAAATGTTTAATCTTTCTGTGAACTTTGAATGGTATACTAGTGGTTTCTCTTTTTCTTTGAATTAGATGGAGAGCAGAAGACTCAAGTGATGATTCATGGAATTGAGCCAATGCTGGAAACACCCATACAGTGGCTAAGCGAACATATGAGCTATCCAGATAATTTTCTCCACATTAGTATCATTCCCCGACCTACTGATTGAAACTCAGCTATATTGGTATGAGGATCATTCTCAGGCTGGAATTATAAGGGCATGTCAACTTGCTTCTGTCAGTCTTACAGAGGCAGCCTGACCAGAAAAAAAAAACCAACAAAAAACCGAAACAAAACAAGAAGTCCTCACTGCTGCAAGCCAAACAGGAAGAGAGATCCTATCATCAGATAAGGGCAATTGGGCTGATCTTATTTTGCATCACCACTGCTTTTCTTCACCGCTGTAATTAAATCAGTTGTGATATGAAAGAATTTACAGGACCTCTGCAAGTCTGCTGTTTTCTTGTAAAATATAATGAAGCTGAAACTGTCAGCCAAAGAGCAAATGGAAATATGCCACTTGATTGTATTTCTGATTAACAAATAAACAGGGCTGTTTCCTAAAGCGGTAGTGTTTCAACTTTGAGTGGAAACATTGGTTTAATTTTCTAGAAAGTTAGACACTGAGAGATTCAGTTACCAACAGCTTTTTGTAAAAGATCAAATTACTGTAAACCCATCTTTCCTTAATGAGAAGTTCATGTTTACAGTATGTGTATTGGTATGCAAATGATCTTTTAACTTTGATAACAAGCAGTGAGAGATTTTAAAGTAAACCCGTGAGCATGTTTTGTCATTTAAAAACATGCACAACTTAATAATTTACAAATACTTTTGATTTGTATGCTGTCACTGAATACTCCAGTATGTTTATTATTCAAACCAGTTTTCATAGACTAGAAATGATGTAGGATAATTTGTCTCAGGATTTGTCATGGCATTTCTTTGTGCTCATCTAAATTTTTTTTTCTTTAAGAATATTTTCTTAATTTAGTTTAAAAAGTTTTAAAAAAAAAAAAAAAACGGATGTTGCAAACGATTGTATCCTGCTGTTTATTCCCATAGACTAGAAAACAGTTAAATCATAGAATGATGAACAGATGTATTGCTTTTTAACAATTTTTAATTTTGGAAAGCTGAGGCTTTTCCAAGCTAATACTTCCTTACATCTGAGTTTAGTTTTCTACTGTGGTCCCTGAGCAATCAGTCTGAAATTTGGAAGCTTCTAATCTCATTGCACAGATTTTTCCTTAGTTTAGCAGATGTATTTTTAGGTTATTGGATCGCTTTGGTTTCTAAATGTTTGTTACCATTGCAGCTGCTACTAGGACTCTACCATTTTTCTGTGTTACGCTGAATTCATCAAACTGTGTGCTGTATTGCTTTGTCTGCAGTTTGTGGCTGTTTGTGGCACAAGACTATGTTTATAGTAGACATATTATCAAATATGTCAAATATTATCAAATACAAAGAAAGCATGACACTTTTCTTTCAAAAATAGTAGCTGTTGAAGTTCCTACTCAAAGTGTTGGCTTGCAAATGTCCCGGTAACTCCCAGTGCTGTTCCCATTCTGCTTTGTTTCCGTGCTCCCTTTATGGTAGGATACTTACCTGTATCTGAAAAAGAAGAAAATGAAAATAAATCAAACAAACAAAAACCTCTTTAGGAAGTAAGAGGGGAAGGCTCTCCTTGGGTGAGGATAGAATTAAGGCTAAAAAAGCCCTAAGGGCAGAAAAAGTCAGTAGACAAATTAGGTAGTGTTTTAAATGTAAATGAGGAAATAGCATTAAGGAAATGGATGGGAAAAGGTAATAGTGAAATAAACCTATGCTGTATTCTGCGGGTCATGAAGGATTTTTAAAACAGAACAAACCATGCTGATCTGTGTTTATGCAGAATTGAAATACAGTATTCTTATAGTGGGATGATTTGGTTCAGTTATTCTAATTTCCAGTTCTGTTTGGAATTTTTGTTACAGTGTTGGATTGGCACTTATAAACTGTCTTAGGCAGACACATCTAAATATTCTGGAGAATTTCGAAGTCCTGCCAAGCAAATATTTTGTAGAGTCTTCATATTGGAAAAAAAAAAAAGTCTTTTGTGGGGATAATTTTTCCATTAATCAGGGTAAGAGGCAGTACATTTGAAAAACTGTAAAGATTGTGTTTCCTTTGTTTTAAGGTAAGCTGGAGTAGGTCACTGGCTATTTTAATATATTCTACACCAGCATTTTAAGTATACAGCTCTCTTCTCATGGCCTGTATTTGCCAGTAAATCCAACTTTTAAGGCCTAGCATGGAACAAAGAAATAGCTTGGCTTTAAAACATACTCGTTCCTCTTATTTTAACTATTCAAACTTTATTAAAAAAATAAAACAAAGTTTGAGTCTGTCTTTATTTCCAGCTAAATAAGGATCTTTGTCATGGAGTGACAAAAACATTTAATTAATACTTAATAAGTAGGAGCTTCTTAAAGAGCTGGTTGGGTGATTTATCTAAACAAAAGCACATCATCACAAAAATGAAGTGGTGTCTTTGCTTTACCTGATTTAAATCACATTTTTGTAGTTTCTTTTACTTAGTGTGTGAATAACAATAGCAACAGAAGGTGTGTTGTGGCTTAATTAAATACTTTTCTTCACTTTGAAATGCTGTAACTTCTGGAAGAAGCAGATTTGCTCTAAATTGGTCAGAATCTAACATAGTGCTCACTAAATTAATTTCAATGCTCAGGAAAAGTGCCAAATACATGCACACACACTCCTCTGCATTTAGAATTTAAGTATCTGGTGAGCAAGTTAAGTGTAAGTTTATAGTTTAAAAAAAGAGCAAAACAGAGCTTGTTGCTCTCTTCACTGTATTTCATGTTGTTTGGCAATGGCTACCTCCATTTTTGAGCGTTTGGTGAAGAAAGAGTGAATTTTCCAATTACTTCTTTGATACCACTGGCTGTCACTCAGCCCACTGTCAGTCAGCACACAAGGCGATGCCTTTTCATTAAGAGCTAGAAATTGGTTATTTTAGCTTTAAATTAATTTCCATTAATTCTTTGGCAAAAAAAAAAAACCACAGGAGCATACTAAAGAAAATAAATTTGTGCTGGTAAAAAGTCAGATGACATTGCCGCTACTGGGAGGAATGTGAACTTGACATCTGAAGGCCTGGTAACCCTGAAAAATGGAGAATGGGAAAAGATGTTGAACTGAATATACAGAGTGGGCATAGGGACTAAGGAGGAGGATTTCTGCTGGGAAATGAATAGAGCTCATACAATAGTGTGTTACGCTGCTAAAGCACGTGTAATCCTGGGTTCCCGTTAGGTACAGAAAATTCAGAAAAGGTGGGGGGAATTGTTTGCTGCAGGGGCAGCGGTTCTCACATGGAATATTATGGGGGGTTCTGACCCCATATATTATCAAATATGTCAAATTTTGATAGTATAGTGCAGCAAGGAGAGATTTGGGCTGGTATAGGGACTGTGCTGCCTTAGTGGCAGAAATGCACATACTGCTGGGAATAGGTATCGGTGTGATTGGGAAATCTTGCAGGAATGTGAAGAAATATTAACTTGTAAGGACAGATCAGGCACAGGAACATGCAGTATGAACTAGCTATTAATAAATGTACGGAAAGGGAAATGACTGAGCTACTTCAAACCAAGTTACTTCTCCACTAAGAGTTTTGGGAGCTGTGGAGCAAGTTGATGTGAAGGTTATGTTATGAAAAGGATGAGAGCTAGTTGCCTGCGGTAGCACTCATTGGACTCAGTAACTGGGAAAGTCCTTTCAGTTCTGTATTCCTGCGTGTTTTGCTCTGACAACCAGATACCTATCAGCTGATGAAGACTCTTGATCATTACTTCCAGTATTATTTATATCCTGCATAATAATTATGGCCTCTTTTTTTTTTTTTTTCCATTTCCTTATATGGTGAATGATGTCTGCGTGACAACTCCATGTTTATGGCACTGACGATAGCTGGTGTTTTTTCAGTTTTGATATTTAGGAAAATCTGCATCTTGGCTGTACAAGTGTATTAGCACACTCTTAGAAGAATTCTAGGGCTAAAACATGACTCTTCACTTTAGAGAATGTTTTAAGCAAATGTCACAGCTTGCCAGTGATAATTTACCAAATTAAGGGGCTGGACAAGAAAAGGATAGATTAATCCCTTTCACAGGTACTTTCCAAACTGAACATTTTTGCATGTAATGATTTTAAACTCTCCAAAGAACCTAGATGTTAGTTTGCCTGCAAATTTAGCAGTAGCTTACAGAATGTATTTATTCATATGCTACCATATGTAGATGTTAAAATTGATTACATACTTGTTGTATAAGTCTAATATTATATTGATGATTATCAGATTATGCCAGAAAGAGAACCACATTAGTGATCATGAGGTCTCCCGTGAGTGCCGTTGTTCTGGTGCTGCAAATGGATGAAATGTGAAGTTTGAGTGGATCTCTGGCAAGTACTACCACTTTTTCCAACTTCAGCCTTCCAGCAAAAACAAAATTACTCTGTCTTTACTGAGAAAATAATGTTATTTTCTTGACATGGCAAAAGTGTATTTCAGGGGAAAATATCTTCCCCTCCTAAATATTTTTGATTGAAAATTTGTGGCTGTATCAGAATAGTAAGGCTTTTGGAAAGTGACTTTAGCCATTGATTTTAGCAGTCCCTGTTTATTTGGACAGGAAAGAGATTCCTGAAGTGATTTTTTTTCTTTCCTTAGGATGAGAAAGGGTATGCACAGAGGTTCTTAGAATATCACATCACATATAGAATGGATTTCTGCATTAAAGCGGGTAGGTGTCTATTCTGCATTAAAACTTCTGGTTTTGAGACAGGGGTGGTGACATTTCAAAATGTCACACTAAACCTGAGTAATATCTCTTGAGAGAGAGGTAAAAAGATGTAAGTTTCAAATGCTCAAAAGTAGATTTCAGGTTTCTGTACTTTCAAGTTACACTATCAAATTAGCTTGTGGAAGAAGAGTTTAAAATGAGAGAGATGTTTTCTTTCCTTCCCTTGCCTTTCATGTCTCCACGATTCAAGTAATTAAGTTCTTTTAACTGTGAAATGAAACACCAGTTTCTCTAAACAATAGATTAAAGAACGCAAAAGAATACAAAACTTCTTTCAAATACAGCTATGCAAACAGGTACATGAAGAGCAGTTTTGTGTAGTTCAGATCTTTATATGTATGAAATAACTAGTAATTATATGAAGTTTAAAGGTATGGTTTTCCACGTGGTTTTAATAGTATTTATATGGATAAAAACCACCCAGGGTAGAAAGAGAGGCAAACACCATGTTAGGGTTGGGGGTTGGAGGAGCTTGACTTTACTGCACTTGAAACTGCCAAAATGCGTCAGATGTTAAAATAGCACTTTCCACTGAAGATGTTTAAAGCCTTAATCCTTGCATCGTTTCACTAATATAGGTCAACAGATACAATAAAATGAATATGTCGTGGGAACAAATGTGTGATCTAGTTACTAATACACATTATATTCTCATCTTAGCATTCACGGTAATCGTGAGTATTATACAGTGGAAAGGGTAAAGCCGATAACGTGATATAGTTTGCATCTGCCAGAATTTGGAGGATCACTTGCTAGATTTTGTCAAACGTGTTTTGCAAGTTCACATGCATGTCTTAAAAGCTACTAGAAGTTAGGTCCTCCTTCAAAGAAAACCAGGCTGGGGCGGGGGGGGGATCAATAGCGTTGTTCACTAAACCTCTCCCTCCACCCCGTCTGCCCCTTTTAATTGTCCTTGTATACACAAGGTAATTCTAGGAGAGAAACAGCACATTTTTGTTTGCTTTGTAATTAATTATGTAAACGCAAAACCCTGTTACAGGATTTTTTTTTTTTTTCTTCCCTGTAGACTGACAAAAGCTTCACCTGCTTTGGTTGAAAGGCATGTAGAGAAAGTGCGCATGCAAAAGCCGGTGATGTCTTATTTCATACAGATATGTATATAATTTTTCCTTGTGTATAGTGAGATTTTGTTGCTTAGGGCCAGCAGTGTCCCAACTGCCATAAAAAAGACACCTTGTAATTCTTTCAGCTAGACAGAGGCACTCACAAGTATTTTCATCGCTACAGAACTAAAGATCGGAATGGAAACTATCTGGCTGAAACTTGCACCTTACATGCTCTTCTAGCTATAATTAAAATAATCAGCACTTCAGAGGTTTGATTTCCATCAGTCATATGTATACACGCCCTCACTGGATTTTTTCCACAGTTCAAAATTAGTGAAATAAGCTGGTGTTCCTTCATTTTGAAGTTTATCCAAGTCTGTACAAGGCAAACGGAAGGCAGGGACCAGGCCGTGGGAGTGGCCCTCGAGCTCTGAAGTGCCGGCATGACCCAGGAAGTTATACAGCTTGTTCACTATTTCCACGGTGACAATTTTATCATACGAGTTCTGTCCCTTTCTTGCAAACTCTTCTTTAATTTGCAACTTCTCTTTCTGTAGCTAACCCTTGACCTCAGCTGACTAGAGATGAGGTTGAACCTGCCCCTCGCTCTCCAGCGCCCGTCTCTCCCTTGTGGGCTTGCGATCAGTGACTGAACAGTGAGCGTGACTAAAACCCCGATCTCTGGAGCACTCCGTGACCCTTCTCGCGCAGCTTCTTCTTTGACATCTGAGGCGTGAGTTCGTTTCTGCTGGCTGTTACCACAAACTGGGTAGCCCAGTAGGAAAACAGTGAGAGAAAGGGGCGGAGGAGGGGAGAGGGAAACGAGAAGAATTAAAACAACAGTGAAGGTGGGGCTCGAGAGAAAAATACTTCGTGGGGAGTGAAATGACAGAGCTGGATTCTTGATCCCACACGGGTTTCTCGTTCACTCATCATCTTACAGCTCCCACCGTGTGCTTTCCTTTCCGTCCTTTCCATGAATGCGGCGGTGCGCTGGCTTTCACCGGTGAAGCGAAACGTCTGGCACCTCTGGTGTCACCGTCTGCCATAGCCACCTTCTCCTTGGAGCGAGCAGTACACTTGAGAGAGGGTGTATTTAACTTTGTTGTTTTAGCACGATGCTTAAGAAGGCCTTTATTTACAAAAATTGTTTCAGAGCTTCTTCCTCTGCAGCAGATCCTAGACCTAGGCCTCGTTCAACTGCGAGGAACCAGGAGGTCCTGCACAAAATGGAGACACGGTTTGCACAGGCACTTCTTGTTACTGTTTTAATACATTGTGTTGTGGAAAACTAAATTGTCGGCATTGCTTTTTTATTCAGGGAACGGATGATGGAGTCACTCGAGGACCTGTGTGTCATGAAAATTACTGTTTCGTGGAAGTTTTACTTTGTATTGTTACGAATGTTTCATGCAGAACAGCAGAATACATTTTCAACATGTGTAATAAATACCAAACCCAGTTTTGGTCACAAGCCTTTTCTGTTTCATTTTCCAGTCAGAATAAAATTCCATTATATTGGGTTTAGTTGTAGAAAAATATGTCAATATTCATAATCAGGCTGTATAGACAGTAGAAAGAGGACATGTCGGTTTTAGTCATTAGCATTTCTGCCCTTTACATCTTGACACCTTCGATAGGAAGACACACGAGGACTTCTGCCTTTCTGCAGAGGCGTGTTTTTGCTGAACCACCCAGGCAGTTTCTCTGCCAATTTGGGGGATCGGCTCCTTTATGGAAACTGTCCCATTTTGTTTTATTGTATATAGATTTATACTTGACAGTTGTTGAGGAAATCACTGGAACAATAGCCATAATGGCAATTAAAAAAAAAATCAGCTTAATTTATTCCTCAAATGTCCTTCACTAAGAAATCATAATGTCAGCTTTTGGTGAAATTAGTGATGTCCTACTTCTGGTTGTGCATTCGATTATTTCGATGGTAAGAGGGCGCAATCCTAATGGGTCAGCTTACAATTTCCTTGAAATATATTGTGTGGTTTTAATTAATATGCCGATAAGAGGAACTATTTGGTCTTTATTTTCTCTCTTACAGAAACTTGAATGCATTCAAGGGTTCTGCTGCAATTGGCTTCCTCGGGGAGGTGCAGCAGGAGTTGTATCCTCTCTGGCCTCCATAAATCATGTTGGGCTCGGTGTCTTTTGGAGGCACGGGGGAAAATATTTCAGTTCTCTGAACCCTACCTGCTTGCACTCTTCCCTCCCTCCTTGCCCAAACAAGATGCCACAATTTTCCATAATGCAGTCCTTCCTTTTTTTGTTGCATGCTTTGAACAACGAAGCAGGTGAACTATAGCTACTGGACATAACAATTAATTCCTAAACTATCATTTCAGCGGGCTCTGAAATTTAGGTCTTTCAAGTTTTTGAGCCACACCTCTAACAGAGACTTGGTCTGGGGTAACCACGCAAGCTTCCAGCAAGATAACACAAGGTGTAAATTAAATTCTCTTTAAAAATTGGCACTCAAGTAAATGGAAGTATCCATAAAGGCTGATACCTACCTTTGTTCACACTTGTTTTGCTGTCTCTGTGTAATCAGCTTTCTGTATACTTCCAAAAAGCAAACCTAATCGAGATCGTGTGGTGGCATATGGAAGAGGCCTATTGCACAACTCCCCTCCCCCTGCCCGCACCCAAGTCAATCCTTGCTTGTGTCACTGCAGGCAATTAACAGTGCTTCAAAACCACATGCGGCTCCTATTCCAAAACACCATTTGATGGTATCAGGAGGCTTGAGAGTTCAAGAAAAAAATATGTTTATTTTTTAAAGGGAGTTTATTCCTCATCGTTAGAAGATGCTGAAATAATCAAAGGCATCAAGTGTGCAGCATCAGCAAGTAGATCTTTGCTGCAAGGTATTGTCTGGATGGGATAAAAACACATTCTTAATCTTTAATATAATATATGCTTGAAATGAACTGTAACATATTTAGGTGTTCTGCTTTGATCCTAATGGGTTGTGAGGCGCTACACTGAAATGGATGCGGATACCATCGATAAAGGAGAAGATCCTTAACATCTTAAAGTATGGGCATGTGCCACAGTTGCCACATAATAAACAAGGGCGTGAGCTTTTCAGAGCTGCCCCGAGATAGGGAACTTTTACCTCCTGTTGTCCCAGGGTAAACAGGTTGCTTGTGTCTCTGAGAGCAGCAGGGTGCTTTCTCTGGCATTGGCTGGGGAGGGAGAACGTGAGGATGAATAATTACTGTGGATTTGCCAGATGCTCTGTAACCGCACGTACATCTTGACCCGATAGTAATGAATCTGAGTGTTCATCTTTACCTGCAGGATTTCTTCTGAGTGATTTTGTTATTTATGTCAAACAGGGTTTTCAGGGATTTGAAGTAACCTTAGGACAGGGATCATTTTGTTGACTAGCATTGCTGCTAATTATTTGAAGCAAATCAGTGGCTGGGATTTTTATCTAATTTCACTGTGCAGTGAGATACGATTAAGTGTGAATGGTGTGGCTGGAAATTTCTTGAAAATCATTTGAGTTTATTTTGCAATGGCAAATAGGATCACAGGAACAAGAGAACGCTTCTGTTTGTGCTGTCTTTCTGCTGAGTGTTTTGGTGGGTCACTGCCTGGAGCGCTGAAGTATCCCTCTGCCATTCAGATCATGTAGTAAGGGTGTTGTACTGGTGGAAAAATCTCCTTTCCCAAAATAAGGGCTCACCTAAACCCGAGTCTGGTTCTTCTGAATTCTGTCACTAATACGCTCCCCGAGCACAGCCACATTGTTGCTTGCTCAGCACAGTCTGCGGCTTTATCTGGATTCACTGCCTTGCAGAGTTAAAGCATGCTATTTAGTCTAAAAAAAATCCTACCTCAACAAATGACGTTTTTAAAACTAGAGGCAGAAGCCAAGAGCTAGGAGGACCTAGCAGCAACTCCCATGATGTACCAGGAAGAGAGGAGCTCAAATCCTGCACTTTTCATCACTTCACAAGCTTCTTGATGCAGCAGAAGAGAAAGGTTTCTCAATGAGTTGTCCAGTGTTCAGATAGGGAAGAAAACTAGGGATCTTACTGCTGCTTATGTTAATGTCAGTACCTTCCACTTTGCAAGCAGAGTTTCTCAGCTTGTGCTGTGAAATCTGTCCTTCCTCTGCAGGGATGTGGAAATTCGGCTTCCAGGAGAACTGTTATTTCAGTTTTACCAGGGGAATGAATTGGTAGAAGTTTGGGAATAAAATACAATGTTTAGAAGGCTACTTATGGCAGAAGGTCCTTCTCAAAGCCGAGTTTAATCCTGCTGCAGAGCAGGCGCTGGTCAGAATTGCAGTTACGTTGAACCATCTGCTGATACGTCGAGCGAGCCTGTCAGTAATATCTTGGTGATGGTTTGGAGCTCAGAAGGGACAGGTGCTATCATGCTTTGCAGTGCAAAGTTTAAAGGGCATGTGACATTGAATTCACAAGATGCACAGTTTGGTAAATGATGCACAGCCCATATGGTTTCTTTATGGGATGAGTCTTTCATAGCATGGTACTCCATTAACATGAGAAGTATTGTTTTAATTATCTCAGCTGATGTTCCTCTGAAACTGCTCGGTGGGTAATTTTAATGGACGTGGTATGGAAATCCTGCACCAGCAGGTACAGTATCTGTTCATCTTATTTGCTTACAAATGTTCCAAGTAATCACGTATGACACCTTCCTGCAAATGAGGTAATTCCCGCTTGGCGCTTAGGCCTCTAAAGAAGAAAACTTTTATATTGTAACATTAAAGGCAGACACTTTGTTTTAATCACTTGCCAAAACAGCTGAAAACAATTATTAATTAATAGGAAACATTGACTGTTAACTTCGCAAGCTCTCCAAAGAAGTGTCTGTGACAACTTGCATGTGGATTTATGGATTATTTGGATACAGTGAAACTGGGCATCGTCCTGCAAAGGTTGACTGCTTTAAATTCATTTTAAGTGTACACATAGCGCTCTTAAAATTAATATGTTTATAAACCTAAATTGGTTCAGTTGAATGCCTTTTGTTCTCTTTCTGGCTTCATTTGAAGCAACAACAAAAAGCTGTGCTTGTTTGTGTGTTTAACCAAAATGTTAAATGCAATTAATCTACCAAAAGCACACAAATATTTTTTGAATAATAGAGGCACCCCTTTCACAGTGTCTTTGGTATTTAGCACTATGGTTTGGAGAGTAGAAGGCAACTTTTTCACATCTCATAAATAAAATTTAAAAAATCTTTTCCTTGGCTTGTTTAATTTGAACCAACGCGATGCAGTACCCTCAGATTTTCTTGACTGCTTTGATAAGGCTGAGGTTAGTATGTATGGTTAGGGGGAGACGGCATTCCTAGTATTTTAGATACTGGATCTTACTTTCCCTTCTGGAAAATACTGTGTCTGGCAAATGCAGCTCCCAATAAATAAGAAGGGGGGGATGAATATTGCAGTCTGAGACAGAGCTCCTCTTTGATCTGACTCGGAGGGTTATTATGTGGGGATTCATCATGCAGATCTACTGTTTTTGCCTCTTTTGTCAAACAAAATAATAGAATTCCTTGGACTGTCAGAAACAGAGAATATCCAAAATATTTCAACAAGATCAGACCACAAGAGTTAGTTTGTTATCTTAATTGAGAACCTTGAGACATCCCAATTATTTTAACAATGGGAGAGTGGCTGCCTAGCCTGTCTGCTTCTAGCCAGTCCACTTCTCAGTTATTGAGAAATTCATGGGGAATACTATGACAAGTTAGTAACTGCAGATTTTTCATCAGTTAAAATCTCCTTTCTAGCGAACTTGAGAGCTTTGCTTTATGCATTTGCTACTGAGACTCTTCTCAAAAAAAGTATGTGATCTCGTCTTTTATTTAAAATTCTGCTTGTCCTGCTAAACCAGCAACTCGCTCTTTGCCAGGTCACTCAGTCTGAGCTCATCTTCTGTGCATGGGACTGAGTCTTAACTGCTGAGGATTGGCTGGTCACACCATGTAGCTTGGGTGACTGACAATTTGGGTGCGTCCAGAGTCTATGCCTGGGTATAGAGAGCCAGATACCAGACTTCATCCATGTCATTTGAAGAAAGGTCGTCTGTTTCCCTCTTTAGCCTGCTTACTTCTCAATAGTTTACAATGATTGGGAATCTGCTTAGCTGTCCTTGTCCTTTTGATCAAGATACAGCGTTCATAGCTATTCACCAAACTATGGAAGACACAGAGATGGGTCTGTTGTAGTCCTATATTCATGGTTAAGAAGAAAACTGGCATGCTGTTCAAAGGTTAAGTTGTGCCTTCAGATAATAAGGCTTTGCTTTTCCTAGAGTGTTTTGCACAAAGAGACTGGACTGGCCCTTGTTTTAACAAATAGTTAAGGCTTAAATGGCTACAGCTGACATCTGATGATGCTTTCCCTTCTCCTCCCCACCCAGTGCTGTGCTCCTGTTGGAAAGGGGGGTGGACGGTGCAGACATGCGGATGCAGCAGCTTAAAAGTCAGATGTATAGGAATGAGGGGCAGTGCTGGTGCACTGATGGAGTGACATCTCTGCTCTCGTTGATAGTGGCCAATAATCTCAATATCAGTGACCAGCTAAATATCTGGGGATTTTATGGACTGAACTATGGCAACTGCACTACTTAAATTGATGTTTGTACCTGCTGAAGTCCTACACATTTATCCTGAAATTACGTTTCTATTACTGTACTTTTAAACAGTGGCTGTTTGCACAAAGAACTTCATAATCTCAAAGCAGTTCTCTTTCTGCAAGTAGTTAATTGGGTCATTACCAGCTTTTCCTCAAAAGAAGGGGAAAAACTGCCTAGTCTAATACTTTTCAAATGCAGACCGAAAGGAAAGAGTAATTTCTGCAGTGGGTCAGCATTTTATATACTTCTGTTCTCTTCCACCTGCTGCTTGATAYACTACTCAGTCTGGAGACCAGTGCTAAACATCCACCCTACTAGGCGTAGCACAACAGTGAACTGCACTTGTGGCATCTCCAGAACATTGTGACCATTCACGAAAGAAAGCAGTAGGTTGCTTCTGGTTACTCACTGGTGTATTAGATTTCTACTAGCAGAACAATTTTCAGGTTTCTAGGTTGTGTGGCAGATGGAAATCATTGCTTTCAGTATGTTCTGAGGTATTGCTATCTGAACAAGAAAAAGACAGCGCTGCTTCCCTCTCCTGCCACCCAGGGTTTAGGATATGCCTAGTTGGAGTGCAAAGAGGATCTGGGTTGATTCCTGAGTTTCATTTTGGTGTTTTTCATTATTTCCACAGAAGCAGTTGAGGGATAAATGTAAATTCCAAATGTCAACTTCCAGGGAAGGTGTGAATCTGATCTGTGATGGCACTTGTTGAGAATGAATTCAGAGTACCCTTACTTTTAAGGCTTGGTTTTCACATGAGCTGTGATGATTCAGGGTTTGTCCTGACCAGTGAGGTTCCTTTATGCCTGCGTTGGTTTGTGCCTTTTGAGCAATGTCCTTTCCAAAGGCTGTGCCTCAGCGCCTAATCCCAGGCACAACCCCCACGTAGCAGAAACCTTCCCCAGCTCTTGAGTTTCCTAAACACATTCTGGGATTGCAGCATCCTCTGATGTTTCTGCGTGTAAGAAGTTATTTGGATTTGGTCTGTTCCTCTCCAACTCTTTGGACCTGCCACCTCTGTGGAAATAATAGTATGTTAAAATTTAAAAATTAAAAAAAATAAAACATGAGGAAATGATTAGATATGCCAGCCTCAGAAGACAACTGCTGATTACGGTACACCTTTCTGTGCTGCCCTCTCCTTGACTGCTGTTTTCTGTTACTATGGTAGAGTGAAATTTGTGTTATCCTCAGTGTTATCTTATGCTTATGGGAAATGGGAACCAGCAGATATCTAGGTATAGAAATCCAGCCTTAAACAAGCGATTTGTTCATTTTCTGCAGTTGTCCAGAAGGTAAAATGCGTTGTGCTACTGCAGAGGAGTTCTCACAGTGCTCCTTTAAATCAACAAGCTGTTTATTTTCATGTGACCATCTTGCTTAAGATACACAAGTGACAGCTGAGTCTCCTTCGTGGCTTTCGTCTGTATTTGTGGAGCATTTTGCAAATGAAAGCTGRGGGTTTTGCTGTCCTTGTAAACAATATTGCAAACCCCAATTCCAGAACAGGGAAATGCCTCCCTGTCCACACAGGCGGAATTCAACAGATGCTGAATTTCGCAGTTGTTTTATGTCTCGCAGTATAAAAGCCACAGTACGAACATTGAGGAAAGGCTTTTTTCCCATCAAAACTCTCAAGCAATCTTACCAGCAAAGCAAAGCTGCTCCCCCTGTCCTGAATAGAACATTGGTTAGAGGCAGGGACTTGCCACAATGAACGAATGAGAAGGCTTGGTCTAACTGGTCTTTTTCCTTCTGTAAGATCAGCAGAATACTATTTGCTGTGGTATGTTGTTGAAATCTTCAGTTGTTATGAATCAGAGCTAAAAGAAGCACCAATACTTGTTCTTTTTTTAAAAAGAAAGAAAGGCTGATTTGAAGAAAATCAATGGAAAAGAACGCAGGAAGCTGCTGATGTGGAAAATTTTCATACCGTGCCAAGACAACATTTTTATCAATTTTTTTTCTTTAAGCTGTCGCTTTGCAAGGTTCTTGCCTATTGCGTGCTGATGATAATGTTTTGCTGCTAAAGCTGGAGGAAACGAGGCTGATGAAATTTTCTGTGTGAAAACCTGTAGAAGTTGACTTCAGAGAAATGTCCATAAAACACGAACGTGGTAGAGATGTTCCACGGGAATGTTTCAGCTGTCAGGAATATGAACTGCGTTGTGAGCATTTCCCCTCTCAGATTTGCATAGACGGAGATACGTTGATTCAAAACAGAAGGATTTTGATGAACAGATACTAGCTTCAGCCATAGCTGAGTAAAGAGGAAAAAAGGTAGGTCACATTCAAAACAACGGAAACTCAACAGCTTAATTATACACTATGAATGGTCCTACTTCTTCAGTCAGCAAAGATGGAAAAGTCCTTTGTTAAATGTTATTAGTACACACGAAACTGCGCTCTTCAAGCCAATGCCAGCKGCTTCTGAAATCACAAGAGCAAATACTGCAAGCTATGCTGCAATTTCTTTTCCTGAAATCATGTGTTTTAGCCTACAAGTGAAACTTAATTGGGTCAAATGAAAAGGTTTGGATTTGATAAATGAGTTGGTATATATTTTATGAACTTTTTTTGCTGTTCTGGCTTTTCAGTCAAGAAATACTAAAAACTTTGGACAAGATGAATTAGTGAAAGTAATGCAACAACTTAGATAATCTAACTTTCATGATGGCTAAAGGATGGCTCAACATCCATTATATATGATCAGTAATAAGAGTAAGCTAAAATTATAGCCTGACAGTGCTTAGGAGGGGACTTGGAGGATGTGTGTAATATACTTCCCTCCTTCCAAAACTTGTTGGACTAGCAACCTGACTACAAGAAAATCATTGTAATTTAGCTTTTGTTGGCAGTATTGGCAGTGGAATCTAGGGCATAAATACCTTGCTTTGTACATATCTCAGCCCAGATCTAACATGGGAGTAAGTGAATATGGGAAAGTTTGCACTCTTGTCTCTTCTTCTTTTCTTAAACAGGAACAGGAACAGCTCAGGTGTGGTCATGCTGGAAAGCAGACATGCGCTTAAAAACATTACCTTTATTTCATCCCAAATATCCCATTGAATGGAGAGATGAGCCCACGTTTTATCCAGTCTAACGCAGGGATGCTCTGGCAGACAGCAGGGCTGCTCTCAAGCTGCCTCGGAGAGGGCACATGGGGAAACTCATGGCTCAAGGTTTCAGGCTGGGCACGGGAAGGCAGCTCCCATTGCACCCAGCCCCCACCTGGGATGAAAGCAGTAGTCGCCGCTCTCCGGACTGTCCCCATGCCTCACGTCTGACAAACATTCCCGTTTCCTTCAGCCCAGTCACCGGGAAACACCTGACGCAGCTCATGAGCTTTGCTTTGTGGTGTGTCTGGGGCAGCATTTGTTTCTTATGGTAGCTAGAGACTACAAACAAGGAGTACTGTGGGTCTTGATTTTAAATTTTGGAAGAGTAGGGTAGCCAAGCTGTATACTGGATGCATTTGGTTCTGGCTCCTGTGAGCTAAGGAAGCTCTCATGGTGACACATTTTGCAAAGTAAATAAGCATAAGCAGACTCAGGCCAGCCCCGAGTGTGTCACTGGCCGCTTTGGTGGCCCTTTTTGCCCCACTTGTAAGAAGCCAAGGAATCGCTGTAATCTGAAGAGCCAAACGTTTGAGTTTGTGCCAGCGTGCACCTGTTAACAGGGCTTTGCTGAGGTCTTTGACCTCCAAACAGATAAGCTGCTCTTGCGGGTTAAGAGATTTGAAACCGCTGGGCTGAAATCCAGCACGTTACAACCCAAGCTCTTTACCTTTTCCTTGGTTAATAGGTGCTTGAACTATTTGGCAGGGAGCCAGTGAGGTCTGCTAGGCCTGCGATGGGGCAAGGCGTTATGTTAAAAGACCCAGTTTCTAATTAATCCAGGGCCTTTGTGACTGTAAGTGGCTTGCCCAGAGTCACACCGGTGCAGGGTCACCCTTGTCTTCTGAGTGTGAGACAGGGTAGATGAGGCCTCCGGTTCTTCTGAACATTGAACTTCAGTACAGATCACTAGCATTTTGAAATTATCCTTTGAAAATTGCTAGAAGATTATCTGTGTGATTATATCTTGAGGGGCAGAAGCCAGAGCAGAGGTAAGTGGCTGATGTTTCTCTCTTGGGCTGGAATTCAGCGTTGCCCCGTGCTCTCTGCTGAGGCTGGTTTTTGAATAAAATAGAACTTGCATGGAGCTGTTCTTGGTGTAGCTTGTGTTTAGAGGAGACGAGAATGAGGGAGAAGTCATAACCAAAATTTAGCCTAATGTTTTTTCTTCTTTCTGCATTTCTGATGGTAGGTACTGGATGTGAGGTGATTGCTTTGCTGCACCAGTCTGGAAGCATTAGTATAGCTTTGACCAAGGTTGCAGGAGATGGTCCTTGCTGCAGACATGCCTTGGCTTTACTAAGCCACGTGATTGTTTTTGATATGCTCTTGGTTCATGGCAAGTATCTTTCAAAGGTAATCTGTACCTCTGGCGCTGAAGGACGTCACGTGTGAAAATACGATGACCTGGTAACTCTAATATATGACAGAGCTTTTTGGTGTAGTAGTATCACGGTGAATACCCCTTTTCAGCAACTGGGACGGGGTTTGCTAGCAAAAGGCCTGATTAACATGATACTTGTATGGTCAACTGATCAACAGATTCAAAGCCATGATTAGCAGCGCAGTGCTGGCAGTGCAGATTCCTCTGCTGCTGTTTGTGACTGAAACGGTGATCATCTGCAGTAAATGGCGATTCAGTGCAGACCCTTGATATACCTGCTCGTTGCTTTAACCATTCACCCTTACAGGGGATTTCAGGTCCCTCAAATTTTACTTGCTTAAAGAGAATTCATTTAAGAAAAAAGAGGCCGATAACAAGCCTCACACATTTGTTTGTTAATATAGTCTTTATAGTGTGCTTGTTAATACGGTATAAATTGAGTTGAGATAAAAGATCTAGGAAACGGAACTCAGATTGCCCGAGTCCTGTGTGGTGTATGTTTAATGAATTTTCACTTAATCATCCATTAATATGTATGATAAAAATAAACATGGCAATTGAACAGCGCAGTACTAAATACTGTTCTGAAAGAAAACCACATTGGGTAAACTAAAACAACTGCATTTCTTACTAATCTACACAATGCATTTCATTTAAAAGGAGAATTCATACTATTTGAAATATCTTACCACATACTGAAACTTTTAGTGTAAACTGCCACTTTCTGACTATCGCATATTGAAATACTTGTGGCGCATAGTGAAATTTATGTTACATAGTGTAAAATATATAGTGAAACCGAACTGATGTATAATGAGACACACATGTGCCTGCAATGACTTATCAGTTCCATTATTTTCTAACTAACATTATTTTCATGATCAAGTTTTTCTGGGTCAGAGGAAGACAATGGTGAAGACCAGGACTAGTATTACAATGGAAAGTGTAGACCTGAACTTGCACAAAAACCCCATCGAGCTGAGTTACCCTCTGTCCTTTTCTGAGATCAATTCTAAATGCGAAGTCTGCTAATGGTTACAACATGTCTCTCTTTCTCTGCCAAAGCTTCATTACGAACATCAACATCAACCCAGCCAGGGAAATACCACCAGCCGCAAGTGGAGAGGCCAAGTGCCCAATTCTCAGCAGTTTTTACCAGTATGGGGCTGCCACATGAGAGACCCTGGTGAGGTGTGGGGGGCCTTGCAGGAGCACCCAAGCACAGGCTGGGTCATTCAGACCCATTCAGGTCTCGCGGGAGGGGGCAGATGGGCATCTCGGACCTGACCTCCTTCGTCCACCAGCGCTCTGGACCTCCTGTGAAGGCTCATGGTGGATGGGCAGCACTGGCGATGACTGTGACCTGCAAAACTTCCTTCCCTACTGCTTAGATTTGTTTTTTTCTGGCTTAAGCCAGGTCCTGACTATGCAGCCAAGCATCCCTGCCGGGCAGGGCGGGCAGGCTGGCCGCTGGGTGTGCCCTGCTGCTGGCGGAGGAGGGCTGTGGCAGCCAGTCCGGCAGCTGGTGGCCTCCCGGCGACCTGGGGCGCTCCTCTGCGGGGCTGTCATTTCAACACGCACTTGCTCTCCAACCTCAGCGATGGTTTGGGCTGAGGATGTCGTCTGCTGGGCTGTTTGGCTTGGGAGGTGGTTTCATCCCTGTGCTGGTGGACTGCGGTCTTGCAGGTCCCACCCGGCGCAAGGCTGAGGGACTTCTCCAGCCCCACCCACTCCTACCCAGGGCTTCCCACCAGACTTGGACCACAAAAGTGCTGCCTCCGAGAACTGGCCAAAAAAGAAACTGAGATCCCAAAGCTGCTTATCCAAAAGAGGGGGAAATAAACCACAAATCTCACATCTCCTTGACCAATCCTACTCCAAGCTCCATTGGAGGCGTTTCTTTTATGGGTTATCTTTTGCCTGGTTTTGCACCAGTGCCAGTATGACCAAAGGCTTTAACAATTGGAAGGTGGTAACAGCAATGAAGTTCTCTCTTTGTGATCTGCCTCGGTAGCACTCAAGTGAAGGTGTGTTTGCCCCATCCTTGCCATTGGACTACTGGCCTTTTGCTAAACCAAAACAATCTAGGCCATACTGAAATTGGAAGAAGACCTTCCTACTTCGCGGCTGTTGTGCAATCGATGCTCATCAAGGACGGCTGAAGGCACAAGACAAAACACACCCTGCATTTGAGGGTAAGGTATATTAACCTTTCCACTTGGAATGCCTAATTGCTCAAATATTGCCAACATTGTTCAAACTGCCAGATATGTTAGGCAACAGGCAGAACTGGAGGGACAACTCTATATAAGGGGTATGACAAATTTATTGGGTAAATTGTATGGGAGTGCTTAACCCATCTCTGTTCTGTTTTTTTTGTAAGGACAACTGCCAAGTAGAGTTGATCATGACTAATTCATGTGAGGAACTAGCACAGAGAAGTTAAACAGCAACAACCAGTTTAATTTCACTTGTTACCAATAAGGCCTAACTTAAGTTTCAAAAGGAGATGAAAGGTAAGTTTGCCATTTGCTCTCTATGTTTTAAAAGCTGCAAGAGAGCTTGAAGAGAGATGTGCTCTGCATTATTAATGCCACCTCTGTCTTAAGAGCAGGGGGAGGAGACAAACACAATTTAATTCCCGTGTGTACCAGGACAAAAGGTCTCCAAAGCATTGAACTTGTCTTTTGTTTTTGTTCTTCCCCATTCCTGGCTTTTTAAAATCATTCTAGAGAGGTACGTTAGTTATCCCTGAAGCAGGGCAGAGCATATACGTGCTCCTACACATCAATGCCAAAACTGACCAAGATGATATAGAAACAATAAAGAAGAAATTATCTTGAGGGGGAAAGAGAAGCAAGCAGGAAACATATCTTAAGCACCTGAGCATCAACTCTAGCAAACAACGTATTAGGCATGAATATTTCACAGGTGGTACAGTCACCTGCTACCTCTTTTTTTGACCTATCTTCTTATCTCCCCTGAATCAAAGGGTGCGACAATGGTGACAATGAGTAGATGAGGTACTACATATTTAGACAACATTGTAGAAGATGATCTGTCACAGGGAAACAGAAACCTTTCATAATGCTAGGAGGAAAATTCATACAGTAATCCCAGAATAATGGATTTTTAATCCTTGGTTGTTTCCTTGTATGATACAAACTACTGAGTGTCATCCACTCCTTTGAACCCCTCTGCAACTTCATTGAGATGGACCATTTGCTTTTGAAAGATGCTCGGTCCAGACTGAAACATATACCGTTTTCTTCATATCTGTGGCTAGATGGTTCTTTTACTAAAACAGAATAGAGCAAAACCACTGCATCTTTTCAAAGGTAGTATATAGAATTATTATCCCTTTGAGCTAACTTTGGTAAGCCAAGCACATGGCTGAGCTTTCATAAGCTCAGGCTTAAACACAGTTCTCTTCATTTAAAATGCTTCTGCATAAACCAATCTTAATTTAAATGTCCAGTACATGGGTTGTAGATGAAGACTGTCCAAAATCAGGCTGCCACGCTGGATCTGCCCTCTGCTGAGCTATGTGAGTCCCTGTGAGGAGGATGAAGGCAAATGGCTCTTGCTTACATTAGCAGCTTAGTGATTTTCTCAGCATCCATGGGAAAGCTGGTGGTTATCACTTGCCAGTAAAGGGGACACTTTGCTAGTGTGGGCCCAGTTATTTTCTTCCCTGGCTGCCTGTATCCAGCCATGGAGATGTAGGCGTGCTAACAAGAGCACCAGCTCCCCACCACTGGGTTTTCAGCTCCAGGGAGAAGCATTAGCAAAGTAAAATGTGTCAAAATAAGGAAAACCCTAAAAAAGGGAGTAATTTGGCAATATCAACCCAGAAAAACACTGAAGGTGAGCTTTGGCAGGGTGGCAGCAGGCTTGTGAGGCGCCACAAAGCATTGTGGATGTTATAGTTTGTCAAGTCATGGGTGAAATTTCATGCCTCAGAGTGAAGTCAGAGATGAGAAACTCTGGGCCTTTCAATGTGGGAGAGCTGAATCTACCAAAATAGTTTCACTTTGCATCTACAGACTGTGAAAAGACATTCTTCCTTTTTTTTTTTTTTTCTTCTCTTAGTGGTTCATCTCACCCTTGCCTTTAGTTGCGTAGGTCCCCTTGCTTAGGAGGCACTGGGTTTTCCAAAGAAAAGGCAGCGTTTCACTGCTTTCTCCACCAGGAAGTCTCCCTCTGGGGAGACTGAAGAAGCCAGTGGCCACCTTCCCCCACGGCCGGTGTGCTGGCAGGGCTGGCAGCACCAGCAGGGAGCTGGGAGCCCCAGGGACGCTCACCAGGAAGGCAAGAGGATGGGACTGGGCGCAGGGAAGGGGAGGATGAGAAAGGTAACAGGGACGGAGAGAAAGGGCATGGGGGCTCACCACCCACCTGTGCTAGTCTATGTAACAGGCTGCTCCTGGCAGCAGTGCCACAGCCAGCAGAGCTGGTGGCTTGATTCATGGAAAATGCCAATCCTGCTGTGTTGTACTGGCATACCCCAGGCCAGCCACAGAGCGGGACAAATCTCGCTGGTGCGTGTGCTTTCTGAAACCCGGGAGCTTGCCCAGGCAGCCTGTAAGAACAGCACCGAGGCAGCAAGCTCGGGCACTCGGGAGTTGAGAAAAGCCAGAATTAAGGCTGAGTCAGGCCCCTATGGATATGTGTGACGATGTGGTCTTCACAGGATGCGTGTTACCTTTTCCCCCAGCCTTTGGCATCGGGAACCAAAGGAGGCTCTAATCTGTAAAGCCCGCATCTTGGTGGTGGTCTCTGTTGAAAGGGGCGGGGTAGACGGAGGGGCCGTCTCTGCCAGGGAGCTGGGTGCTGCCTGGGAGAAACATGTTTTTCACTGGCTGTTACCCAAGGAGTTGTGCATAGCATGGAGGAAGTCCCTTAACCCAAATTTTCACAGGCTGTGAAGTATAGTACACTCTGGTTTTAGGTGCTCGGTTTGAAGGCGTTGAGGATTCCCAGTGACCCCTGAAGTTACATGAGCTATGCTACGGTCAAATAACACTTTGGTTGGGATAAACCGCCCTGGAAAGTCTGGGCACCCAAAGAGAATATTTGACTTGCAACTCCTGTATTTTGTTTCTTTTTCTGTCATGCATAGTGATACCACCTTCCTCTCCCACATGGACGTTGAGTGACACAGGTGAAGCCTTCAGCCATCCTCCCGATGGGCCCACCGAAAGCACCGAGGAGCAACCGGCCCCGGCTGGAGAGCGGGGTGGGAGCACAAAGGCCAGAGCCACGTGGCCAGCAACGGAGACAGGAGGAGAGGGGGGGCAACCTGCCCTGTCCCACGCAGGATGAGCATCTCCCGCCTTGTGCACTGAGTGAGGTAGAAGTCCTGTGGGAAAAGCAGCACATGATCCAAAACCAGCAGCGAGGGCTGCTCCCGAAGCTTATGCGTGGACGAGCTTAATTAATTCTGGTATTTCAGAACTTTTTGGTGCTTGACATTGCAACCTTGCTTACGTAGTGTTAATGCGGGGAGAGAGGTGTGCGTATGCGAGCGAGTGAAAGTAGCATCGGCACTTTGATTAGAACAAGGTTTCCATCAGATACAGACACATGTCTGACCCGATACCCGTTTGTTTCCAAGCGATGTGAAGTGAAGGCCCACTCGGTTTCAGCACACTTCTGGGGGCCCGGGCTTTGAATAGTGTGTAATATTTCTGGCAACAGATGAGAGCTAATATATTGTGTTTAAATCTGGGATGAGTTGTTGACCAGCTGTGGTCTATGTGCAGAGATATCAGATGCTTTTCTTTGGATAATGTGAGTTCCAGCCTGCAACCCACATGTGGGTCAGAGGCAGGACCGAAGACCGGCAAAAATAACCCATTTAATCTCACAAAGCCATCTCTCTCCTGCAGTGCGTTTGGTGCAGTTGTCCTCTAACGATTTAAACATTTCAGAAAGTTCTGGGTGAGCTGGCTGCTTTTTCAGTGTTGCACGTCGGTCAACGCTGGTGGGAGGTTTCTGCCCTTCTGTCTGCACCGGAGAGGTAAATTAGTTAAGCAGAGGCACGAATTATTTGCATGCAGCTGAGGTGGCAAATGTGTTATCTTAACAGCAGAAGAGGAAATGGTTCTCTATAGATTATTAGTTACTGAAAAAGCAAAGGCATGTCTTTTGTTGCCGCCACACCACTGGTCTGACTGTTGAGTAGATACGGATCAATATCCCCCCTTCCTCCTCTCCCCCCTCRCTCTTCACATTTTCACTTAGGCTGAGGTGAAGAGGTTTCACTTTAATTTATGTCATTCTTGTATTGCCAAATGGCATGCCAGAGCAACCGAACTGGGCGTGATCTGACTCTCTGTTGTGTGCTCTCACATGCAATCCCCTCGTGGGAAAATGCTGAGAGAAAATGGAAATTTAAGCTCTGCACCTAGCCACTGTGGTTTTTTGGGTTTTTAATAGTGCTTCGTTTGTAAGCTCCTTGGGGCAGAGAGAGTTTTTGTTGTGTTCAGGGTAGTYGTAGCCCGTAAGTGAGGACTTCTAAATATTACAATATTGCAGATAGTACTATAAGCAACCTGTTCTCTCTATGAACAACAAAAATACATGCTTTTACATATCGGAGGATCTCAAAACAAGGTACAAATATTAGTCTTACACCACAACTTGCACAAGTCTTGTCCCTATTCTACAAATGAGTCGGGCGTTGTATGGGAAGGTCAACTGACTTCTTCCAGACCTTGCTACCAGTTAGTGAAGGTACCAAAACCAGAACCCAGCCGTCTTGGCTCCTGGGTCCCTGTCCTTGCTGCAAAACTTAGCTCTGGCCTTGAAATACCGAAATTTCTAGATAAAAAAAAGTCTCTTTAAATCTCCATTGTTAAGATAAGCTTAAACTTGAATACATTCCCCTGTGTAGGCACATCACTGCCTTAGTGTTTAGACTGATCTAAACAATTACATTGAAAATTAATTAAAAAAAAAAGAAATGCATTAGGAATGGCATCAACAGGCATTCCTGGACTTAAATACCCGAAATCTAGGGGAAGTGAGAACCTGTAGCTGAACTCTGTGGCTGAGTCCATCCCTGAATGTATTTTTGGAGTCAGACTCACATGGGGTTGAGGTGTTCCCTTGTGGCTAACGGGCGCAGAGGGAGTCAGTGGGCAGGAGGCCAGCGGCAAAGGACTGAGATTTAGGATGTTCATGTCTAACAAGGCTCTTGGAGTGTTTTGCAGGGGTGTGTGCTGCTTCAGGAGAACATGTTTGATGGTCAGGGAGGGCCCTTGTTTTCTGGCCTCCTTAATTTGGATACGTGGCTGAGATTTTGGAGGAAACCAGAGATCACTGTGCCTTCAGTACGGTCTGCACCTTCAGCTCTTCGGCCTGCCTTTCTGTCGGGTGCTCGCTAGCAGAATAAGGATGATAATCCCCCGCCTCGACAGCAGAAGGGCCTATGCCACATTGCCCCTGGAGGAGCCTGAACTGCTTGTGTGCGGCAGGGCAGAGGGAGCTGTACCTGCAGCCACTGCTCCACCTCATCTCCTGGGCTCCTTTTTGAGCTTAAGCAAGACAAGTGACTGTGCAGCAAACGACACAGTCATTCCTGAATGGTGTATCGGCGGGGGGGGGGGGAGGAGGATTAAAAACCTCAAGCAGATCTGAGGGAGGGAGGAAATCTGCACGTCGCTCTTAGCTGCTATGTAGGTCATAACTTCATTTGAGAAACAGTCAGGTATTTTACGAACAAGGCTCCCAGTGAATTGCAGTGTGTGGCACCCAAGGAGGGCGAGAGGAACCCAGGCGTCCCAGGGGAACTGCGCTGAACTCCTCCCAAATGGCTCCAGATTCGGGGGAACATCTTTCCACAGATTTCGTCAGCAACTGCTGAGGCTGCAGTGGGGTCTCTCTCTGCAGGGAACAGGCTTTTCTCAAGGGCGATGGACCAGCAGGGCTGCTGCCATGGGGCCGGTGGCCACGCAGGACCCCCAGGCAAGAGGCACAGGGATGGAGGACGTGGGGCACTGCTCAGTCACAGCCCATCTGGGGACAGCGGGATAGGCAGCATGGACATCAGTGTGTAGTCTAAAAGACGGGCGTTTTTAGCAAAGAGATGTAAAGATAGCATTGCTCATTTGGAAATCAGCTGCATGGCTGAGCATGGGGATTACTGTTGAGACCACGAGTCTTTGGAGCCAAAATAGAGCCGCTTCCCAAGGGCCATGGAAGTACCTACCCTGCCCTTCCCTTGCTGCTGTCTCTAATCATGGGCACAATTTTGGTTGGTGGCTCGAAGCCAGGCTTGCTCAGGGCCAGCCCAGGGAGGAATGGGGATGGGCAAGCACCTCCTGCAGCTGCCCAGTTTGCAGTGGCCAGGTCGGGCCCCCAGTGCTGGGGCATCGGTGCAAGGGGCCGGAGAAGGTGGTGCAGGGTTTTAGGGCAGTGGGGATGTAGGAAAAGAGCCCCAGCCCCGGGGTCCCGGCTCTGCTCCCCAGGGTCCCGGCCGGGGCCTGTCAGGACGGTGCTGAGGTTGCAGCTCTCGAGGCGGCTTATTCCCCTGCTCAYTGGGGCGCGAGGGTTTTGGCAGATTGGGATGCTCTGGTGAGAAAAAGCCCTCTGGTTGTCACCTCACTCGCTTTTCTGTGCTTAAAGCTTATTTTCTCAGTTTGCAGTGTCAAGGGGCCGGGCGCACCATGAAGCTATTTGGATTCTGCATTGATGAGGCGAGTGCAAACTGTCCCTGCAGCTCTCGAGAGCAGAATCAAACTGAAACTTACCACTCAGAGTAGAAAGCATGTAACACCCACAGCTATAGACATGCACGAATTGCTGCAGTATAGGTTAGAAAAGGAGCCCCGTTCTGCACCCTCTGGTCTCATTAAAGACACACACACACGCGCGCGCGCACACACACACAAAATCTTCTCTGAATGACTATAAGCACCAGCGCGTGTTCCCTCCTAAACACCCAAGTAACTTGTAACGGCTTATTAAAAAGGCAAATTTTCACTTTTCATGTATCCTTGCTCCCTTTCACACCTGGTTGCAGTTTCTACAACTTTTTTAACTTTTGTTTTTTTCATGACTGATTGCAAGTAAAGTGAGATTTCTCGGGGACACCACCCAGCCTGGTTAACTGGGTCCCCGCCTGGGGACACGGCCCCAGCGCAGCCAGAAGAAACCAAACCTTCCCCGCTTACTAAAGAATTTCTGCACGGGCCTTTGAGGCTGACAAGAAGAGCAGATCTTGTCTGTAAAGGTGCACAGGACCTGTCCTTTAAAAAGAAAAAAAGGCCACCTGAATACACAAGGTAGACTAAGGATGGGGGAAAGCAAATGTTGCCTGCAGTTTGCAGAGGGACAGTCCTCTGCAGAAAGTTTTGCCATAGGAAAGCTGTAGGGAAGCTGGGAACCAAGACTATAATATCCAAGAAATCCCGTACAGACTGCTGCCTGCCGTGCTCCTCTTCCTGCCCAAAAGCTACTCTCCGCTTTGCTCGTTTAAGTTAGGATTTGCCGTGTAAATCCTGGTAAAGGCAGGAACGTTGGGGTGTCCCTAACCCTAAGCCTGGTATCACATTGTGACGGCCAAGTCCTCAGCACGGGCGAACTGGGAAAGAGGTCTTCAGCCTTTGATTTTGCTGTGCAGGGTTTCAATATTGCAGGAATCGCTTCTCTTCCCAGCGCAGTGCAGCCACTTTGGGGCAGGAATGCTGTAAGGAATCTCACTCTGTCCTTGGATAAGGAAATGATCAAGGACTTGCCTATTCACAATTAATGGAAAAAAAGAGCTGAAGGCCTTTATTAATCATTGCACAATAAGGAAGTCATACTGGTTTGGCTCCCTTCAGCAGGGCTATTTGGTCACACCTACCTAAGTGGTTTGGCATCCCAACCATCTCCCCGCGTGCAGCCAGAGAGGAGGAGGAGGGAAGGGCCACTGCGCCCGCATGCCACCAAGGTGCCTGGCCACCTGCTCGTGGGGCAGGGAGAGCTCTGAGTGCCCATCTCCCTTTCCTGGGTGGGCAGGCATCTCTTTTTAGGGATCTCTGCCGAGTTCACACACCAGTGCCGCCCATCGCCGTGCTCTGGGCACAGGTTTCTGCCCCAAGCCCCGGCATCAAAAAGGAGCAGAAGTTCACGCATGCCCTGTGCTGGAGTTTCCTCCCTGCCAGCTGGGGGGGTCCCTGCCAGGGAGGGTCTCCTCCCAGGGGTGCATGCCACCCACCCAGTGACTGCGGCTTCTTGCCCCACTGCTGGGCTTCTGCGCAGGGCCCCAGCTTACCTCTCACGGCAGCCAGTCTGTTTGACTCCCAGATCCAGAAAGCAGTTTGTGGCCAGATGTGATGGCTGGCGGGTGCCTCTTAAGTGCCAGGAGACAGACGTTCAGGTGCTGGGCTTTGGTTGGCACACGGGGCTGCATCACCCTGCCCTAGGAGAGGGTGCCGGGGAGAATTTTATAGCGAGTGACAGGACAACATCGGCACGGGATGAGAAACAATGCTTCAAGAGCCCTGGCTATGTTTCAGGTGCCTTTGCTAGGTGAGCTTGTGCAGGCTGAAGTTTGCAGAGCTGAATGGCCCAAGCCAGCTGAGCCTGTGCTGCCTGGAGTGGAAAGCATCACCTTATTTTCCCTGTGCTGGGCTTAGCCATTCGACTTGTGCCAAGCTGCAAGCTGTCATGGTGGAGGTAGGGAGGCTTGGCTTTGAAGCAGAAGATGAGCAGAGGCGATGTCTACTTGCACGCACCTCTAGGCAATCAACCTCTGATCCCTCTAGGATGGGACAGGAATACAACTTTGCATCCAAAGTAGGCACCAAGGCAGCAGGCGCTCAGCGAGAATTAGCAGTTCCCCTCCCCTTCCCTTTCCACCATTGTCCCAACCTCTTTCAAAAACGAGCAAAAGCGGAGTCCTGCAGCGTGTTGGACGCTCTTGAGCCTTCAGCCACTGCCTGCAGTTGGTGCAAATGTGGCCTCAGTGGGTGTGCAAATGTGCTATTTGCCAGCACTTCCAGGTGCTGCTGGTTGCAGGATGGCCCTTTTCCAGCATCTTATGAAAAATTAAACACCCGTCTTTTTGGGAAGTGTCGCATCTTTGACAAGAAGTCCTGTTTTCCCGCTGTTCAGGCAGGACTGGTTAGAGCTGAAGAAGTTGCCAAAATTCCATCTGTGCCCCCCACATCCCAGGCCAGGCAGCTGCCTTTTCCCTGCCAGCCTACCCCGACCCCGCACGGAGGAGGGAGACCTCTGTCTCAGTGCCAGAGCGGCTACCTCGATGCTGTCGGTGAGTTTTTCTTAGGCCGCTGTGACAGCTCGTATTTTTCAGATACCTGCCCTGTGACAGGCGCATTCCTCAGCTGCACCGCATCCACTCAGCCCTGGCTCATGCAGTAATTAGCCAAGTGTTTCCTGGCTGCCTTTAATTACAGCCGCAACTATTTCCCTCACTCTAACGTAATGCCTCTGAACGACAGCAAAGGTTTTGGGCCCCATCCCGCACGGAGTGCAGTCCCAGCACGTGTTGGGATGCCACCATGCACCGGCAGCTGCTGATTTGAACCTGAAGGGCTCATACCCCCTTGGTGAGTCATGTTTTTCATTTTCGACCTCAAGGTCGTAACTGCCTGTGCTGGGAATTAGCGGTGTCTCCCTGGCACCCAGCTGAGACACGGGGCGTTACAAACCAGCCAGAAGGGCAGGATCCTCCTTAAATCTGTGTTTGAGTCTGTCTCAGCTGTAATTTGCCCCGTCCTGTGGCAAAGCAGCTCAGCTGGCAAAGTCATGGGAGGAAAGTGCAGATCACCTTCCTGGCCCCATCACGGTTGGTCCCCCAAAATTTTTGTGCCGACAGCAGCGAGGTGGGCATCCAGCCCATGGCTCTTCGCTGGGGGCACACGGCCTCGCAGGGCTGCGTCTTACAGCAGCACCCAAAAGGACAAGCTTTTCCCCCCCGCACCTTGCTAACGCTGTTGCGGTTAGCCGACCTGGTGGTGGTGGTGTTGCCATGGCTGAAACCCTCTGTATTTCTGGTTGCAATACGCGCCTTCAGCGGCTTCCAACCGGCTTGGGGGCTGCCAGAAACCAACGCAGCAGCTGCTGGGCTCGGCCTCGCGAGGCTGTGATCTACAACGTGCATTGTCTTTTTATGTAATGTGTTTTATTAAACATCTTCTAAAGCTTACAAGTGTCCCCAGGACATAACTCTCCAGCGCAACGTAATGCTTTGCCAAGTAATGAAGTATGATTTATGGCGGTAACGGTTATCCTATGTTTTTTTTAAAAATTATTACAGCAATAGCTCTGTCGAATATAGGAATATAACATGCTGCATTTGGCACGTTTATGACAACAGTGCTCTGGTTTTCTTAACTCCACAGTTCGCTGTTGGCAGTATTTCAAATTCTTGAGACAGATGTTTAAATGAATTTTTTAAGAGGACAGTGAAATACTTTTAAAACATCATACGGCGCTGAGTGTCTCAATATGAGCAGGAACATTATTTCTTTAACGTTCAGGTAGGGCAGGGCAGCACATGGCCTTTCTGGTTTAGATCTCACRGTAAATGATGGAAGTAGCAAATGTTGAATTAGCTTTTCTGGGGCATCCTGGCCTGTTGTTACTTTTTGGCTGAGGTGGTGGTGGGGGAACGGACACTTGACCTTCTCCTGGATTTAGTTCACATTCGCGTCTCATTTGTGAGCAGTGAAAACAGATCCACATTTGTTTTGAATGCAGTTCCCACCACGCTGATACAGGACTAAGTGGTCTCATGCTGACATTTTGAGTGTGTCATTGTGGTCCCAGTGGTTAGGTTTCAGGCCAGAAATGACAATCATTTGGAAAAATGTAAATGAGAACCCTGGTCACATATCTGCGAGGCAGACAGTGTTCAAGTATTTCCATTGAAACACTGAAAATTCTTGGGTTTTTTAAAAAAACTCCTTTTTTTTTTTTTTTTTTTTTTTTTTTTTTTTTTTTTTTTTTTTTTTTTTTTTTTAAAGGTATTGGCTAAAACTGAAGAGCGCGGCGTAACTAACAAAGCCAGGGTATTCGGCTCTGGCATTGTTGTTTGCAACTTTCAATCAGGGAAAATCAGAGCCCACAAAGACAGAAGTCGGCATTGTGGGAGACGTCATCGCCCTCGGCGTAGCGCGTGTTTGCGGTGGGAGGGGAAGGCGCCCCACAACGAGGCTGCGCAGGCACTCAGTGCAGAGAGATTGAAGACAAGGGAAGCATCAGTAAAGCAATGAACACTTATATTTAATTTACATTTGACAATTTGCACATAAATAATGATGTAAACCAATACGTAAACATATGATAGTTTGTTGTTCTAGCAAAGTAAAAAGCCTGTTAACTTTGGTCAGAGTCTTTCTTCAGAGAGACAAAAAAACCCCCAAAACACTGTTGATTGTTGCTACATTCACATGTAAAACTTCTAAGGGAAGGGGGAAACAGTAAAGAGAAGTAACAATTCTTAAAGCTGATGCATATAAATTCTTGTAAAAGTTGTATCAAATACAAGAAAAGCACTACAGGCAAATAATAGGAAAAGTGTGTGTCCAGTGACAGAGTAGTGATACTTTGGTTTATCCTACAAGTAAGTACTATATTTATGAACTATTGCTACATTTAAAAGATGTCAGCCTCACAATTTGCAGGAATGGAAATGTAATGAACTGTAGTCCTTCAAAAGCTGTGTTGAGAGACTTGCATTTCAGGATGGCTTGGTTTTTAACAGAAGGCATTAAAATGAAGTTTGCTGAAAAAAAGATCACCGAATCCTGGATTGCTGAAGTGGGCTATTTTAAAATTTGTAAGAATATAACCAGACAAAAAGATACACACGGAGGGGAGGTGTGTAATAATGCTACTTGTATTTATGCGACTTGACCGTGCAACTCACTAATGGCAGGGTAAAACGGGACGAGGGGGTCACCCCAACTAACTTCCATCTTGCCCTTCACCGTGTTTTCTGAACACAGCACGCACGGGTCACATCTGGCTTCTTTTCAAGTTCTTTCAGTTACATTTTCTGGCTGTTTGTTCACTGACCACCCGCCTCCTTCCCCCCAGTAGACACTGCCAGGAGAGCAGGGGACCGATGACCCCCCCTCCTGCAAACAAGGTCATTCCCACTGAATTCGCTGAGACGCCACGTGTGGGTGACATTATTCACATAAGGTGTTTGCAAGTTCAGGCTTCACCTGGACAGCTGTGCACACGTACTTGCAAGTGATAAATGCCTTAGTACAACCTTCTCGTTTTGAGGTCATTGGTAATATGCAAAACTGGATAGCATTTGATTTTCACACTTAGATGAAAAATAGGTTTTATTACATGGTTTGGCTCACAACTTAAGTGGTATAAATATATATACATATACATATATAGTATAGTGGTATAAATATATCTATAAATATACATGTATTTTTTGCTACACCTCAAACGTCACCATATCATCTTTGGGCTTAGCAAAACAAAAAGATAAAAGGACGTGCATTCTATCTTTCCCTGTGCACATTTTGGTTTCTTCTCTAAAGTAGCAAAGCATTTAGATAAAACAGCATTGTCTGCACCACTGGACACAAGCACTGAGGTAATTGTTGTTCAACAACTTTGCAATGCCCTTTTCTTCTTTAATTAAATTAACCACAAAATGTACAAACACAAATACTGAGAAAAATCTGAGTCGTACAGGAAGGAAGAAAAAAAATGTATGTGCCAGGAAAGGACTTTGTTCCCCACTTCTACCCAGGCAAAGTGGGAGAGGAAAATACAAGTAAAACCGAACCCCTTCTTTCTCAGGGAATCTGACCGTCTTTTTTTTCATCCCTGGAAGGCTCTGGCTAAAAAATAAAAAAAAAAAAAAAAAAAAAAAAAAAAAAAAGAAGAGAAGAAGGAAGTCTGCCAAAAACCTCCTTTTAGGCAGAATATTAAGAATATGTGTGTGTTTGCTTTTAAACTGCTTTTGGAAACAAAAGAATGTAAGTGAGATTTTATTTTGGAAGAGCCACTTTAAGCCGATGCATTCCTTTGGTCATAAAGTTATGACAATGTGTGGGGCGATAGCTGTTTTCTAAAAACCTGTGGTATTGTCCATGGCAGGTGGGTGTTTGCTGCGCCACATCTGTTCCGGGTAGAGCTGCAGGTAGAAGAATCTCTCTCCCATCCTCAAGAGAGGCGGGGGGAGCAGTTTCTTCCCTGCTTGCCGCTACTCTGGTTTGTTTGTTTTTTTGTTTTTTTTTTTTCTTTTTGATTCCCAGTGGGGTGATTTGCACATAAAAGTACACAGCATTTTTTTCAAACCAATGGATCTAGGATTCTGTATGTCAAATGTCCAACTCTGGCAATATGAAAAACCACATTTGTTTAAAAGACATCGGTACATAAAACACATTTACTGAAACCCCGATCTTAGGTTCTTAAAACAGATGTGCAGAAAAAATATCTACAAAGAATACCATAAAACAAAAAATAAAAACATTTAAAGTAAAAATTACAATGAATTTTCCAGTCATTGTAAACATTTTCCTAATTATTGCTTTTAGAATGATTAATTGCATAATAAATTATGAAGTACTATCATTGAAAAAATAATTATGGATAGATGATTGTCTTTTAGTAACTGGCGAGGCAATGCACAGTCCTTTGCCTCTTTTTATGCCCTGAGAAAACAGTAACTTTGGAGTTCCTTCTTTCAGCTGGAGAGCGTAGGGAAACTACTGTAAGCCAAGATTGCTTTGCAGCATTGAAACTATGTACAAGCAACTGCTACAGGCACCCTGACTTGCCAAGTCATAAATAAAAAAAAAAATCACTTTGCCAAAAAGTCTTAAGGGTCCATTGGTTCAACTGTTTCTTGCTTGACCTTTACAGGTAACAGAGGTAGTGGGTGACTGTGAGGCAACTTCATAATTGACATATCTGACGACTCGTAAAGGTTGCATCCTGAGGAGATAAGTCCATTTCCCAGGTTCCTCTGCAGAGATACTTTCAGATTAGCTCCTTCCATTTCCCTTCTGAGCATGGTCAGTATATCCTTCTCCACGATCGACGTTAAGTCGATATTGTCCTCCACTTCTTCCAACTTGTCGGCATTGTCACTGATGTCGAACTTCTCGATCTCCTCATTGATTCGATTCAGGTCCTCCATCGAGAGGCCGGAGGCAGGGGCGACAGGGCAGTTGCCCTTCAGGTGGACCTGGAGGCTGCAGAGGTGAATGTAGCTCTTGTGGCAGTGGATGCATTTATGGGGACGCTCCCGGGTGTGGAGACGCTTGTGCAGCTTCAGGTGCACAAACTGGGTGAATTTGGCCGGGCAGAGCTTGCACTGGTAAGGCTTCTCTCCAGAGTGGAGCCGCAGGTGGGTTTTGAGATTGCTGGTGCTGCTGAACCGCTTGTGACAAACCTAGTGTGGGGGGTGGCAGAGAAACAGTGAATGAGTGGGAGGGGATTTTATGGTTTAAATCACAGACACCTAGGAGGAGACGGCAGGATGAAGCAGCAGCTTCTTATATCTTCATACTTTCTCACAAGGGGAAAAAAATCCCCACCTTTTTTATTTAAATATTTCTGAATAGCATTTTGAATATGGCCGATGGCAAAACTGTATCAGGCAGATGTTGCTCTAGCAGACTAAAGGCAACCCTGCTGTCTCACAGACGCTGCTGCACCAGGGCTGGAAACAGCTGTGATACGGACTCCAGTGCTGAGCAGCCAAGGGTTTGTCGCACAGCCCTCCCTGCACGCCGTACAGGGTGTGCACGAGCCCTGCTGTCCCTTCAGCCTCCAGGGGAAGTTGTCTCTGGTGTGTGACATACCTGACACTCGTGGGGTTTTTCTCCCGTGTGTACCAGATAGTGCTTCTGGAGGTGAGCCAGCTGCGTGAAGCCTTTATTGCAAGTCTGGCATTTAAATGGTCTCTCTCCGCTGTGTACTCGGAGGTGCACCTAGGGAGCAACAAAGCAATTAACAATTTGCAGTTTCCAGTACTGTAACGAAAGTACTTTCAGATGTTTCCTAAAGTTAGCGGAAGACTCCCATTGCCAAAATACAATGTTATCTAGTTAATTAGGTGGCGTCAGTACTAAAACACCGCCTTTACAACCATGCTTTCTTGCTGGGGGGTGCCGTATTAAGCCCAGACTGATAAATAGCCTAACAAGCAAGGGAGGCCTGTCCCTGCTTTTCCTAGATAACCTATAGGGAGAAACCAGAGCCTTCCAAGAAGGCTCGTGTCTTATTCTCCACCGCCTACCTTCAGATTGGAGAGCTGGCCAAAGGTCTTGGAGCAAACGTTGCATTCGTACTTGATCTTCCCGTTCTGCTTCTTCAGTGGGTATGGGAGGGTTTTGTAACCAGTCACATTCCTCTTACTTTTAATGAGATTCATGGCTTCTTCACTGCCGGTGGCAGCCAACACCACTGAGGTAGGTTTAGGTTGCATTATGTGTTCTGAACTGGCTGCTGTACCAGCTGTGGGTGACCCGCTGGTAGGGCTGCATGGCTTGTCCTTCATGCTGGCAGCAGCGCCCGTGATAGAGAAGGCACTGTTAGGTGCTGGTATGAGGAAGTCTCTTGGATGATCAGGCTGCAGCAATCGACGGCCTCCTTCACTGGGCAACGAACTGGGGAGCGTGGTGGGGTTCAACATGTGATGGGAAAGGCTACCTCCGCTGAGCAGGTTGCCATAAAGAGGATACATCCTTGGGAAGAGATTGAAATTGTTGATGCCATTGATATTGTTCAAAGCGCTCAGGTTATTACAGCTCATATTGAATGGAGGTAACAGGAATTTGGGGTAGTGGGGGTTATAGGATGGTAGAAAGGCAGGTGGGAGGTGGCCAGGGGGTGCATATCCAGGATAAGACCCCAATCCTTCTGAGCCATACGATCCGTTCAAGTAAGAGTACGGCTCTCTGTGCTCTTGGGAAGTAGGTGCCAGAGGCGAAACCGTGACCCCTGGACTGCTGTGAGGGCTTGAACTTTTTAAACTTTGGTCTGGGCTGCTCCTCCCAGAAGGACTCGGCGTAGTTGACGTCTGGATGGGTGAGTGAGTAACGTAGCTGGGTCTGTCCATCCCGTATGCTAAGGAAGCTTTCAGATAGTCTTCTGGAATGTGAGGTCGGATCGGGTAGACAACTCGAGGGAAGAAACACCTCTCTGGGCTATAGTTCTTACGCAAATCATCCAAGTCTTTTTCTGGAGTAACTGGTGAAATGTTGGTCTGGAAGAAGTCTTTTCCTTTTGGAGGATTGGATTCCATTTTCAGGATTTCTTTCACACTGTGCTCCTTCTTTGGGATGCTTTTCTGATAGAGCTCATCTTTATCAGCACTGTGCTGCTTTGGATTAATGTGGGTTTGTGCTGAAATACAAAGACAAGGTAATGATTATTTAGATATACCACCATCATTATCTCTTTTCAAAACACAATCTAACTCCTACAAGTTTAGTGGGAAGGAAGGGCCACTCTCGGAGATGAGCAATCATTTAACTTGCCAAAAAACTAATTTCTGTGTGAATAAATGCCTGCTGGTATTAAGTGTTAATAAAAAGCATTGTTAATTTAAGGGATACCAGCCAGTACATACAGATCTGGATGATGATTCATTTGCAGAGTGCTAGTCTCCACTTTGCAAACTGTTTTCACCTTTCTTTCCCCTTAAATTTGACTAGCTTCGCTGTTGAATGTCTATTTAAGAAGTATTTCTAATAAATGTGGTAACAAGCATTTGTTACCAATACAGGTTTAACAGAAGGACTTTGCAGAACGCAAGCTCCCAGAAATGTTCCTCAGTAAAAGAACAAGGCATGACAAATCGGCTTTTGCCAAACCGCAGCAGTCACTTCACCAGCCAGTTCAATTACTTACAGTACCAAAAAAACCATGGCTGGCTAGGATGAAAGCCTTCTTCAAAGAGAAGGTATTCTCCATCAGTAAACAGATCATTACTCATTAAATATACTGCTTAGGAACATCTACAACAAAGCAGACTATTTACTGCAGATTTCTGTGGCATTCAGTCTATGCAAAACTCCTCTGCTTACAGCTGTACTTTATAAAAAAAAAATGCTGAAGCAAAGCAAAAGAAAGCAAGACTGGTTGGCTCCAGCTTAAGTTGAAATGTACTTTAAAAAAAAAAAAAAAAAAAGGCAAAAGAAATATGCATTTAGAAGGAAATAGAAGCTAGCATCCATTCGGCTCAGTTCAGCACATACACTGTTTATTTGTATTCCAAGACTCTACCTTGTTATCTGGACATAATATAATATAAACAGTACACTGAATGATGTCTTCAATAGAAAAAGAAGTCTGCTTTTATCTAATCTCCCGAAGTTAATAGTTATATAATCTTGAAATGATGACTTGTAAGCTATTTTCTTATAGGGGAAAAACTACAAGAAGGTTTCATATTTGTGGTTAGTTATGTGCAAGGTTTTCCATCAGGAGTCAACACCGATAGGTATGTGACTCGAAAGTATCGCAGCCCTTTAGCCAAATTTCTACTTTTGTTGACTGACTGTTCTTACTTCACTAACTGGGGTGAGAAACAGTTATTTCTGATTTTTGGAGGACCACGTGAACCCAGTGAGGAAGATGGGAACAGGCAATGACCACACTGCTTTCAACACGGATTCTTTGCCTCATTATTCTGACAGAATCTATCATTTGGCAACATTACCCTATAAGGCAACAAAACAGCCATTTATTAAATGTATCCAAGAAAACAGCTGTTTTCAAAGCATGCTCCTACTCACAGCAACCCACTTTTACAGTAGCATCCTTTTTCAAATGGCATTAGACTAGTAGCAAGCAAATTTAGTTTGAGATATGTGGGCAGCTTGTGTATTTTCAAGTTGCAATGAAATGCAGTTGAACACAGTTATGTTCAATTAAAATATTTATGATAAAACATAGGGTGTGTTGTACAGCAAGCACGTACACACATAAGTGCACAGACAGCTTCCCAATTACTTCTCTTGATGTTAAAGTTTAATGCAGAGCTGTTTCAAAAATAAATTAATAGTGTGTTGCATTGTCTGGCATTAAAAATCATCAACTTTCTTTTGTCATTTTGTCTGTACTCGTGGACTGGTAACTCATTTTCTAAATGTCCACCCAGATTTTTGGATATAACATAGAGGTCCTACTAGGTTCAAGAAGCTCCACAATGGCACTGTGGGTAATATTATCTACATCTTATCAGCTGCCTGTCACCACGCCAGTGTCTCAGAGCAAACATTCCCGGTGACGCTATCAGCATTGGGAAGTATCAAGACTGGGAAGTATTGAAAGCTGGCAGGGGGGAAGGGAGCAGGACTTGTGAAGCCTCGCAGCAGAAAAAAATAAATAAATACCACCTTATCAGGCCCATATCAGTTTCTCAGTGGGGTCTGTCGAGCAGGAAGTTCAAATTGACACTTTTCTCTTTTAAAGAAAAAAAGTCCGGGGGGGAGGGGAAGAGGAAGGAGAAGTGCTGGCGCTGCTGGAAAAGTGATAGAGAAACCGGGGCTGCTTCAGCTGGAGGAACGGCTCCTGCTGTCACAAGGTTAAACATCAGGGCATCAGGGTGGGGACGTACGTGCCTTATGCGCCGGAGCAARCCCGCAAGTGACAGAAAGGAAACTCATGCCAAGAACGTAACTTTCTTTGTGCAACAGGCCCATGTCCCCACTTGACAGACTAAAGATAACTGTTCTTTCCTTCCCTTCAAAGTTCCCGGTAAAGCCTCCCCTCCTACTAATTTCCATGTGTAGACAGAAGTCGCAATATTTAAAGATTATTTTTCAAGTCTAACTGTGACAGCTCTCTTTAGTTTGCAAGCTATCTTTGGTCCATAAATCCCCTCTTGGCTTCTTCCCCTATTACCTGAGCACAAGGGACACTTGGGAACACCAGAGAGATCAGAACATAAAGAAGTGTGTCAGCACCATGTAAAATAAGAGAAGGGGCCAAGGAGAGGTTCTTATGTTTTATTCTGAATGTGGATTTAAACCAGAGAGGTTTACAACCTTTCTTGTTGCTCTTAAAGGAGCCATACTTCAAAGTTAGAGAGATGTATTTCTTACAAATTTTTTTTTTTTAACTTGTGATTTTAGATTTAAGTTCTTACCGATCACAATGTCTCCCTCTTGCTCTTGAAATGCCTTTCTCCCTCCCACCCCCATATACATGTATGTACACTAAATATAGGCACATACTCTTCCAAGATCTGTCTAGTTTCTGTGGTCAGAGAGACACACAGAAAAGAGGTTCATGACAAAACAAGAACAGTGCAGCTGCATTTGTAAGTTACTGATCTGAGGGGAGGGGGGAAAAAAGAAAGAAAAAAAACCCAGACGTGCCTCTTTAGGAGCCTGATCCACTTCTCACCAAGGTCAACAGATTCTTTGCTCAGATCTGAGATTAGTGAGTGYGTGCAAGAGGAAAAGGGACAAAACTCCTGTTACTTTTTAAGTATTAATAAAACTTGAGCGGAGGGGCTGCCTGAAGTCACTCCAATGTGGGTGTTCCAGCTACAGACTGCTGCATAGCCATAGGCTTTGCTCTCATTTCTTGGGCTCCGAGCTGTAGCCTGAGAAAGACTTCATAAAAACAACGATCTGGTTTTTTCTAAAAACTTGAAAAACGGTTGTAGGCAGACAGTAATTTCAATAGTAATTTCAGGAGTGAGATGGTACTGAACACTTCGAGCGGTGGAGCTTAATTATGCCGATTCACATTTTCGATCTAAATTAAGCACCTCTTTTGCTAGTAGAAAGAGAACCTCGAAGTTGCGAAGCAGGCAAAACAAAAAGTGTTTCCACTCAAAATGAGAATGGAGACCAACATTTAGAAGTATATAATTTGATCATCTGTTTTCTAAATGTGTCCAAGGCAGGGTGACATGCCTTTGAAAACATTCTGCTCAGAGAAGGTCTTTAAGGGAGCCTTCAAATAATCCTCAATAGTAAGCCAACTTTAGCTCCCAAATTCTGGTTTCGTGAAGACAACCTTTCATATCATTTCAAAATCATTTTCCTGAGCCCTTTTGAAGGTTCCAGGAGGCATTTTTTTAAGCAAGTGCAGATGTTTCCTCTCAACCCAAACAGAAAAGCTTCAAAACCAGAAAGTGAAACTGCCCATAAACAAAAGGGAAAGCAAGCGGCAGGGCTTAGCTAATGGCCAGCATGTCAGGGCCAGCAGGAAGAAGAGAATAAATTATGTTTAAGAAACAGCATTAAAAAGTTAATCTTCATAGAATCCAAAAGATTTTACATAATACCTCGTTAAACCTGTTAATGAAACAAAAAGATTGCCAAATGTTTTGTAAATAACGCAAATTGTCTTCTCCCCAACTCAAACTTTTTTTCTGAAGCTTGACCAAAAGATGTCACCTGCCCGTACTTGACTGAGGAGACAAACACGGACATGAGCAGCAGGAAGTTGCATCATACAATTGCAATACATGAACATTATTATCAAATAGTCACGTCCTGAGTCAATGCAATTGTTCGGGGTTTTTTAAAATTAAAAAAAAAAAAAAAATAGTTACCCTCTCCACCCTCCATCCCAAAATAATCCTCCTACGATGAGGTAGGAATGAAATGCTAAACTATGTGGGACCCCTGAAGCAACCAAAAATAAAATATCACAGACTAAAAGACAATCTGAAGGCCCAGTTGAATGAGGTTAAGCACATTTAACAAATTACCAAAAATTGATTTTTTGGCCAGCAGAATATGGAAATCTTGTGCCATTGCACTTAAAACCATTTACTGGACAGCGGCACCATCTGAAGGTGACGTATCTCAAATCTCGATAGAAAACAACATCAGTGGCCTCAAAACAGGCAGGAAGGAGAAGGGGATCATTTGAAACGAGACTGAGTTGCCAGTGCTGGGATAACGCGGAGTCTTGCCTCTACCACTATTGTGCAACTCCTTGCAGGCACTTCAACATCCACTCAAAGTTACATAGCTCCACTCGGAGCTAATCATGGCCATGAAGGTAGGTGTGTGCTTCAGCATCTGAAGGACTGGGTCAAAGGCCCCAATTCAAGAAAACACAGAGGACAGGGTTAAACCCATAACTAAGTACATGACTAATTGCTGTCTTGACTCTGGATGCTTTCCTTCTGCAGCACAAATGAACTAATGCTGGAGAAGTTACCTTTAATTTGAAAGTTTGCTGTTACAGAGGCAAGTAGATGTTATATGTGGATGTGTAAATATATTTATGCTCTAAAGTGGTGGTTCTCTCATTTTTGAGGCCACTAATTACAGGAAATAAAGCCAGAGAAATTCTCTGATACATTTTTCCCCAGAGGCCCATCCCGCTCGGGTGCTTAAAGAGGAACTGAGGTGCTGAACTTCAAGACCGTGATCCCCAAACCCCTGAGGCACCTAAAGCAGCTGCCTATATTTTAAGTTGGCAAGACTGAGGCCACACTGGAAGCTCTCCGTAGGTGTGTGTCCCAGGTGGCCTCTCCTGTGCTGGGCCAGGCAACCAGCCAAGGCACGGCTCTTCCAAAGCCTCCTGCGGGCACTGGCATGCTCTGCACACCCAAGACGCGGCGGAGGGAGGGAGCTGGGCACAACACACCACAGCCATGGGCTGGCAGTGCTGCTGCCCCACACTCGGATGGGCGTGTGTCCCAGTGGGAGGGAGCCCTGACTTCAGCCTGCAGCGGGACCTGGACCCCAACTTTCCCTCCCTCTTCCTCAGAGGGTGCCAAAACCAGCAGCCAGGAGCTGGGAGAGGCGGCGATGCTCGCCTGCTCCTCTGAGGGAAGCCATGCCACTTTAAACATCGAATTATTAGTGATCCGTTTGGCTGGAGAGGGCTTTCCTGACTTTCTAGCAGGTGAAGGAGGTGACCAGTGGGGGGTCCCCCTAACCAAGCCTATGTTAAGATGTTTTGATGGGGCAAAGCCCCACATCTGCAGCAGGTGCAGGATGCTAGCTATCTGGGGACAAGCCTTCTGCACTTTATAGATGAATGCAGTGTGAGGGCACCTTGGCCCCGCTTGCGCTAGAGAGAGAGGCTGGAGAGGCAGTGGGATGTTCGCTAATTTTAGATTTAACTAGAAGAATTGGCCTAGGAGAAAGGGGGAGAAGAAAACTGAATGGTGACATTCACTTTAAACTCATCTGGTTCCAGTACTAACACTGGAAAAACCATCCCTGCTTGCACTGTTGCTACAGGGCCTTCCGCAAATAAGCATCTTTGGGAAACCTCTGGATTTTTTTCCAAACTTTTCCAAGAAAGGGCACCGAAACTTTAGAAAACCTCAATCCTTATGGTACCTGTAGGGTTTCTGGCCTAACTGCAGGCCTTAGGCTTGAATGTGTTTGTCACAAAGATGAGGGGAAAAGATAAAAAAAGTGAGAACTTTTTCTCATTTTTCTGAACTGCTATTTTCTTTAGGTGGAGGGGGCTAACATAAAATTTCTAAATGGTTTGAACAGAATTATCTTTAAAAAGAAGAAGGGATATTTCGATCTCAGCTTCTGGAAAGATTGCTCTTTCGAATGTTAAGGCTGAACTACACAATTGTTGCTCAAGATCCCATCTCTTTAAATCCATGTATTGAGCCTACTTTTACTAAAATGGATTATTCTGCCCATGTCCAGACACCCCTAGTTTTGACCTGAGTAAGAGTAACCAGGTAATTAGTTGACACTTTACAAATGCATTCCTCGCTACTTCTGCAAGGCAACCTAAGATGCCAGCAGATGTAGGAAACTGAGACTGCGTTTGTGTATCCTCCTAGCTAGTGGCCAAACGTGCCTGGCTGGACCTTTGCAAACTCCTCATCCACAGGAACCCTTAATGCTATTGTCTCATCCCACCTGCAGGTCCCACTGAAAAGCCAACAGTTCATCGTATCAGGAAATAAAACTGCACAGTGAGTGGTGAAATGACACATGTGCAAAGATGACAGAATCAGTGAGATTTTTTTGAACAGGGAATATAGCAGCATAGGACATCCCCTCCCTCTCTTACCCTCTGCCATTAAGAGAAAGCAAATTTTCTTCTATAATTTGTTACATTTAGTAGGGAAAGACCAAAAACTGGTAAAAGGACGACATCCATGGAAGATAGATGTACTTTTGATTAATCTGAATGCGTGACATCATTTTCATGATGCAGGGTTACATTTTAGCTCTAATGATCCCCAAAGTAACACTGATATTTTATAACCCTTTATTTGTTGCCAAATAACAGCAAATAGTAATTTTTATAAAAAAACCTGCTTGCAGCTTTTCCTTCAAATTTCAGTGTAGGCGCTGGCAGAAGGACAAAAGAATGCTCTGCTCTATCTCAGAGCAGCTAGCAGGAGGGGAGGCAGCCTAAGAGTCGAATGAGAAGTCAGCAAGAAACTTCCCCTCTCTTCAGGGGGCTCTGGGTGAGGTGCTGGGCAGTGATTAAGCTGTGAGTAAAGTGCTGAGGCTGGAAATGGTCAGAAACCACAGAGGAACGCAGAGATAAACTCCTGGAAATACCTCTTCCCCCTGCTACCAGTGCTATTATATTTGAACAGAAAATGAAAGCTGCGATGTACAGCCAAGAAACAAAGGGACAAAGTACACTCAGCTTAAAAAACAGGTAACCAGATGACAAGACCACAGGAGGTTTGCTCCCATAAGACAAGTAAGCGTAGATGCAAGGCTCAAAGAGCATTATGCAGTCAACATATATTTTGTCAGGTACCTAGACAGAGTCATGGCATATGGCCACTTCCTTGTACAGTGAGGGCAGCCCTTTGGGAGAGTGACTGGACGGCCTTTAGTATACACTATCAAAGCAGACTTTTGCTCAATGCACTACGAGATCTGGACTTGGAAAGTCTCAGAGTGAACCAACATCTACGGTTCTGAAGGCAGAGGATATATTTGGGTTGTTTGTCCAGAATTTCATCAGGTAAGACTCAGACTGTAAACCAGTAACTGTTCAGATTTTTTATAATCTGTTTACATTTGAACAGCACAGGGAACTCATTCTGTTGTGTTGGGTTTTTTAATTCCCCTTTTCCACTCCGAGCTACCTACTGTGACACAACAGATGATGCAGCTGTGTAATTATACAACTTATTATTAGATCATATAGGCAGAAGAGACATTACTAGCATTCCTTGTTTATACTGTAATCCACTTACTGAGGTTCATCATTGTCAGCTCTCTGGAGGAGGGATAGTGCAGCCTCTCTGCAAAGTCTCGGCAATACCACACAAGCAGCTCTTGGTTGGCAGGGATGGGCTTGATGGTGTAGAAGTATATGTTCATTCCATTCTGACAAGCAGCCAAGTTCTGTTCCTGAACAGAGTAGCCAGGGTTTACATAACGCATCCAGTTGCTCTTGTCCTCGTTAAATCCGTCAATGAAGTGGTGAAGCTCACCACTTGAATAGATCTGGAATAGAGAGGAAGTGCCTATGAATATATATATGCACAATACACAACACGTGCACACAGAGTCCAGAGGGGAAAAATGATAAGCTTTTTTTTTTTTTTTTTAAACGAGAAGGTATTACTGAAATAAGAATTCAAGCTGGGTCTCCCCCTTTCCAACTATGATATCCTCTGCGTTAAGAAGAGAGATCTTATTCAAAGGTAAGTCCASAGTCACCTTTTCCATTTCTGCTTAGCCTCTGTGCCTCTGCTAGTACGGCCAAATCAGACCCAAAATCTGAAATGCAGAGTACTCCCCCTGCGTGAACGGTCTACCTTAGAGTCCTTTTCRTGGTGCTATGATCAACAAGTGGGTGATGCTAATGACTGCAGGTCTGAGTGCATGCTTGCATTAATGCTTTGAGTCACCTGTGTATAAGACTGACTGGCTGTGCTACGTCAGAGTCTTTCTCGCCTTTTTCTATGGCCTCTGTACTTGCAGTTTCCTACCACCTCCGCCCAAAGGTTTAAACTATGCAAACATCCTCCACCCCCCCCAGAGTCCTAAAGCAACAGTTGCTCATAGTTGGACTGTAGCCCTTTTGTAGAAAGGCTGGGCGAGGCAAAGATGAACTTCACCTGCCATAACTTAACGAAGACCTGGAGAGGAGCCAACCGATGAGAAGTCACTTTTCCTATCGAGGGACACGTTCTGGCTTGTCCGCAGAGGGGAAAGAAAACATGAATCTAAAAACTGCTCAGCGGCTTGGGGGGAAAGAAGTCCCAATTACTGAGAGAAGCTACTGTTTCTTAAAGTGGTAAGAATAAGAGAATTATTTAAAAAACAAAAACAAACAAACAAACAAAACTCAAGAAAAATCCAGGAGACACATTTGTTAGACACATCCCTTACTCTTGGGGGGAACTAGCTCTGCGCTGGATGAAATGGGGTTCCTGGGTTTTGCAAAACAGATGACCAGGCAAAAGGCAGACCTTGAAGCAGGAGCAGCTTGCACCAGTGACGCACCTCACTGTGCAGGAAATGCCTTTCTGAAGGGGAGACAGAGCTTATCTCGGGGGAAAAACACTCCACAGCATGCTCCTGCCTTTGTGTTCACACCACTGTCTTTCGCACCTACCTGGCCAGGCAGCGCGCCCCGTGAGCGCCCACCGACCGGCCGGGACCTCTCCTCTTCTCCCCGAAAGAGCTGCCGGCGGACAGAGGTGAGGCAGCCTGGCCCTTTAACGCGGGCCGTAAACACCAGAATCACTTTCTTTAAGAGTAACTTCCTGTAAACTGAGAAGGGGGAAATACATGTGGCCTCATCAAAGCAGCTTGCGAGAGATTTTGCGGTGTGTTTGTTATGAGAAAATGGAAGGGAGCCGGGCGAGTTGTGCTGCATCAAGAGGAGCCTTTGGGTTTCTCTGCTCACCCCGGCTCGCAAACTTCCAGGAACGCGAGGCTCCGGCGCTCGACACCCGCCGCCGCTTCCCAAACCGGCCCTCCACAGCTCCCACAGCAGGGCCATGGATGCTGCCGGTCACCATGCTCCGGGGCAAAGGCGCCCCACCAGGCTCCCACCTATTCTGGTGAAGGCAAGACCAGATGTGCTGAGTCACGGCGCGGTTCCCAGAAATGACGTCGGCCCCAGGCAGCCCCGCTCCCCTCGTGCGGGCAAGGCGCAGGCAGCGTCCCCCCGTGCGCACAGCAGATGTTCCCGCTCCTGCCAGCAAGCCCAGGATGCCTTTAATAACATGTGGGAAGTTATCTCCCACAATTTCCTTTGCATATGCAAGCCTGTTTCAGACCCCTAGGAAGGAATTCATTTTCAGTGCAGCAGCGTGTCTTGAACGAATCAAGAGATTATAACAGGGAATTTAACGATGCTTAGATGGCTCCTAGGATATTATTTCCGAGGATCGCTCCGCATTAAGGCTTAAAATCACATCATGAGAATGATGTCATCTTTCTTGCTTCAATATATGAATGAAGTCCTGCAAGATGGTTAGCAGCCCCTCTTCCCAATGTTTGCCATCTTATTAGCAACTGGCAGGACTAGGGCCAGCATACCAGTCTCTGCCTATGCCGGACACAAACTCCCGAAAAATTCGGCCAAAAGAAACRTTTTGTAGCCTTACGAATGTGAAAACAGTCGCCTGCTTTGTAAAAACACTCATGCAAATAACTGCCTGTGCACATTGCACAAAGACGATCTGAGAAAACCAAAATGATGCAATTAGGTAGGAAGAAAGGGGTGTGGGGAACGCTGGTGCTTGCCCTGGGTTTCACCTGGATATGAGGTCGGGATATTGCTATGGCAGGCAGGCACCTGGGCACAGAGGCTTGGATATACTCCCAAATCCACTGATTTAGACACAACCTAAATGGCTAGAAGGCAGCAAAACAAATCCATGGAACGAGATGGGGCTGAAGGAATGTTCTCTAACAATTAATAATGGGTCTGTAAAGGAGACTGAGGATTATGTCAACTGATAAACTGGAAGCGTATTCCCCAGCACAGACTTCCCAAGCCAAAACAAATTGGCTGGTGCTCCCTTCCAGCTTATCCTATGGAGTACAAATTAGGCATCACCTCTAGTGTTTGTCTGCCATTAATGGATTTTTCTCTTCACTAAATCTGTGCGCTGCTCTTTTAACACTTTCTGAAGTGGACTAGAAAAGCTTATGACTTGAATGATATACGCTGAAGACCACCACCTCTGTGTTATAGCAGCTCTATTCAAAACCCAGGGAAAAATGTCACAAAGTGTATCATAATTCCAGAGTAGAAGATGACGCAGTACTTTCACAGCTTCTTCATAGCTGGAAAAATCAAGGATACGTGACATTTGCATAAACAAGAATGACTTTCCGCTGTGAAAAAATGCAAAATAACCTGCCCTTACAGCAAGCAGCAGAACTATTTCTTTACGCAATCAAGCACTGATCTGTTTTGGAAGACAAAGGGCTGTGCATCTCCCCAGCTCTCTCCACCCACACAGTCCCTACATCCAAGACAGCCAGGCTTTTCCTCGGCTTAGTTCACCCCACTGGCTCTGTTCGTGCCTGGCAGCGTACAGAAGTTGCCCCCTGCATTCACACAGGTCTGAAGCAGGAAGTGACCCAGCTTCTCAGCTGTACTCATTTAGTGATCTGCTTACTGCAACAACATGGTGCTGTTTTTTCCTGCTTACCCGCCAAAAGTATTTTCTGTTCGCATTCTTGGGAACCGTATCGCTGGTATAGATCTCTCCTACCAGGGGTCCAAAGCGTGTTCCTTTTGGGATGTACTCTTTGCTTATAACTCCAGTGACCTACAAGAAGAGCAGCACAGGATCAGTCCATCACCAGTGGAAATCGAAGTCTTCCTTCCTCTCCCCTGTCCCCCAGACTTAACAAGGTAAAGCAACCGATGCAAGAAATTTTTAGTGACAGGTCAGCAAAACAGAAATAAATTAACAATCATGTTGGATATAGTACGACCAGCTTTGTTAGATACTAGCATCTTACCAAGACATATGGAAGCCAAAGATGAACACCGCCTGAAAAATGTGTTTTGTGGAAATACATTTACAAGAAGAAACAGTAAGCGAAATGTACAGAGGCTGTCAAATATCTTCAGAAGTTTTTTCTCCTATCAAAGGCAACCCCCAAAAGTCTAGTTCCAGCAAACAAAACTATTCAATAGCTATCAATCACTTCACTGCTACAGAGCTCGCTTTTCTAATAAGTTAGGAACTGGAATGACGGCTCTTCCAGATCAAAATGAAACCTCCCCCGACCCCACCTCCTTCGTTCTATACCCATCCTGATAGCTAAAAGGAAAACAAAAAAAAAAGACGACCTACAATTCTCTCACCAGCATACAGTGGCATACAAAACAGAATATGAAATGGCTTTGGGACATGTACTCACAGATCACCCTCTTTTATATAAAGGAGGCAGCAGTTCCGGTAACATATGTCAAGTGGGTTTGGTCAAAAAGGCGTAAGGGTTTTGATGAAAATGCTCCACTATGCTAGGTCTAAGAAATGTACTCTAGTTGTTCAGCTTCCTTCTTGACAGTAATTATACCAAAAAAAGTCACTGACCACAAATCAGGAAGCAATTCATCATTATTCAGAAGAACGTGCCTTGGAGTAACCCTTTGCAAAACATTGCTGAGTTATTGGTTTTGCCTCTCTCTGTTCCTCACCAATCTTCTTAAATTTAATGTATCCAAACAATGTTAGAAAACCAACAATTTTGTAAACCAAAAACCCCAAGCCTTTGCAAGATTGATCCTGCTGCTCAGATAGTGGAAAAAAAGGAAGGTAAAAAGCCCATTTATTTGGTATTATAACCAAACTTTCATGGCAAAGTGTATTAATCTTATCCCTTTCACACATCTTGCCACTTGTCTTTTTGCTCGCCAGGATTTCAGAACAAGACAGGAACAGCAGAAGTGGTTGATGAACACCAAGAGCTGGGATTACTGCTGTCTGTACCCCGCAAGGAATCAACGTTCTTACCAAAGCAGATTAGCACTCATCAGACCCTGCAGATAGCTCACTTCAGTGAGCATTTCATTTTCTTCATAACAGTCCTTCGCAGCAAAGGACGGTAAAACCCCTAGACTGTAGACAGCACTTCACAAATGAGCTAAGCCTTGTGATTTTCTCATGCTACATTTTACTCTGTTGTATCACCCTTGGTGTGAGAGAGGGAGAGAGACAGACAGAGAAATACTTGCCTGTGTATGGGTCAAGATTAACAATCCCAGTAAACAACTAATACCTAGCATAATTTCACACTAAATGTCAAAATAAAGGGGACAAATAACAGCCATGGAATCAAGGAGGTAATCCACCCGGAAACAGATTGCCGGGTGTATGTTGTGGCTGTTTGCGCTTGTCTGCATTTCAACATGTGTTTCAGCACACTACAAAAAAAATGAAACGTCAACAGTAGAGGTAGTTAAATGCTCCATTGATCTGTGCATCTGGACTGAAGAGAGAGAAAGGGACTTCCAGAAATTTTCCTACACCTACCACAAGCTGAAACAAGCTCAGTGGCTCAGTTTTATTTTTGTCTTGCTTGTACATTTCTCATAGAGAGCTGAAAAAGGCAGATGTTCTTCTCATCTTCCCCATATATCTTCATTTACATCCATCTGCCCTCTCAAGAAAAGTTCACAACCAAGCTACAGCACACCCTACCAGTTCTACTGCATGGTAGTTCAAGTTTTTTCATGGTTTTAAAATATCTTGGCCTTAATTAAAACAACTTTAATGAAATTCTCAGAATCTCTAGAAATCACTCCTTGAACTAGTCAACTTGAAACACTCACTTGAACTGGTGTCTCTGACACAGCAGATACTTTTTGATATCCACCTTACATGCAGCATTTGCTTCTCCCCCAGTGCAGCTGAACACAAAGATGATTTCTCTCCCTTTACCCATCAGGTTATTTTGGCAGAGGATGTTCTGCACATCCGTGTCTGCCAACGCTGAAGTTTTGCTAAACCAGACTAAAGCTGTCCAGACGACTTTTAACCGAGGGTGGCTTTCTGGTCAGCAATTCTTGGCCTGCATTGTGCCCCCACAAGCTCAGCTGCTGTGGTCGAAGAGGGGTACCCTCCAGGAGAGGGGTGCCGGCAGTGCCAGGACAGGCTGGCTCCAGGCTGCCAGCAGCCCCCCTGCCACAGCCAAAAGGGGCTCCTGCCCTGCTGCAGCTTGGGCGGGGGGGCTTAACAAGAAGCCACGAAGTACAGAGCTGCCTGCCGAGGGCTTGTAGGCAAAAGAGCGAAGGAACTCCATGTCCAGAGCTGAGGGGAAGCCGTCTCCGGGCTGCCGAAAAGCTGTCGCAGAGAGGCATTTCAGACTTGTGTCCACCAGGTGTCCTTCAGCACATTGCTGCCTCTCGGCAATGAGACCTTCCGAAACAGCCTCGTGGCAGGGAACCACAGGGGAGCATGACCTGAGCTTGCTCCCCACAAATAAAAGCCTCCTGCCCTTGTGCAGCCTTCTGGGTCTAAACCATGCCATAAGGGAGAAACGCGCTATTTTCAGAACAATTTCCTCTCTACAGACACTTACCCCCTCTCCCTTCAAAGCTCCAACTTTCAACACTCTTGCAAGCGGGCCGCTACCACATTTTTCCTTTCAGTAAAACAGCATTTCTAGCACGAAGATGAAGTCAAACGTTAGCCTGAAGCCGCAAGGCTGGTTCCCGGCACTGCGGGCAGCTGCAGCTCCTGCCGAGGCCGGGCTGAGCTAACCTGCTCTCCCCTCGGTCCGAGCGGGGCGGGATGCGCCGAGACGAGCTGGCTGGCGAGTGGGGGCCAGCCGCAACCTGGAGGCGCTGCAGTGGCGGCGCCCAGCCGAGCTGGCGAGGAGAGCCCGGCCGCCTGCGGGCTGGCCCGGCGGGGGGAGCCCGGGGCCGGGGCCGGGAGCAGCCCGGGGCGGCGGCGGCCCTGGAACTGACCAGGGTCCTAATGCGGCGCCGGGGGCCGGGCGGCCGCGGCCGGGCGGCGGGCACGGGCACGCCTGCAGCCCGCCAGGCCGGGTCAGCAGGCCGGCTGGCAGAGCACATCCCGCCCTGCCCGCAGCCCCCCGACAGGAGACGGATGGGCGCCGGTTCCAAACGTGATATTAAAAGGCACTTTGGAAGACCAACACTCCTACATCTTTGTTTGGGGAGAGGGCGCTGGAAGTAACCAACGACCCCGGTTGATTCCGCAAGGGGAGGATATTTTGCAATGGGACCACTGAACTGCTTTAAAAAAAAGAAAAAAAAAAAAAACACCGAACAAACTCTTATTGGCTTCAGTGAAATAACAGTATTCTCCAAACGCAAACAGGGAAGGCCATCATATGTCCCAGAATAACACCGATTTTTTTTTTTTTTTAACTACTAGTTCTACAGTTACATAAGCCTGCATAAATTTTACCCCTTCATTCAGCGACCAGTCTTCTAAAAGAGATGCCATGAAATAAAATGCTTTCAGACCRCTTCCTCGGTGATCATATATAAAAGAAATAAAACAAAAGCAATAGGGGAGGGCAAGTGTCTGAGGTCAGCGAGGCACACTTCGTAACAGCTCAAAATCACTGCTTTCATCAAAATCACTGATTCAGGGTCTGTCTCTAAGGAATGGCCTTATCAGAGAAATGCAACAAGTAATGGGTTTCCTGAAGTATGTTTCTCTCTGTCAAGCTCACATACAAGGATGAGGCACTAGTAATATTCAAGACAGCAGAGTAACTAGCACTTTATATCAAGAAGGGCTGTTTGGGCTTTAAGGACTGAGACCAAAGGGAAAAATTATTGAAAAAAGTGTTTTTAAATGTCTGCATGAAAAAGATTATTCACATATGGCTTTCTAGAGCATGATTTTGGCACTGTGTTTCATAATTTTTTGTCAATTGCTAAAACTGGAGGAAAGCATAAATAATTCACACATAGAAATAAATAAATGACTTCATGTAAATCTAGCAGCCTAAAATGTTACCAGCAGTAGTAATTCATTTTTTAAAATGCTGACACATACAGTGAACTCATAATGAAAAATGTGTCCTTTAGAAAAATCCCAATCAAGATCCAAGAATAAACAAGAGTATGACGTGTCATGGACTCCCTTGCAAATTCAATAAACCTTTAAAGAGGAGCTACTCGCTTCACAAAGCATGCAAGGAAAAGAAACACAAAAAGCAACCCTCCCCAAACAACAGTCGTTGTACTTCCTCCCTCCTAAGCAGGCACGCAGTAGTTTTCCTACTCCAAGTGGAGATATAATACTAATTGTGACAGCACTAGGATTTCATGATCTAATCATGACAGTATTAGCATTTCACAAGCAATGTATTATATATGTTTTTGTCAATAAACCGACTCAGCATTAAAACTCTCAACCAGATGAAGCCACAGCTCTCCCCAAAGTTAACAAGGAAGACAGCTCACATCTGAAACCCACTGGCAAACACGCACGCATGCATCCCCCRAAGTCTTACCTCATCCTTTCGCAAGTGAAGAAAACCCACCCTATCGAGCTGTCAGGACTCCAGTGGTTTTCCATGAGGTCAAAACCAGAATCAGGCTCTCTCGCTGACCCCACAAACATTGATTTGCAAGAGCAACACACACCCAGCCCTGACCCCGCTGAACAAAATCAAACTTGGAAGGCAGACAGAAAAAAATAATGTTTCACGTCAGAAGTTGCTAGAACGCAAGTAGATTACGCCATTTGCAACTATTTCACCCTGCAGACAAGTAGCAAGCGAGTGACCTACCTCTACATTCACAGGACCGTAGCTTTCACTGAAGGGGGGGAAAAAAGGGATCAGATCGGCCCTTTCTTTCAGAGCTACCTTAGAAAGAGCCAGGATTCCAAAGTTCCTATTGCTCCTTACAGTAGGTGCTATTCAGCGCAAATAAAAGACCGGGGGAAACTCTGGAGAACAAAAGGAGGATGTCCTATATTCAGACTCCCACTAGCAGGGAGCTGCATGGGTCACATTTTACAAGGAAGAACCAAGAATCTTTCAATGACTTCTCTCTCCCCCCACCTCTTATACAGAGATGGCAGTAATCCTCCTACCCTGATTCACTGACCTGAGCTATAGCGTAAGGAAATTACACCTCGGTGTTTCCAAACACAGCGCTGGGAATTTTGAAAGCTCCTCAGACGTCTCCTGCCGCAGCAGCAGGACTAAACAGGGGCAGAGAGAGCAAGCAGCCTGAGCAGCCAATCAGTCACCAGTCGACTGCCGAGGATCCCCACGAGCCATCGTGCTGCAAGCTCATCCTTCAACCAAGAAATCATCCCRTATCACACAGCGGAGTCGCAGCTTTATCTCCCCCCCCAACCCCCACCAAAGTAAGACCTATCTAACAATGCAGTAACACAAAACAAGGTTTCGCACTTTTTTTTCTGTAGCGTGTCCTTTCTCTGCCAAAGTTCTGCAGGGCAGGGCAGGGCAGATGGGAAGAGAAGAGTGATTTTACAGGAAAATTTAGCTTTAACTTCTTACCAAACCTACTAGGCACTGTATTAGGCACTGCCAAGCTAAATTCCACAGTGCCAATACCCTCCAGCTGGGGGTCCAGCCCTATTTCTGTACGCAGGATTAAACAAGTACCTACTTTGGAAGGAAATATTTGATAGGCACGGATGAGTATGCCTCTTCTTTTCAGCTCTGTGGTCAGTGTGTTTAGCCAAAGTAGAAGCACAGGTAATAGCTGCTATACCACAGGTCTCAGCACAAGGAGAAATGAAGGGTTGTCCCTTGGGTTATTACCCTGCTGAACATCACACCTAGCTATAATAGCTACTCTATACGAAGGAGTAAACACAAAACCAAATTGCTCATCCGGGCTCATTTCTTTCCAGCCCTTCTGAAACAACAACAAAGAATGTACCCACTCCAGGGACGAGGATAGGACAGACTCGCACAGCTAGCTACCAGTGAAGATACTGTCCCAGATAAACAAAAGTTAATTTAAGCTACGGCCACCCTTCTGTCAAGCTTGCTACAGTTCTACCATCACTTCCTTAACTGATAYGCTGGAGTTTTTAAGAATTTAGGAAGTTGGGAATACGGCAGGCTCACAAAAAGAATAAAGCAATTTCATAACCAAAGGGAAAACAAAAAGAAATAATTAAACACATTTCCAGGAATTTGGTTTTTTTCCTCTCTACTTTTTTTAAAGCTATTTATTGGACAACTGAGGCACTTTAATCTCTGAGCCAGAGGCAATGAATGGTCCTGGCAAACAGCAGTCTAGAAATTGGCACAGAGAACTACCCCACAGTTTAAATATGCTTATTCAGATGCTGTTCAAATTGTGTGAAAATTTAACTGTTTGCGAATTGGTACAGAACCAGTTTCAGGGATAGGCTGGCTGCGATTTCCAGCGAAAACATTACACGACAGATGACCAGCTCACAGTTTCTTAAAAGACTTCGTAGGGTCCCATCTTAAAAGCCAGCAGGCAGCATTTGTTGTTGTTGTTGGGGNAGCCTCCCCACGTCACCGTCCCGGTCCCGTGGGTGGTCTTGCCCCACGGTGGCTTCCGTCCGGGTGTCGTTCTTCTGGCCGAGAGTCTTCTCTCAAGTTAGAGAGGCGTTGTTTGTGGCGTTCTGTCTCGTGTCGGTGTGTGCGTGTGTGTGTTTGAAAGAATAGAAGCCAGGGTGAGCACACACTTTCCAAAGCGCTGTGATTTGGCTTGTCTGACTCCAACCTTCCCCAGAGCATTGCCGCTTACTTCTTTGCTGTCACGTCCCTCAGGATGACTCCAGAGTCTTTTGATTAATTGTGGTCTCTCTGAGGGAGCAAAGAGACACTGCCCCACTGGGGGGGGGGGGGGGGCGGTGTGTGCGTGTGTGTGTGTTAAAGAATAGAAGCCAGGGTGAGCACACACTTTCCAAAGCGCTGTGATTTGGCTTGTCTGACTCCAACCTTCCCCAGAGCATTGCCGCTTACCTCTTTGCAGTTAGATGCGTATTTGAAAGTCAAGTTCCTTGGCAAGGAAGCCTCTGCCTGAGTTAGGGTGCCTCCGTCGGCACTGGGATCCAACGGGTGATCGTTTACAATGTACGTGCACTTCTCTTCAAAATCGGCTTCCGTCCACAGAGTCATGTCAGCATCCTCCATGTCCATTTTCATTGTCCACTCTCTCCCTTTCACCAGATTCTTGAAACTCACAGCGTCCGAGCTACACTGTGTAGCAGCCTGGAAAATAAGAAAACAGCCTTTAATCCTCATTGTCCTTCAGTGTTGTGGTTTCCGTTGAGACAGCGTGACTAATACAGTAGTCTGTGACACTTTAAAAGCGTATGCAGGATAGTTGGTACAGTTGAGTAATAGCCAAAAAGCAGTGTAAACGAAGCTGCTCTGACTGAAGCAGCGCCTTAAAACGCCAGCCTCGGTAATAATGAGGAGGGAACAAAAACAAAGAGGAAAAAATCTCTAGGCTGACAACTGCTTTACCTTTTTCAGACCCTCTCCTTAATGCCTCAGAGAGAAAAAAAATATTCCGTGCTGAAGAAAACATGGGGTCATGGCCACGAGACCACTTAGTCGCCTGTGGAAAAGCTGCCTCAGAAAAGTGTCACAAACAAGGAGAGGAAGAGGAAAGGAGCTGCTGTCTGCGTCTGAATGAAGCTAAAAATGGAAAGCGCATGTTGGAAGAGCGGAACCCAGCCTTGCCTCTTCCAAATGGGGAAGCCTGAACTTTCCCACCAGCTTTCAACACACAAACAACTTTCAAAACAACCTGGCCCCCCCCGCCTCCTCCCGACGTCCCCTTATCCTTTGGCATAGAAGGCTGAGAAAGCCGACATCCTGCCAGCATCACTGCAGCAGCAACAGCCCTGCACAAAGCCCTGCAACACGTTCCCGGGGGCCGAAAAAGAACAGAAAAGGAGCAGGGGAAATAAATAAAGTAAATAATTAAAAGAAGTTCTTCTGTCCCTTTTGATTTTGATGGTACCTCGAGAATTACTAGCTCAAAGCACTGGATAGGAGCCTCGCAGGACAATTCCACCAAGTCCTTCAGCCCCTCTGTCTATTCAGGAGAGAAGCACTGTTATCAAACCTACCCTAGTAACAGGTACTAGGTCGGGCTCTTTCCTTAAGGTTCATTAGGGACCAAAATCTGTGCCTACGCCGGTAGCTGGGAGTGACGTTCAAGCCCGGCGTAAAATCCCTTCAGTTTTCCTTTCTGGATACGCGGCTACTGTGAAATTCACACCCCTCCTCCGGGAAAAACGAAACGCGAGCACGATCTTCCGAGGAAGAGGTGAAGGGCTGACTGACTCCGGGTTAACCGGAGACCCCCGGCGCCCCCCCCGGGGACAGCCTCTCCCGCGCGGGGAGGCACGGCCGGGGCGCCCGCAGCCGCCGGCAGCTGCCCGGAGAGGCCGAGGCGGGGGGTGGCGGCACGCAGCTCCCCCAAGGCCGCCCGGGCACCGGCCCCCGCGCCCCGTCCCGACTGCAGTCGAGGCGAGCGGTGCGGCATTTACCGACTCGCGGCATTAAAAGGGGGGAGAGGAGACTAATAGTGAAACTCGGGGGGGGGGGGGGGGGGGGGGGGGGGGGGGGGGGGGGGGGGGGGGGGGGGGGGGGGGGGGGGGGGGGGGGACGGGACGACGACAGCTGCGCGGCGGAGCGAAAGGGTTAACGCTGGTCAGAGGAGCGCTCCCGAGCCGGGAGAGGCGGCGAGGAAACTTTTGCTCCGTCCTCCGGGCGCCGGGGCGAGAAGAAGGAGCCGGGGAGGGATGAGAGGGGGAGGCATCGCGCTCCTTACCGGGGCAGAGTCCGCGCGCGTTTCCACACCGAAGCCCACCGTCGGCGGCAAACCTGGCTCATCTCTACCGAGTAAACATTTCTCCTTCCTTCCAGCGGCTGGCTCCCCGGGAGACTGACTCACACCTCCAGCCGCCGCTCCCCTCCCGCTCCTCCCCCGCTGTCAGACAGGTGCTGCCGCGCGCCCTGCTCTTGCCGCTGGGAAACGCTGGGGGGCCGCCTGCCACAGCGGCCGGCCGGCCCGCCCGCCCGCCGCTCGCGCGCAGCCCGCGCGCCGCTCGCGCTCACGCACCGGCCCGGCCCCTCCCTCTCCTCTCCCCACAGCGCGGGAGGTGGGGCTCTACCTGCCGCCCCGGCCCTGCGCCGAGCCCCCACGCAACCCACCGGGGTGGTGGTTTTTTTGGTTTGTTGTTTGTTTGGTTTTGGTTTTTTTTTTCTTTTCTTTTCTCATTACTAATCTTTTTTCTCCCCTTTCGACCAAGATGTGACGGCCAGGGACGGCGTCTGCGTAAGCAGGGAGAGCCGCGGCGCTGCCCACCGGCCTGGGTCTGGCGGACGGGCGGGAACCTCTGTGCTTCAGGAGAAGCGCACGTGAGACAGTTTTTACTAGAAATCTATTTTCCCTGCTATTTTAAGCTCCAGAGGTCAACACGTACCCGCTTTCGTTCTCCCTCAATTTGACTAGGTAGAACACTATAAAAATAACAATTAAAATGACTCCCACGTTCCAGAACATCGATTAAAACCCGATTTAAAGCGCTTACTCCCAAACCTTAACAATTATAGTACTTTACTCGATACGACCAATTTGGGAGTTTCAGAGTTTTAATTTTACTCCTTTCCAGAGTCTCCTTCTAATCAGCGCTTGTAAAAGGAATTAGGAAAAACATCTCAGTCTCTTCCTTTAAATAAAATCTTCCCCCTCTCCCTAAGCAGGGCAAAGCAGGCAGCGTTTCCAAACTCGACACCTCTTTTGCAGCGTGGTAAGAAAACGAGCACTGATCTTGCGCAGGGCAAGATGTAAGCGACCGTCTAGGAGCACACTGGTGATGGAAGGAGGATTGGTATAGCAATTAGCGGACCCAGCACCCCATTTTTTTCCTCCGATCCAAGTCAGCGTGCTGGCTGAAGGAAGGACATCCTGTGATGATGGCATACAATGTCCTGTTTGTTTATTATTAAGAGCATTCCTGCTTCTCATTACAAAACAACCAGATGCCTTACTTCCTTCAGTGGTCCTGTCTCTTCAGCAAGGCGTCCTCGGGCTCAGAGGAACAGTGATGCACAATTCCATTTATAGCCATCTACAGCCCAGTGCGAACGCTAGCTGCTTCACTGTGAGGCAACTCTACTACTTTTCCTTCTTCTCGCATGTCTGCGAGCATATTTCTCATCACTTTCCTGGCACTTTACGTGGCAGCTACTTTCACATTCTTCTTTTAAACGCACACGCGCTTATATTTTGGGGTGATCTGGGCGTTACGTACTTCTTCACAGGAAAAAGGGAGAAAGAGGAAAAAAAAGCACATTGTATGCCATCAGGTGCCTGTCTGTCTCTCTGACAGGCGTACACACATCCCTTTCCCTTAACCTGCTCCTCCTCCCTCTGATAAAAAGACGTGTGGAAAGGATTACTTGCCATTTTCGGTCTGCGATGCTGAGAATAGTATATCTGTGTAAAGACCTTCCGTATGCGCTAACACAGGAGGGCTCGTGGCAGCAGACATAAGTAGGGCAACTGCTTGCAAGTGAGTGTCCTGGCTTAACTTCCACCACGGAGTAATTCCACAAGAGAGGTGGCCCGAGCACTGGGCTGAAGGATATAAATGTAATTGGATATACCCGGTAAAACCGAGGCGCATCCAAAATGAGGTCTAGGAAGGCTCTGAAGTAGGAAGAACCATTCATTAAAGGAGAGAAATCCGGCCTACTTGATTGGGTTAATTAACTGATGCTGAGTCACACCGCATAGAACAGAAAAACAATGTAGTCATACTGAAGGTGATTATTTTACCGAAAAATAGTCTCACTCTGAGAGGCAGCTGTTTCAGAGCTTTTCACTTCCCTGTTAGCTTGAAAGAAAAAGAAAGAGGGGGTGGGGGGCAAGAAAAAAGGGTTGATGTGTTTCCTTCAGGGGCTGGTCTTCTTAATGTGAAGGAGAGCAGGAGAAGCAAATCTGCCTTTCAAGGAACTGAGAATGCTTTTGGGCTGGAGAAGAAGAGGAAGCAGAGATTAGATCAGACCAGATGAAGTGAAATATTTGTCAGGATGACAGGAGGATGCCAATATCCCAGGTCAGTGCGGCTCTCTGCCTGGAGCCTGGGGAGGCGAGTACAGCCTATGAAGCCTACGGACTTCAAATAACTCCATGGCACACTCCGAGGCTATCCTGAAATTAGCTCCAGGTGTCTCAGTGAAGCTGAGCCCAGAACTACCGTAGCACAGAAGGGATTTCACTGGCATGCAGGTCTAGCCTAACGGTGCCTGATCTGGAATAAAACTAAGTTTCTCAAGAAAGAACAGAAACAAATTGTTAAGAATGTGTACTAAAGTAAGAATCACAAAGGAAACTCTGCCATTAAAGAAATATATAGACTGACCTTCTGACCTTCCTCCTTAATAGAGAAACATAAAAAGACGCCCTGTTCAACCAGCAGTTTTCTGCTCTTTTATAGAAATCTTTCATACCAGTAGCTGCTATTGTCTGGAATGCGCAATCTCAAAATGTTGTTCATTTCAAAAAGAACATTTTTAGTCATATTTTCATTTTTTCCTTCTCGCTCATAGAAAACCTCAATCACCGTATTAATCAGCATTTCTCAGGCAGCTCTCTCTGCAGCAGCTTTCAGCCTGGCAACAAATCATGAATGGCCCTAACAGCTCTGATCTCAGAAATCCCCATCCATTTCCTTTGATGCTATCACCACTTCAGCTCAACAACAAGCCTGCGCGACTCAGCCTCAGCTGCCGCTGCTGTTCTCCCTGCGCCTGCGAGAGCTGTAATTCTAAGGGGAAGAAGGAGGGAAGGGAGCTGGCTCTAATAGATGAAACTTCTTTAGAAAGTTGGAGGGGAGATAAAATGCACACAAGAGATTAAAGCAGAGTCTCATTTTCACATCCTCCCCTTCCCCTTACCCAAACAAGGTCAGTGGCAGATTGACCACATCAAGAGTAACTACCAGACCCACCCCCATTTCCCACTTCCTGCATGTAGGCATCCTTGTGCTGGTAAACATTTGGGGACCAGTTGTGGTCATTACTCGGAGAAGGTACATGATGTAGTTGCATGACTGCACATCTTTAAAAAGCCAACTGAGAAATCAAACTCAAAGAAGAACTTGCTTTCAAGTTCTGCTGAGATACACTCGTGTTTTGGGGCCACGTTTCTGAAGACGTGGTTGCTATCAGATTCAAGGGAAAGAGAGAGACCCAGCACGCTCTAGTGATCGTGCAACAGAAAAAGTTAAGCCTTCTTCTCACAGACTGGCCTGACCTTTACAAAACACAGCCTATAGGCTTCAGATACCATCTCAGAGGCTTTGTATGCCCTAGACTACTTCAGCATGGTATTGCCTATAAGGAGAGAAATTAAAATTGCACTTGAATCTACATGAAGGTTTTTGCAAGGGCATTTGGGGTGGTGTATATTGTAGCCAGAAGGCTTTTGAATTAACACATGCAGCTTTCAGGGCCTTTAATTACAGAGCACCCTGGTCATTGCCTCGTAGCACTTCCAAATGCCTTTACGTTTATTTTTGTCTCGGCTGTGCAATACCAAGAGTAGATCTTTTGGCTGCACTCTCAGCTAGCGCCTAGTGCAAGCCTTAAAATCTCTTGATTTCTGTTGTTTTATCCTCCCAAGAAATTTTCCTTAAAAAGAGAAAAAAGGAGTCAAACTAAAATACGCTTTTTGTTTCCAGTGAGACCTTATTAAAATACTGCTCAAATGACTTATGAATAAGCCAAAACAACCCTCCTCCAATGGAAAAAACATTCTTGCAGCACACAGAAGCGAGAACTAAGCTTCAGCTATTTCCTCTTGTTGAGGCTCGAGTTTGAGAAGAAGGAGCCGAGGCTGTCTGGGCCTGCTATCAGGAGAGCAAGGAGTCACTGTGAGAAGCTGGGCTTCTCTTCACTGTGAACACAGCTGAGCAGCAAAGGCAAAACAGCCTGAAGCCAGGCTGTTGTTTCCCAGGAAGCAAGCTGGGGTGAAGGTATTGAGAAAGCATCAGCGGCTTTGTCACTGCACTTCTTGTTTTTTTTTCATTGTGGGAGAAGGGTCTGGACTAAACCTAAGGAGCCATCTCCTTGTCCCTTAGGAGAAGGGAAATGCTTCACAGCAAAGACCACAGATGTTCCCCTCTTGGTTACCATCAGCCTTCCCATCATGCTTCTGAATGATGGTGGTCTTGGGAAAGGTAGGGATGATAGCCAGGAGCCCATACAACAACGCTTGTATTGTCTTTGCATGTTTCTACCAACCCACGTTTATACCRGACAAGAAAACCTGAGCACAAAAACCAACCTTCCACATCCCGAACACGGACTTTGAATATTCTGTCCATCGCAACTGAGTCTGAGGAAAAATGCATGAAAACAGGCCAACCCATTCCAACCACTTTCCAACCTTAGTGGTGACAGAGGACTGAAAAAAGGGTGTGCTTTGGGAAATTTTTCTTTAAAATAAGCTGATTTCCAGATTGTTATGGAGGGGGGATGGGACGGTATACATATATTAGAAGGCTCACTCCTGTGAATATTTCAAAGACATCAGCCCCACAACAAGCTCACAACAATCTGAAATAACGAAGCCATCTCAGAATTAATTGCATCAATTCAACTCTCATGTCTCTTCCCAACTTGGCAGTCATGACACTTTTTGGGGTATTCTCTCCTCAACATGCCTGGTAAGTCATGGTAATATGAACCACAGTGAAACTTCGGACTCTGTTCCTGCACAATTCAGTTTTCATTTCAGATACTCTCCAGGCTGCCCAATCTCGTGGAGCTGATGAACACAGCAGAACGAGGGTGAGATCCATGGGTGGAACCACRCCACTTTTCTCAGACAAAGAACTGGCCACGGAGCGCGTTTCAACACAGATGAAGAAAAACAACAGCTACACACCATGACAAAGCACATATGGTGGAAACGAAAATATTTACCCACGGATTATCACAGATCCAGCAATGCGACTACTGTGCATCTAAGACCAAAGGATTCGAAATAGTGACTGTATGTTTGGAGCTGATTAGGCAATCTGGCAGGGGTGGGCTGAAGGACCACTTTTTAAGCTTCTAAGAGTACAGTTGTCATTTCTCCACCTTTCCTACCCCACGGTGGTGAAATAACCGTCTTTTCATACCTGTGTGTTGGCTGGGGGAGGGAAGAATTCCTCTGCTATTAAACACAACTTCTCATTAAATAGTTGACACCTTATCCTTCTTTAAATGTTGTAATGTTTACTTTGCAAAACCCAGGAAAGCTTTTAAAATAAAGATAGCAGAGAGCTTCTTAAGCCGGGTGTCCTTGCTTATCTGCTCTTTATCAACTAGCTATTGTTTCTGGAGGAGCTCGTTGGGGAAGGTGGAGCAAAGGGGGTTAATGTTCAATAGGTATCTATCAGCTCCCCTGAAGGAATAGCGCTGCTGACAGAAGAGCAACACTGGGTTCTCAGCTACTTCCTGCAGAATGCGACAAACCAGAGAGAAAAAAACCGAGGGCTGCAGCTACTTCTTTTTTTTTCTTCTTTTTTTTTTTCCTCCCTCTCCCAAAACAACTAGTTTTAAGAAAGACATTGTCCTTAGGAGAGATAATCCCACAATAGAGAGTCCATTAGAGGTATTAAAGCATTGGCAGCGCCTGATCTACAAGAAGGGCTCTGTCCTGACAATAGACAATTAAAGCTGATAAATCTGCACTACTTGTTGCCGTTCTAATTCCTCGTAATTGTATGCTACTTGTCCCTGCCTCCTGCGTCCAGGGATGAAGCAYGCTTCTTTAATCTCCAGAGTACCTGACCTAGTTCCTATGTGGTCTTTTCAGGACCTGTTTTCTTCCCATCTGGACTTCTTCCCTCCTACTCCCCTTTCCTGCTTCCCTCCCCTAAGCATTAAGAAGAGGTTACGATAGAGGGCACAGAAAACACCAGAGCACAGCACCCAGATCAATAATTCTGGAGCCCCAGACAATGCACTAATCTGCAATAACAGCTAATCATGGTCAATTTGGCACACCAGTGATTAAACTGTACTTTTCATTAGGCTCAACAAGTAGAGCAGACGCACACTGACAATTCAAATTGCCCTATCAGTAAGAGCTGCCAAACTCGTGTGTGCTTCTGCGTTTGTAGCTGCTGCATCACTAGTCTTGCCAGACTAGCCCCTTTGTGGGGGCTTATCTTTTTCTTTTGACGTTTTATGGACTGCGACTCTTACCTGTGTTTTCTATAAAAAGCAAGCCCCGGCCTCACTTTGCTACAATGAGTTCTCCTAGTTAAAGGGCTCAGTGGGTGAAATTGTGATGTGCTGTACAGGACGCTGAAAAACGATCATTACAATTACATGTTCCCACCTGGTGCCAACAATATTCCTGGTTTTATTTTACATCTCAAAGATATTTGGTGTTTTTCTGAAATTTTTTTTTTTTTTTTTTTTTTTTGAAGAAAGCATGGAAACCTACTGGTGACAAAGCAGAAGCATCAAAATGTGCGTCACAAGACTTAAAAGAGAAAATAAGTAAAAATTACCTTGTATCTATTTATTTTTCAAATGGAACTGTTCAGCCAACCTCACAAAACATTTCAAGACTGAAGAATGGTTTGGATTTTCTTTTTTTCACCAGTAGGTGAACAAGCCACTACTGTGTCCACTTGAGAAAGCTACAAAGTTATTAACCCTTACATGCCATTTTGATAGTGACCTTCCTGTCACCCTCATAGAACAATTTCTTCTGACAACAATTTCTTCTGGTTACAATCATACCTAGCGCACCCGTTTTGCAAACTGCCCTGAAAGCCTCACCCAAGAGTTTACCACAATCTTGAAAGCACAGCACCAAATTCCAGGACTCCTAGAGACCGACCCCACACACTCAGGGGTCTCCTTCTGTTTAACTTTAGCTTATCATCCTTGTATTAACTTGAATAAGTGTTAAAACTGCACTCCAAGTTGCTCTTCAAAAAAAAAAAAAAAAAAAGCAAAAGGGGAAAAAAAAGAGAGCTTGGAAGATGTCAAATGAATGCAGGAAATGTCTATTCTACTATTAATATTAATGAATCCCTAATGCATTTGCAACCCACTTGAGGTAGGTCAGTAGAGTTCTTGTGACAGCTATTCCTCATCAAACTACCACTGCTAAAGATGTTGATGCTTTCCCTTTTGCTTTGTAATTTTTAAACCAAGTGTAAATCGCACCACAGCCTACCACAAAATAATGTATTTTATCCTAAGTGAACACAAAGCCCTGGAGACAGAGGTTTAAAACAGCGCACATGTCCGCTCAATTTATCATTTTAAGATAGGAAGCTGCTGCAACAAACAAAACACCTCCTTGAAAGTGGGACAGCAGCAGATTGCGGTGCAGAAAGCTCTGGGATCTTTTGTTTTCCTGGAGAGCAACAACGGGGCTTTGCAGAGAAAGACAACAGCCTCCCCTTGCTGAAATCTAAATCAGTTCATATAGGAAAGCCTGCCAACTGCTAGTTAGACGGTAACAAAATATTGCAGATAATTCACTTTTCACGATAAAGCAGAAACAAGCAGGCATGCAGCACCCAGCAGGGGCTCAACTGATAAAACGGTGTCAAACTCAAACCATTTGTCAATTGGGAGGGAAGAGAGCAAGCTGAAAGATGGACTCAGGAAGTAGATTTATCTAGTGCGACACATTAACTAGTATAAATACTAAGGAAAAAGTAAACACATTTACCCAGCAGTATCTCCAGCCAGCAAAGAAAAGGCTTCTGAGCCTCAGACCCACGCCGGCCATCTAACCACTCAGCTGTCAGCTACAACAGCAGTAGCATTTTTCTTCTTGTGCAGGATTGCAATGCCATTTAATTCATGGCACTAAAGGGTTTTATTAAAAGCGTACATTATAATTAAGCAAAACAAAAGCGTGACTCCTCTGCTGTTCTAGTCTCCTCCCTCCACCCAGTAGCCAAAACAATAAAACCACCTTGGCAGCAAACAAGTCAGGTAACATACCCCGGAGAAGAGCACAGATTCGTTATATAATCATTTACTTTGCGTCTGGCTTGCTCAAAACTGCCTTATCAGAAACTTCTGTCCCGGAGGCTCCCGAGGCGACGGAGGGGGCTGACAATGCAGGTCAGGCACAGTAAGTCGCCAGCAGCGTAATGTGGGGCACACAAACAAACTGGAATAACCCAGGGCAGGAGGGCTCTTTGGATGTATGCTTTCCCTTGGAAAGTCTAAACAAGTAACACAGTTCGTGGGCAGCACTACTCCGCTGCAACCACCGGGAAGAAGGAAAACGGCTGAAAGGGATTTAGGATACCAGCCCACAGCTACGTACACACACCTTGTGCTGGCAACCCATAATATCAAAGGATGGCACGCCGCATCAGCAAACCATTCCAACACTCAATCTAACACGAAACTCAAAAATTAACAGCAAAGTAAACAATCTGCATCATCCCCCCCCCCCAAAAAAAAAAAAAAAAAAAAAAAAAAANAAAAAAAAAAAAAAAAAAAGAAAAAGGAGTTAATTAATAAAGCAAAATACAGCACAGTTCTTTGTTCAGCTGTACCTTCATGTGTCCACACAGCACAGGTTCCCCACCTCCAGCTCATGCATCTCAGGATTTTAGTCCATATGGAAAGTCTGTCATTCACTCTCACACCCTTACACACGCACGCTCGCTCGCTCGCACACCCGTACACGCACACCACACCCCCGCTCTCGCTCCCCAACACGCACTGCCTGGAACCGCTCCGAGGATTTTAGAATTTCCTCTTTGCTAGCAGATTCCTCCCTCCCCTCGCATCCACTCCACCCCGTTCTGTAATTAGGCTTAACAAGAGCAATTAACAAAACAAACCCCGCTCCGCCTGGTGGCCTGATAATTCTGATTGTCATAATGTATTAAGATGTGTAAGCCAGTTTAAAATAAAGGTAAATTACAACATTGCACAAGAGCCATTTTGCACCTTTTTTTACTGCTTTTATCATAGGGATAATGGAACATTCAGCCACGCCTTTAATTTAAAACAGAAAAAACAAAACTCATGTCCGAACAGCAGAACTCAAAATTGTCACTTTTGGACCAACGAGAGCATATTGGGGTTTTGCTAGTCTATTAGTGGGCAGATCCCCCCTCCTGTGCACAGCAAACTCCACAGAAACATATTTTTCTTTTTGGAATTACCTAAAAATTCTAAGATGTAAAATCAAGTTTAAATGCATCTTCTGGCTTTACAGGCACCCACGAATCACTGGATTGTAATTGTTCCTTTTCCCCTGCCTGCTGTCTAATGGCATAATATGGGAGGCCAAAGCCTCAAAATTTTTCTGATGTTTTGTCCACCCACTTTCAGTTCACTTTCCTTCAGCAATCAAATCAAAGAAATTCAGTGTCAGAATCATCAAAAAAACAACAATTGAGGACTAACTGATTTCAGGCAGGCAGTAGAGAAACTTTGATGTCCTTTGATTTCAGTGAGCTATGGGTCCAACCCACACAGAAAATTTACACACAGCCTGAATTCAATTGGAAAACATATCTAGTTCTTGTTCTGCTTATGCACTCTGGGAGCACGTAATTAAATCTGTCAACACAAAATTAGTAAACATATCAAAATCATAAGCACACAGAAAATTCATGAGCAGAAGAGAAGACCAGAAAATAAAAACCAGTTTGGTACGTGACATGGACTCAGGTTCATATGAACTGAAAAAATATTCTGTTCCCTCAGATACATATAACCTGATTCACAATACCATCTGCCAACTAACCACAAACAATTAAAAAAAAAAAAAAAAAAAAAAAAGAAAGAAAGAAAGAAAGAAAGAAAAAAAGAAAGGCTGGTGTTGCTAGCGTATTGTTGGAATCCTGCAGTTTCTGATAAGCTAGATATGTTCTCCTAAGTCAATGATTTCATCTCTGCTGGGTGTCAACATTTGCACAAGAATAATTTTGGGGGTCAGAAAGACATCAGCAAATGAGATTTCAAAAGGTTTCATAAGAGCACAGATTGCTCAAACACAGGGAAAGGAGGGTTTCAGCTTCCAGAAGTTCACTCTTCTGCTTCTTGATTCCTCCTTCCCTGAAGCTGAGTCAAAGTTCTGTAAAAACCTACAGCGAACCATCAGATTTGCAAGACAACAGCCTCACATAAAAAGCCACGCTTTGCAGTGAGAGAAATGCTCCAAAATGACAGTAAAGGAGACTATTATGGTACAAAATCAGGCACTCTTTCAAATGGTAGGAGATGCCAGGTGTAGAATTGCATACAGAAACTCAGTTCTGCACTCCTGGCATACGATGCACCATCTTTTTTTCCACCAGAGCTCTTCCTCGTTCAGTGTTTAGAAAGAAGAGTGCTGACTAAAAAAGTCATTTTTCCAGATTTTTTCTCTCTTCYTTCTCCTTGAAAGGCCTCGTGCCTCACTTTTACCACAGACCGTTCAAGTGGAAGACAAACCAATTTTGTCTTGTATTTTTCCACTTTGTTCATCACAACAGCAGCGCTTGAATGCCTCACAAATATCAAATAATAACTAATCTGATTTTCACAATACCTCCCCCATATGCTGATGAAGGTATTACTGCTATTCTCACTCTGCAGAAGGGGTATGGAGACACAATGACATTAACATCAAAAGTGTATATTAATTTTCGGATGCAGAGCAGCCGATTTACTCAGCACGGCTTATTACTTTCTACGTTCAAAGCATTTATCTTCCTGGCATCTGTGATGGCTCTGTATTTTGCAGGGCTTCACATCAGGCACCCAGAAGATGTCAAAATTAATAGCCACCTGCAAAAGGCTTTGCTGAGGTGAATTGGCATGAATCTTACTCAGAATCACGGGCAGAAATAATATCTTGTTCCTCAGAGCAGAGCTCACCTGCCCCGAGAAGAGCAACACTTCTTCCTACCACGACCGTTTTACTTCCTTACGCTGCAGCGAATGCGATGGGGGGAAGAGGTGTCTTAAAGATAACGTTTTATTACACCACCCCAATTCATCTCCCCTAGCAAGCTTGTCTGATGCCTGAATGAGGCAAGTAACCAGTAGAAAAAACAGTAATTAAATGAGTAATTAAAGACTGTATCATAATGCATAAGAGGATCAAATTGGGGTTAGGCAAACAACCTAAACTCTGGAGAACTTGAGTTTGCAATTTTAGTAATGTTCTTCAACAGTTTTTGTGCTGATTTTTGAAACTGCAAATAGAAAAAGCAGAGATCCCATGACCTGGCATCACACTGATGCCCACACGGATGATCAGCAGAGCTGCGATATTCTGATCTGCCACAGGCAGACCTCTGCAGGGAAGGTAGCAGAGAAGACCTGGCTCAGAGCAACCATACGGTTGTTTTTGGCAAGGTCAGCACAAGCACTGGAAGGGATAGGACACTTCTGCTGGTGGGTTTCCTCAGGTGACATGCTGCAAGCAGAGGAATGACTGCTTTCAGGCATCTCGGTTTCGTGCCAGGTTTGGTGTGGAGTTTGTTGCTCCTCTTCCTCTCCTCTCCTCTCCTCTCTCCTCTCTCCTCTCTCCTCTCTCCTCTCCCCTCTCCCCTCTCCCCTCTCCCCTCTCCTCTTCTCTCCTCTCCTCCTGTCTCAGTCCATCCTCCAGACCTCGCCTCAGACTTCTGATTGGTTTCCTTGCCCAGCAAGTCCTCACCTTGTTCCTCCTGACCCCTCTTGTAGTTTCCCTTTCCAGTCACTCCCATTTTTCTCTCCCACACCCAGGTTCCTTCTGCCAAGTCTTCTCATCAAGCCAGTTTCAGTCCCTCCTGGTTCCTCATCTGCACTGCACTTCTTTCCCTTCCTGATCTATGCAAACATAGTACACTCTCCATCCCCACGTGCCCCTTCCTGCTGACCAGCAGGCCTGGCCTCCACAGCCTGAACAGCAGCGTGGTGTAGACAAGTCTCCAGGCATCTCCTGGTGCTCCTCTGCAGGCACGTAGCGGTGAGCTCAGTTCACACGTTGAGCAGACATGGTGTCAAGCCAACTGGAAGTCCTGTGACTATGTTAGTATGGCACTGAGCCCGAGCTAATAAGCCCTGGTGAGAAGCCGGATATATTAGCTTGGGCTTAGCACCGTGCTAATGCAGTCAGGCAGCTTTTGGATCAGAGCTGGCTTACATCCCACCCGCTTTTAACACCGAGCTTGCTCGTCTTCGTCTACAATAACCCATAAAGATAAATCCCTCGGTCTTGTACCAACCTTACTCTCAGTTTCCCTCCTCCCTGACATTGCTGATCTCCAGGCGCAGTCTCTCCTCCTTCATAATCCCCTCCAGGTTCAGCTCTTGTCCATAGGCTTTTAACAACAGCTCCTTTTGATGACTCTCTGGCCTCAGGATAGTTTGCAGTAAGCATGCACCAAACATGCACTCTTCTGCTCTCAGTTCAGGCGCTCAGTTGTAGACCCAACAGCATTCACTCATTGAAGTGAGCTGTGATGCCCTCCTACAGCTCCTGGTGGGGGTTGCTCTGCCAGTCGACTAGATTGGCTTCTAGCTCAAAAGCAATTCTCCTGGGCGTGGGAGTCAGGGATGGAGGTGGGGACAGGACGGGTGTGTGTCCTGGTCTTGCTCTGACAGAGACCCGATGTAAGTGAAGCACATGTGCAGATCCAGGAACCAGGAAGTGCTCCCGGCAGAGGGACGGTATTCGAGCATCCCTGACAACAACGGCCACCACCCTCCCCTGCCACATATGCTGTCCTTCCCTGGGCCACTGAACCTGTCATTCAAACTTCTGCTCCAAAAAATGGGGGCTGTCAAGGTGGAGATTACGTTTCAAAAGAAAAGTCATCACACTCTTAATGTTAGCAACACAATTTTGACAACATAGCCAAGTTCTTGGAAATGGCAGAATAGATTTTGGGGAAAAATACAGCCTGAGGAAAGTAAAAAGAAACAAACAACTGAGCCACACGTTTAGAATTTGGTAGATTTATGAGCACCTAAAAGTGGGATCTTCTAATGCAAATGGTCTGTCTATCTTAGCAACAGGTGATGCTACCAGCCCTGCTTATATTAGGGATCAGTTTCCTAAGGTTAATTTTAGGGGGATGTTATTGAACATTCTCCTTTGTATGAGAATGAGAATATTACCATCACACGAAAATCCCACACGAAGCACGTCCATAGATTTAAACCCTACTTCCTTGGCCTGCTATTCCTCTTTCAGTGGCCCAGGCCAATGCACTAGAATTGTATTAATTATACAACATGGCAAGGTTGATAAGGACAGAGAGGATGCTCCTGTTCCAACAAGTTTACATAAAGTGCTCCTTTTCATACAGGAAATCCTAAAGGGCAATGGAGACAACAAAAGTGCTGATGCTACTATTTTTCATCACTGTTAAGATTAAAAAAAATAAACAAGTGACTATCTAATTGCAGTAGTTTGCTGTAATAAAACCAGATCCTTAAGTGACTAATCTCGTCACCAAATAATAATAAAAAAAAATTTTTTTTGAAAGATTAATTTGCACCAGTCTGTCCCAGCATACCCCTTATCTAAAATTATTAGCACTACGTGCACACAAATCAGGCAACAGGGAGTAAGGGAAGCTTGCAATCAGACCTAATGTCTTCCCTTCCTCTCAGCCCCCAGTACAGGACAGCCACTTCCTTTCTACAAACGCTTCGCTCAGATCTGTACACAAGACAGGCCACATCTTCCGGGGAGGCTCAAAGTCTTTGCAGACGCACAGTTGCCTTCAAAGCATCACTGGAAATCTGTGTGGGAAGACTCCAAAATATTAAAACCATCCTATACTCTTTTCTTCTAAGCCAACAACAAACCCCCTCTAAACTTATCTATCACTTCTCTGTTCAGTTTATTCTGGGCTGCAGAATAAACTTTCTGACTACTGAAAAAGATGCGYAAATACATAAGTTGCACCACGTGTGCAAAGGAAAACAATAGAGAAAATCTGTATGTCCTTTCCAGAAAGACAGTTCTCTTCCAGAACATTAAAATTATGCATAAGCTTTTCCTCTGTTACCAGAAGCAGGCAAAAAGAAGGCTGGTGTGAAAATACTGTGCTTCAAAATGTACCTTATCTGTCCTAAATCCGAACTGACTTACCTTTTGGATCAACACTCCATTACCATCTTGCCTGATTTTCTTCTCCCAAAGGTAACCGCTTGCCCTCTAGCAGATTCACAAGTTATTTAAGGCACAATCTTCAGTCTTAAGAAATCCCCAGCTGAAAGTTTGCTACGGCACTCGTAACCACAGCCCAGCAGCGAGCAGGACGCGACACTGCTCTTCCTCGCGCGGCGCTCAGGCGGCCAGCCCGTGCTTGCTGACTACAGATGAGAGATTGTCATGTTTTCTCAGTTTCCCCATTTCTAACCTGAGAGCTACCCTGTGCAGCGGGATGACTTTCAGAAGACACATCCTTTGTACCCCCTCCTTGCTGCCAGATGTCCTCTGCAGCCAGTTCATGGCTTTTGTATTTCGCAATAGCTTAACAATTTTGGTAAAAATTCACAGACTGCTACTACTGAAAAAAGTATGTATCGTTCTTAAAGAAGGTGGAGAGGCCAAAAGATCTGATCTCAGTTAAATCCTCTGAATTTCTCTCATTTCACATTTCTTTCTGACTGTCAAAGCCAGGCTTTTGCCAGTCCTAGGTATAGATAACCGGATCCCTTTGAAATATGGTCAAGCTGACAAAGTGTGGGGCAGTACGATCGAGATGCTATTTCCCTAAAATACCTGGCATATTTGCAGTGTGCTAGGACACCAGAAAAGCGTACATTATCACAACTCACTGCGCAGAGAGAAGAGTGCCCTAACAGACCTTCGGAGGCTTATGATCAGTTTCTGAGGATGGATGCTGTAACCCCACAGATAACAGTGAGGCTTGGTAAATTGGTTTAAGTCTAGCGAGGATCTAAAGACAAACAGGTACCAGAAATTCAGTGTATGTGCTGATTACTGAAACAGACAAGACACATGGAAATACTTTTTCAGATTAATCTGCATAAAAATAGATTTGACTTTTGGATGTACAGTAGACATGATTTTGCAAATCACTGCGTCGAAGAAATCTAAACAAAATCCATCTGCACGCTTATAAACACGTAAAAGTGTTTAAGGGACACAATATGTTAAAAAAAATCAACAATAATGGTTAGTCCATGCTTCCAATTATATTCTTTCTTCAATTAGTCTTGAAGAAACTAACACCTCTATTAATCATTTCAATTAACTCCACGCACCACATGACATCCGCACCAGCAGCCCATATGTTGCGTTCCAATCACCCAAATATTAAAGCCTTTTTAATTGATTGATCTAAAGAACATTCAACAGGCTCAAGGTGGCAGCCAGCCAGGAAATCCCAAAAGAAGATGACAAAAAGGTGGGGGTGCTAAACCAGCTTCCCAATTTGTTTTTCCTCTTCCTCCAGGGTTCACTAAGTTAATCCAATCACAGCCCATAAAGCCCCTTTTTAATAAAATAAATAAATAGATAAGAGAACACACATGTTGGCTTTCCCCCAGAGAAGCCCCCTCCGCTAAAGCCAGAGAGCCATCCTGTTAAGAAAGTGCCGCATAGGAGGGTGCATTTTTTATCCGGCAGAAATATTTAGCTTGGCTGCCCGCCAGGGAATGCTGAAAGAATAGACTGAATTAGGGGATTTACCTTCCACGTGTTTGGCACGCGTCATTAGAGGCTCTGAAGAGCTTGACTCTTTCGCTCTCTCACTCTCTGTTTTTTCTCCCCCCCACCAGAGCTTTGATGCAGAGAATAAAGTATGAGCTATAAGAGCAGCTGATGTGTTGCATTTCTAAGTGTTGGCACGGTGGCTTTTGTTCTGTCGAAGAAAACTGATGCCCAGTTCCTGAAGGTATATTAATTTTTTTTTATTCCAGTCAGGTATGGGGTGATATGTTTCAAAAGCATTCACTTTAACGCAGAAAAAGGCATGCTATTTTTCTTTCTCTCTTTTCCTAAAAGAAGTTTTTGAAGTTTTCTGTAGACAGATTTAAACTTGGAGAAAGTGGCTTAAAAGTAAATTCCTTAAGTGAAACTCCAACCACAGAGTATTTTAGGAGCTCATTTGAAAGGTTAGTTTTGTGACAATAACCCATGAATTGCTCTGTCATTTGACTTTTATATGCTGTCATGTGGACTTATGTTATTTTAAAAAACACTTCTTTACATAAGTACTTTGGTCCTGCAAATACCTCTTAAGATCTATAACCAGAACACATTAGTCAAGACGGTTGGTCCATACCTCAAGTAACCCATGCACCTTCCCAGAGTTTCTCATTTGTGAAGGGAAAGACGACACTGTAAGTTAGCCTCTGCCCCCCTTAACTTACAGAGGGGAAAAAAAAAAAAAACAGGAAAAAACCCCCAAAAAACAGTTTCCAGCTGAATAAAAGCATGGAGGCCCTTAAACCAACAGTAAATGCAAATGTTTGTGTCTGGCACACATGCCAACTCTGTTTACAGGGCAGAGTGTTGCAGAACAACTCTGAGAGCCACCAACACCCATGCACTGAACTGGTGTGAGCACCGGGAGAGCCCTGCTGCAGCTGCCTCTGCTGTACTGTCTCATCACAGTATCAGATAAATATAGGCCCTATTCACACACAGGTTTTATCATTATTGATTCAAGCAAATCAGTTTAGAAGCTATTTGTTGACATGCTTACTCAAAGCAAGGTTCAAGCAGAGTTTCTGAACTGGTGCTGGCCGTATCTTTATCCTGTCTCCGCTTGCAAATAAATCTGGGTCTGACTTTGGTTCAGCTAAATTCACGTCACCAGATGACGGCATGTGATTTTTCATCTCTCTCAGTAAAACTAGTTCATTGTGCCTTGCATATGAGGAGATCCCGAGGGCTACAGAAAAGCAACTAAAGGGATGGATACCAGCCCTCAGCTGAAAATACAGGATATTAACTCCAATGTCAGAAGGGTGCTGAGGACCATCTCCTCGCTGAATGTAGAACACCTCAGCTGTAGGGACCTCCTCATAGCTGAAGGGCAGGCCCATAGTTTATCCCTTCTTAAATAAATCATTCATAATTCATAGCCAGGTTGAAAACCACACAAATAATGAGCTCTCAGTATTACTCAGCGGAAAGTGAGAACTGGAGTTTTCCACCCAAAGCCGTAAAGGCTGACAAGCTCAGACATGTTTTTGTGAGCTCCTTCCTGGACCTCACGTTTTTAATTCAATTTAAAGAAAGYTAGGCAGCCACTTCCCCCCTGTCTTTTAAGTAAAGATGTTAACTTCCGTGCTAATAATACAACTACCCCTTCTTTTATCAAATGCTTCAGCAATCGCAGAGGCTTTCTTTTCATCACAAGGAAAAACTACAAAAATAAAGCTGCCTAGTTCTGCTGCTAAGAGGGCAGGTTTGGCTCTATACACTGCACAGATGCCAGCCGGTGGCTGAAGCACTGCTTTATCTTTCCAGTAGAGCATCTTTGCTGCTAATTGAATGTCCAAACGACTGGCCGTGCAGCACTTGACTACTGCACGCCAGCAGCGGTAGGAACTGCAACAGGTAATTCCCCACTGGTTGTTTCCACTTTATCAGAAAATTGAGTAAGTGTTCTGGACTGACAGTCCCAAATGGGGTAGTTCCTCTGCGGAAAGACTGCAGGTTTAATAGAAAATAACTGTGAATTAAGGTGCGGGTGCTGCAGGCTCGCATTCCACGACAAAGCACCACGGGGCAGCACACGCTTTTCCATGCAAACCTGCAAGCAAAGGCGTTTGGTGCTCCCCGCTCCCCCGGCACAGGGCTGCCTTCCTGGAAAACGCCCGCCAACACAAAAGGTGCATCTCTGTTATCTCCGGCCTCTGTCATGTACGATCACAGGAATATCAGGTGTCCACGCCTGCGACTGGAACTGCCTGCCTGCTTTGCCTCTGGAGTGGTTACAGTCAGGCCAAGCGTATTTCAGTACTGACTGGTATTTTGAAACTTAGGCCCAGTAACAGAGAGCATTGGTCTGACAATTCCAGCTCAGCAGCAAATTGCTTGATATATTTGTCATAATTGCAACAAACTTGTTGTGTTTAAACACAGTCTGCTACGCTTATCATATTTACAGATTAAAAATATGACCCTTATAAGTGAAATAAAAGAGCTCTTTTTTTCCCCCTACACCTCCTCCCTCTGTGTTTTTAATTAAAATCACGAACCAACACATGTATCCCTCCTTCTTTCTCTAATAGTTTGGGATTCCACGCTCAAATACTATACAGAGAAAACGAACCTTGATGTGTTGGCGATTCGCAATGCAGTAAATTCTCCTTTCCAAACCTGCCGTCTTCATTAAAATCTTATTTGCTTGGTAATCTCCTTTGATCGCTAAAGTTATAAGAAGCCCCCTCCTCTTCTTTTGATACTATCAGTGTAGCTTTTGACCAGAGAGCGTGATGAATTAAATGTATGACAGATATGACAGGTGAGGAGTGCTTGGAGAGGGCTTAAACAGCAGGGATAAGACAAAGCCCCCATTTAAGAACAAAACCCCTACCCGATGGCTAGCCCGTTAATGACCAACCACTCTATTTGTCCTGGTGGATGAGGAGCAAGCTGATACTACAGACAAAGCTTTGTTAGCCACGGGGCTGTTCTTCAATCAGGCCACACAACCAACTAATTGAAATGCCCAGTTTTCCCCCCTCAGGATTTGATATACAAGCTAGGGGTTTTGTAGGTATACTCTCTTTTTTTCCCTTTTTTTTTCCCTCTACAATGTATTAATTCAGCCACCACAAGTTTACAGCTGGACTAAGTGGAATTACAGCATATAAACCTGAAAATCTATCTGCAGGGATCCAGCTAAGCCCTGGAGAGAGACAAGTCCAGCAATACAAATCCAAGGAATTTTGGAAGTCAATCCATTAGGATTACTAGGCCTTTGATTTTGGAAGTCACAGGCTCAAAATATGGAAGTGATGAACTCTCAATCTTCCTTCATTTTAGCCTCTTTTCAGAGGACTTACTGACCCCATTTTTTTTCTATTAAAACACGTTGATAAATGTGGACAGAATTATATTGGTTTTCCACTATATTTGTAATGAAGGAAGACAGGAAAATATCTGCTTTCCCGAGCTCATGGTTAACACGCCCTTTAAAATTTCRTATGTATTTTCTACATATTTAGAGTTGTCACAAGCAAACTTGTCACCCTTCTCATCAGCTAGAGACTGCTCTYCCCCTCTTCAAAGTTCATGTTAATTTTCAGCACGCTGTGCTGTACCTAAACAAGGAGTTTCAGGCTCTAGTTACTTTAAATTACAGGCTGCCTCCCAGAGGTGGAGAAATCTCTGTGCCCCCCTGCAGACCAGGATTATATTCTCAATGGGCAGTCTCTTACTTTAGCCTACCAATCTGTGCTTAGCAGAAGGCCAGCAGTTTCCTGAGGTAGGTGCCAAAGCGATATTCATTGTTAAACCCAACTGTTAAAGAGAAGAAAAATTAGATTATAGGGATGCAGCAATGAATCTTACTTTATCTTTGCTCTGGGTATAATGGAAAACACTAACTGAAGCAAGAAGAGTCTTCACTTTCAGAAGAAATTCAATTTTTATCTCTTTGTTCCTTCCTGTCCTGCCCTCACAGGGTGCTGTAGCTGAATCGCAGGTGCTGGTATCGGGAAACCGGGGTTCTGTTCTTAGCTTTGCCACGGGCTTCTTACATGGCTTCTGGCATGCCTTGTACCCTCTCCGTGCCTCAGTTTCCTTATACAAAAATGCAAATATTCCTACCTATTTCAGAAGGAGTGTGGTCTAGTGGTTTAAACCACAGAATCAAGACATCCGAATTCTCAAACTGAATACGGTATCAATTTCTGCTGTGGCTTTGAAGCAACTACCCTTAACCTACCCAAGGGGTCAGCTTCCCCTGGAAAATGTTGAATGGCCAAAACCCAGGCTTCCCGGCAGAATATGCGTGCTGCTTTTCAAGTGAGTGATATTTCTGGCTGGATGAGAGCTCAGCCTCACCTTGCAGTGAGACCGTTTACCTGGAGCGCAAAAGAAAAGACGGTCYGAGCTACGGCCAGCAAAGCTTTTGGGAGCTGCTCTCACTAGCAGGCTACGGTGACCACCTCTCCGAGCGTTTGTCCCCAGCCACCCAGCAGAGCTGGCCTGACTCTGGCCCAGCCATTACGGTCCTAATTCAGCATGTGGAGGCGTAAGGCTAAAGTCCCAAGTYTTCACCAAGCGGGACAAAGGGCTGAAACGACAGCTTTCCCTTTCCCCAGGGAGCACTCTGTAACTTTTGGCTATTTTGCAGCAGACTAGTTGGTCTCTCACGCTCTCTCCTCCTCCACTTTTCCTCCGTGAAAAACTCCCCAAAGTTTTGAGTCCATTCCACTCAGAAYAAGGAGCAATTTGAAAACTTCCACAAGGCTGAAAAAGCATTTCCTGCCTGCCTCTATCTCATGGCTCTCTGGCTCACTGGACRCTTGCAAAGGTTAATTAAATAATGCTTAGATATTCATAATATGCAAAGTCCCAGACAAGTGATTAAGTGTTAACATTACGAAGCATAAGAGAGTCATTCACAGAGAATAACCTTACAGAAATCTAGAGGAAAATATTGTTAACCTCACAGAAATACACGTTTCTTCACTACGGACTCCAATAAAGCTAGGCAAAGTTGTTACCAGTATCATCACTAACCTCGTACTGAAAAAGAGACTGATTTTTAGGAAAAGACCATAGGGACTCGGATCAATAAACTAAGGGGGGAAAAAACCCAAAGAGCATTAATCTGGGGTATTTTGGTTTTGAACGTGCAGACCTGAATGGAAGCTGCGTTTTTTTAGACAGCTTTCCRATCTCCCTATTAGATATAATGTTATATTCTTATTACACATGTTGCCTACTAGATGTGCTCTGACTTTTATAGATGTCAACCCCATTTCTTAATTCAAGACATTTGTCTCTTGTGATCTCTGCGCCTCTGGGTTAGAGTTCCAGCCAAAGAGGTGAGCCAGCTCGTATCTGCAATGCAGCCATAAAATCCTCCGGCGCTACATCCCCGAAAGCTGCTGCTGCCCTGCGAAAAGGCCTGGATTTTGTCTGTCTGCAGCTCAGCACCCAGAAAGGACATTTTGCAGAAGGGCTCAGTGGACATCCAGGAAAACTGCTTTCAGGACCTTATCTGAAGGACAATACTTAACTTTCACCACCTGGGCCTGGCCCCTGAAAGGAAACAGTCACACTCAATTATTGTCTTTTTCTAGACAATTACTATTTAATCAAACCTCCAGCTGATATTAACTGGTGGAAAAAAGGCTATTTTTAGTCAGGACAGTGATTCCCCCTCACTCCTTTCATCTATGAGTAATGTATTTCCTTTTGCTCTCAGTACCACAAACCAGTCCACACCAGATGCTCAGTATTAGGTAAAATTAAAAATGTGGGCATCATACCCTTTGAAAGATGCTTTGAACTCAAATTAATATACCTAAACCCACTATTTAAATTAAAGATATCCTGTCTCTCTGCTGTGTAGTTTTCCCTTTTATCAGAAGGGGAATTTTAGTCCATTTAAAGGTTTTTTGGTTCAGCTCCACAGACCACACTTTGACTTAACAACACATTGTAATTTCCTTTCAGCCACAAGAATAAAGGAAATGTATAGAAGCAACACCATAATCTTGTCAAGCACCCTCTTTTGTTTCCCTGAACAAGCCTGTTCGAGAAAATGTGAAGCCTAAGATTTTTAGATCATGGAATACTTTTATTGAAAACAGACATATGTATTTTTACGCATCTACTGATGTACCCACACACATAAAATATATGCCTACTAAATTCTTTTATGGACAAGAACAGAGCAGTCTGCAACCTGCAGAGGTTTTGCAGAGTTCAATCCCCTTGCCTCAGCATTTTACCTTTTCCAGACTTTTGCCCAGAATCCGTGTGGATACTCGGCAAAGCCCCACCAATTCTCACACCCAGGGAAGTAACAACCGGGGAGCACCTGCACCCAGACTCACCTGTGAGCAGGGCTCTCTAACCGCCGTCAGAAGCAAAAACGTGGGAGCAATGTAAAAGACACTGATTTCTCATGTACCTCTATGTATATATAAGCAATGGGGTCCTGCACTACTTGTGCCATTTATTTGCATCTTTAATCTTTTTCAAAACACAATGATTTAAATGCAACTGCTCCACTTCTGGAGAGCTACAGGACTCGATGCAGTTTGCTGAACACACTCAGACTTTACATTTTATAAGCAAACACCGTCCGCCTTCACATTCCGTCTATCCCCTCTTGATGTCACCCTTGATGTCACCACTGACAGCAGAGTACAGGCAGAGGTGTAAGAGCTGCCTCTTCCCTCTGGCGCCGAGCCACGGAGCTGCGAGAGCCACGGCAATGGGGAGCTGGCCTTGTTTTAGGTCCCACGGGTCATCGGTCGAGGCATGCCCCAACACACACAGCAAGCCCTGGGGGCACCCACGCGTGCTCTGGGGGCACCCAGGTGCGTGCGRGACTCTGCTGCCTCTGTGGCCCCCCAGGTCTTGCTGGGTCCCTGGCAGCTTCGCTGAGGTGCCGGTGAGGCAACGGAGGGCAGCCCGGCCCCGGCACAGGGAGAGGGACCTGCCAGGAGAAAAGCCAGCCGCCAAGCTGGAGAAACCGATGCTGAACCCGCTGTACTGAGCGAGGGGAGAGGTATTAGTTGGTAGTGCAAATGATGCCAAGAAAACGTATTTCAGGACAAAGCAAAGGGGCAAGTTAAGCATCTGCGAGTTCTCTCGGTGCGGGTTAGACAGTGATAGTAAGGCAGTTTATCCCCAAGAGCTTTCTCCTCGCTGGAGGTGTTGAGTTAACTGGCGGTGACCTCCCACTGACCCACAGGCAGCATCTGCGAGCGGTGCGCGGCGGTGGCAGCCAGGAAGCACTTCTCCCAAAGAGTGCCCTTTCAAAACACCGCTCTGAAAAGCAACAGCTGAGGTGACCCAGGAGTCAGCCGCCCAGCCCCGTCCAGCGAGAAGGACGTCTCCCTTCACCCTCCTGGGGTTTCATCCATCTTCATTTGCTTTTTCTTGCTGCCATTTCCTCTGACTTCTCAAACTTGGGACACTGGTAGCTATTATTCATTCTCTTGTTTCTTACCAGCCGCGCAGCAAGGAGCTGCAGCTTTCTATCAATAAATACCACATGGGTGCTTATTGAGCCATTATTTTAATCACTGATTTTTTCTGCTCAGGTATCTCTTGAGCAAAAGCAGGTTTTACTGCATTATTACAGTTTAGATTTCTAAGAGAGAAACATCTCAATGCAATTATTAAACATCACTCTGGGTAGCCGCAAAATAACTTGCTCATGAAAACTCTGAATAGGAATGAAAATATAACTGAGGTATGAATAAAGTAACTGTCCAAACCATCTGAGGTTAAGCAAGCATGAACAATTGTGCACCCTTGTTGTCTATAAAACGGGTGATGAGGTGAAGCAGCAGGACTTACCCCTTCCACCACGAACCATGGTGTAAACACCAGAGGCTCTCCAATTTCCAGCTATAACAAATCATTTAGCTCTGGGTAATTCCAGTAATTTTAGTCAGCAACTTGCAAAACTGCATAACTTGTACTCAGCTGACATCAATTTGAGTAATCTTGTTCCCGTGTCTGGTTAAGAGGAGATTGATAATAATRTATTTTGGCTTCACAGTGGGGAGAGGGAAAGCAAGCCCTTCTCTTCCTCTCCACTGCTGGGTGGTTCAGGAGGGATGGGGGAGAAAAGGAGGTGCTGGGGGGGTGAGAACTGGGGGAGAGATGGAGAAGCGAGCAGCAGTCCTGGTAGCAGATTTGGGCATGGGATCACGTTCTCCGTTATAAGAACAGACCCCAAAACTCTCATACCTGAACCCTCCTCCCCAAATGTGAGAAGGCAAGCCGCCCAGCTTGCATTAGTGGACAGTGATGGTGGGGAAGGCATACAAACACGCAGCCGTTGACATGAATCTCTCAGCTCAATAGAAAAGACAGAAAGAGTCAGAGATTTTGCATAAGAGGAAGAGATCGAATGACTTCCCCAAGGTTTCACTGAAAGCAGACAGCAGGGACAGGAGCTGAACCCACACGTCCTGAATCACAGCCCATTTGTCTCAATCACAAGACCCTCCTTCCTCTTGTATGCTTTGCACTATCTAGGGTAATCAAGAAAAAAACTGCCTTGCCCTCCTAAATCAGGAATTGAATACTAAACCTATAAATCACCTAGAAAATTCAGATGTCTTGACGGAAGGGCAATGGGTTCCAAAGAAATGACAAACCTTGCTATTGCTCCGGAAGGAGGGTGTAATTTCCTATGCTGGTCATCCGTGTTGAATCAAGATCAATTTAGATGGCAATAGGTTAGAAAATGCASAACCTTTCTTAGAAAAGATGCAAACGAGCACGTCTATGCCATGCAGCATGCTCTGCTGCAAAGCCCGCAGAGCCAGCTCCAAGCCTGCTGACTGTGGAAGAGTGTAGTGTTGTGAGGGGCATTGCTGCATCAAGACAGCGATGCAGATACATTAGCAGCTAAGTTAATAAGCCTTACAGCTCAGAAAGGCACACAAATTTAAGTCCAGGGACATACTTACACTKTTTCTAAGGCTACCTCAATCACTGCTCATACTCTTGAAGGCCACTGAACCTTGTTCCATTATGCAACGCAAGCATGATCTTTCTTGCTTTCTGGCTTTGCCAAGGTTGGGAAAGGATATGGTTGTGCTCCGTAAGTATGTCATGGGGTAAACAGCAAGGAGCTATTTCTTGAGCTTCTTCACCTGAAGATTTTCACAGAAGAACAAAATTGACCTGAGCAAGTTTGGGCCAGAAGTTCTTTAGTCTGAGAGGGGCTTTTGCGTCACAGCGGTGGGGCAAAAAATCCTAGCCTTGGTAAGACAGGCCTTGTTCATTAGTAAAATGATTTTTTTATGAAGTTGTCTTTCCCATCAGGAGACTGGGCTGAGTGACCAGGGAGACCTCCTCTAGACCYATCTTTTATAGGAAATCTTCTAAGATATTTCCAAGAAATATCACAGTGGCCTAGACATGCGGATACTTCCAGAAAGATGAACCAGTAAAGCATTATCCATATATTTTTCAGAGCAGACCATACATAGTAAAACAAAACAGAATTTTCCACCTTTGGAGAAAATTCTAGCTGACTGAGCACTATACATGCACGTGCATGCCCATGAACACACACTATTTTCAGTATCAAGACCATCTTCAAGCAATTTCTCACTCTTATAATGCATTTATTTTATGTAAAACAGATGCATGTCTTTGGGGTAGGCTTTGTCTTTTAGTCTTATATTGTGAACGTCCCTTTTAATTAAAATGGGAAATACAAATTTCCTTGTCTAGTTCCAAGCCTGAAGCCCACTAGCACAAGCAGCCCTCTGCAGATTCAGCTGGAAACCTTTCAGCATCCCACAATAAGTCTGCTGGTTGAATTCAGGATCTTTGGAYACGTATAAATCACTGCAGCTCCACTGAGCTGTGCCCGTTTACACCAGCCGTAAAGAAGCTGAACTAGTWGTGATGTATCTGGCCCAAGTTCCTTAAATAAGTCCTGAAACTCCATCACAGATTGTTACATTAGTACTATTTAATACCTGCACAGCTGATGAGAATGCCACCCTTGGTGGCACCACCTTTTAAAGTCACTGCTATGTGCTGTGCCTAGTGGGATGAAGAACAACTAAATGAGAAAAGTAGCACACCTTACCAATGGAGATTATCAAACTGCACTAGAAGTGAACTGGGGATGGGGGGGAAACACTGAATGATCCTTAATGCAAAATAATTCAGACGTATCTTTCTAACTAAAAAAATTTTTTTTAAAAAAGTCTTCCCTTTTCTTCCCGTACCCAAATGAAGGCGGAAGCAAGCATTTCCCTTCCCGATGATGGAAGTGATACCAAGTATTATGTGAGTATTAAGTGAACTTCTTCCCATCCATTTCTGTTGAGTTAATGTTGTCTGACTCAAATGCGATTAATAAAAAGCGTGCTGCTCAGTTCCGACAAACGAAAGCCTTGCAAGTTTATAGACACAATTGCTTCAGGCTCCCCCTATGGTTGATCAGATAGGGTGTCTTTTGAATGGACTCAAAGAAACACATTTTCACACCTGTCAGGCCTAGATTAATACCCCTGCTAATTGCACTTTAGGAACGGCCAATTAGTTCTAGTTATAGAAGCTTTCATGGGTAACGGGGAGAAGCAGCCTGTTACCACCATCAGGACTCATTGTTCCCCTGAATAGATCTGTGTCCCAAACTGCGTGTGCCTCAGAGGTTTGACTGGAAGCCCTGCTGCACGCCACTGCAATGACGCCTTTATCCTAGCCCCGAACCCACTTTAATGACGATGGAGAAAGCAGAGGTGACCATGATTGTAAAAGGAAAATAAACTAGCGCTACACTGACATTACAAAGCCTAACACCCATTTTCAAGCCAGAAGCGGTTTGCTGAAATTTCCTAATTATCCCAATTTATTATTTTTTGTCTAAGATAAAATTTCCTTTTTGCTCTAAAGGGATAGCACTTCGTTTGCAATAAAACACTTGCTCCTGCAAGGAAAAAAATGCCCAATAATGTTGCTGAATTTGCAAAAGGGGGATAAGTAAAGTTCTGGCCTTGAAGCAGCAGCCTGAAGAGTGACAACCGCAGCACCAACACCACCGGTGGGACGCTCGAAAACAAGTCAGGGACCAAGGGTTAGTCCAGCCATTCGAACGTGACAGGAAGGCTAGTTAATAAACACCAGCTAACCCCTTCAATTACAGCAATAAATTGTTCAATTGGTTAAATGTCCACAGGTTCTGCCCCAAACACGGCTGTGAACTGTTTAATTAGCAAACTCTTGCATCACTTGGACAAACAGATCTTGGCGAGCACGGGGGGTGGGGGGATGCTCGGCCCCCGGGGAGCGAGGGGCACTGGTGCCCCGCRCAGCTCGCCTTTGCTGGGCTCGCCTTTGCTGGGCTTGCCTTCACACCATGCAACCCACAATGTTTTAACAGCTCCGAAGATTATTCATTCATTGCTGCTTATTTTTCAAAACAGAATTAAGACTGTAGGGGCCAAACACGGCTCAATCACCATTCTTTCCCCATCAGTTTTCTGTATTTCGATAAGATGTCCCACAAATTACAGCTTCTCACCTGCTGCAAGATTAGATAGCCGTGCACATGATATGGGTTACGCAGCACAAGAGATACTGAGTACCTGGAAACTGCAGGCTGTACAAAACAGACCTGCAGATTAAAAGTCAGTGGGCCTATTTCTGGAAAATATTTAACACACTAAATTTGGGATTATCTCACTAAGAGTTAAGAACATTCAAAGCCTTGTAAAATGATTTATCATCGAGATCACTGCTAGCTATGAAGGGTATTTAGAGTATACCCATGAGGCATATGCCACTATAACATTAAAAAATTCTGATACAAAAAAAGTTTTTGGTAAAAGCTATTTTTAAAAAAAAAAGTTATTTCTGGTGAATAAAGCAACAAGTTTAAGTTGATCACTGAGGATCAATTCAGAGTTAAAGACTCACACAAGTTGCCTTCACTGGACCTCTGATCACTTTGATGAACCACTAATTCTACATACTCTGTTACTAACTAAAAACCACACACTAATGCAGGGGAAAAAATGTGTGGGTTTTTAAAATTTTTGTATTAATTAGATCCATTTACCAGGAATTTCATGTCTGAAAAACAACCAGTCAAAGGAGATAAGTACTATTTGTTATGTTTACGCAATGGGGAGAAATAGCATYTCCCTGCTGAAGTTTTTCTTAATGAACTAAAACAGAGGTAAATTTATCACCATTGGGAGTAAAATACATACAGTGTTTGCCTGTGGAAAGCTGTAAGTGATCGCTTCCTGTCTCTCTAGCAAAAGTATTTCTTTGGAAAAGGGCTTTAGGCAGAAATGTTCATGTAGAACCAAATTTTTTTATAACATTGAAGAAGTCTACCATTTTGCACTTCTGCCTGAGAGGCTGAGCCTGGATCCTCAAAGGATATCCAAAGCACAGACAGGCAATTCAGTTTATGGGGGGAGGATGTGGTTGGACCATGTCCCATTCTCCACTTTGCAAAGATGCACAAATCATGCTGTTGAACTGAACTCGGAATGCTTCTGGCTGAGCTTGCTGGCTCCTGGGACTCCTCTCCTGAGCACCACCTTCTCCCAGTGAGCCACCTGGAGAGCCTCAGCACCTAACTCAAGCTTGAAGATTCTCTCCCAGGTACCTACCACAAGGGTCCAGATCCACTCTGGGAAACCTGTAGGTTGAGCAGTGCATTACTGCCTCATATTTAAGGACATAAATAGTCTTATTTGATTTAGCATGCACATCTTGCAGAGCTAAGCAAAGCAAACTCTTAAATTCAGATTCACAGGAAGATGTCTTTTGACTTCAGTAGTCACTGGGTCAATCTTGTACAGAGTATTTTGAATGCAAATTTTAACCTTTACGTTGCCAGACCCAACAGAGAAAAAATGCTGCAAAGAGACCCTTTACCGCTAACAAATTACATCAGTTACCCATGTTTGTACGTGGTGCTCAGCATTAAAGAAAATAGTTCTGTTAAGTCAGTGTCATTAAAGCTGTGTACTCACTTAAAGAGCTTGCTGAATCCAGGGTTTTAGTATCTGTGCCTCAGGAGTGGGCAATTTAAAACTACTTTTTTTTTTCTTTTTTTTTTTTTTTAGTTTTGTAGTACTAAGCGAATTAACATCTCTGAAAAGTCTCGAGGTCTCAGGACAGGCTTTCAGTCGACATCGATTAGCATAGCCTCACTGAATTCAATAGACTGAAGCAATTCAGGCCATTGAGAATCCACGGGGGCAGGGTGGGGAGAAACTGCAAATTAGGAAAAGAATAGAGAACACAATACCAGCACTGATGTCCTGGCACACAGGCTTTTATTCTGGAGATAGTTTACAAGCAGTTCGTAACCTTTGGACTCCAGACAGTCTGTAGAACCAACACGAGGAGGTTCAAGATTGGGTCTGAACTTTCCATCCAGTCCCAGCACTGTCAATATTTGGAAGGTGTACTGGAACTCATAAAGTCTCCATAAAATGGATGTTAGTGAAACAAAACAAAAAAACCCTGAAACTTGCATTCATAAAGTCATTTTAGACTTTATTACTTTAATCCAAAAAGCTATTAAGGAGATAAATATTTATAACTTTGCTATGCTTAAAAGAGGAATTTCCCAGCAAAATAGCTAATGCATTTTTGTTTAACAAACAAGGAGTCCAAAAACAGCCTCTTGTTCCAGACTCCTAATTCCAGATTCACATCAAAAATTTTGATTTATAATCTTAAACTTTCTGCAGTTAACAGAATAATTCATAGAAATGGTCCAAGTGTGATTTTTCTGCCTAAGAAAAAAGTGACTGGAGAAGTCACAAAACAAAATCATCTATGTTTCAGGCCTGTCAATATTTCATTGATCTGTTTAAAATATCTTCACTTTTATTTCATTCTCCATTATAAATCAATTCAGTTATCATATCAAACTATACTCATGCATGAATAAGTCTGTCACAAAAAAATGGTTTTAACAAAATAACTTCAGGCTACAAATTAAGGTTTTGTTCTTTGATAGTCATTTAAAAAGACTAAGAAAAGATTTACAGCTATGTATTTTATTTTGTGAATGAAAGATTCTTAAAATAATCATTAGGTACTCTAGAGGCTTTCATGACATGTTAACTAGAAAGTGACATTTACTATTAACTTAATTGTCAGAGCCTTTGTGCAACCAAAGTCAAATGAAGTATACTGTTAATAAACAACACAAAAATAAAAGAGAAAGTTATCTTTTAATTCTCTCACCATTTTGTTCGTCACATGTTTAATGCTGTAAGTCACAGGGAACTTCATTGAATTAAATGTACTTACACCAATGCAAGGACAACCTGAATGAAGAGGGAGTTGAATGCCCAACAATGTTTTAACAAAGAATTTTTATCTGGTCAATAAAAATACCTTAAATGCATCAAATTCTAAACTTCTGTCCTGAACAGAAGCTTCTATTGTGAGCAGTAGATGCTATACGGTTATAAATCCATTACTTTATTCAAAGCTAACAATCTCATTTGTTTGTAGACGTAGGTCACTTAATTCATCAAGGGAGGAAAAGTTAGTTTGAAAAAATAATCACAAAGAGACAATTTCTGAAGTACTTAATATATCTCCTACTAGCCATGGTCAAAAAACTGAAATAGCAACTTACCCTGCCCGTAACTGTGAAAAAACAAAATACACTGGTTTTGCTCTAGTTGTGCTTTTGAAGCCTTCCATGCTGAGTTCTGGGTTTCTACCTGTAGAAATGAATAATTTGCTTATGCTCAACAAAAGCCTACTTTTCTTATTTCAAATGCATAGAGGGGATTTGTGTTTGCCATTTAAAAAAAAAAAAGAGACAATTACAACTCATCCAGAACGAGTGTTTTTCTAACAGTTCAAGAACTGTTCAGATTTAAGATACTAACTCAACCCATTTACAAGCCAAGATGATTAATCAAGCTGACCATGCAATGCTATCCCTGCAAGAACTGTGCCTGGGTGAGAGGTCTCTCCCATATATAAAGTGTAAATTTTTGCCTTGTTAAAAGTTCAGAATACAAGATTGTTATCCCATATGCCTTATGACAAGCAATTTCCACAAAGTTTTCAAAGCCCCCAGCATATAAGGAAGATCCACAGAGTTTTGACTCACCTGATCTATTAGGTTTTTGCCTTGTACAGAAAGCTCAAAGTTTCAGCACTATCTTGCCCCTTCATTCACCGTACAGAGTATCTCCACACAGTAACCTCCTATGTAAAGCATGATGCTGCCTATTTCTCTCCCCTTTCTCAAAGCGTGAAAGCAAAGTTACGCCAACTATCCTGAGAAGCTTTATACTGCATCAAGCACCTGTTCAGACAACAGTCAGTTAAAAAAGCAAAGTAACAGCTGAGTTGAGGTCAGCCGCCCTACGAACTTCAGGACATACTCCGAGACCCCACTACCCTCATCCCTCCCGTCTTTATTTGAAAATAGCAGCTCTAGTAATGTGATGCCTTCCTTCCCTTCCCTGTTTGAGCAGGCAGTGAAAGCCCTCCTGCTGTCTTCTACTCTTAAGAAGAAAGCATTAGTCTCCAACCTGCACTACGCCTGTCTGCAGAAGTAAGACAACTCATCCCACGCTGATAGCGTTTGTTTAAGGAGCACAGGTTCAACAGAGCCGGTTAACCATTAGCTAGCACCCATACCAGATTGTATTACACTCACTATGCATACTTGTTAATGTATTCTTAAATGAAGTTTAGTTTAAGATGAGGACTTGGGTCAGTCAGTCTTCTCTAAGCATCGCCAAAGGGTAACACCAACTGCCCCAACACAGAACATCATGATGCACACTGAGCCAGCCTTGGGCACAAGCTCCACGTTTGTAGAAATGATGGTTGTCAAGTACTTCACTTACACAACTCAAACGTGTATTGCTGGTACCAAAAACTGCTCAGAAGGAATTCACGGGCACTAAAAACACATACTAGAGGTTTGCAGATTTAACAAATGTCCCTAAAGCCAGTCCCTGCAAAAGAGGTTTCGTTCCCATACATTCATCCGTAAGCAGCTCAGCCCTAGAGGCTGAAAACAGCAGCTGTCTTCCTAAAAAATAGTGGGAAGTTACCATGCTTCTTCAAATCTTTTTTTCTAGAGTCTCACAAGTTACTCATGCTGGTCAAAAAGCTACTTAGTGCTGCCATTATTTTGTATTAACCTAAATCTTGACAAAAACTTTAGCTGTAATGATACTCTGTCATGTCACATAAATTATTTTGTCAAGCCCAAAGCACAAGATTTATTATTCTGGGCTTTTATTACAAAACCATCTAGAAGCCACAAGCAAGAGCACTGTGCCAGGCATCACGTAAGTGCATAGAAAGAAACCTCACCACCTTAAAGAGTTTGCAATCAGATAGAGAAGGGAGACACAACGTGAAAGAAGGGAAGTGGTATTACCTTCACTTCACAGGACAAATAGAGTATGTATTGCAGCTTAGAAAGACGAAGCCCCTTCTGCAACTTTAGACTTAGCACACAGCAGCTATTAACGTTATAGGGCTTTTTATGCATGCCAGGGCTCACCAGCACCAGGACTGAAGCACAAGGGATTGTCAATCTCCAGCAATTTAGTCTAAAACAGACGTAGGAACTGAACGCACATCTCTCCTATGTCATACCCACGATTTTAACAACCCCAGCTTTACCGCATTTTTACACCTATACACCCTTCTTCTTGTGACAGTTGGTGCTACCCTGTTCCTGGTTTATATTAATTCAAGATCCAAATCTAGTGCCTAGCTTTCCAATCTTTGTAGCACAAATAAGATTAATTTTTAATTTTAAGGCCCTGATTCAGCAAAACATTCAACTACGTGCTTAATTCTATCCCTATTCAGTAAAGTACTTAAGTATTTGCTTAATTCTCATTTACTCCGCTGAGACTTGAACATGTGCTTAAAGATAAGCCTCTTCTTAAGTACTTTGCTGAACTAGGGCCTAAACTGTGACCTAGGAGCCAGAAAGAAAAGAAAAAATAGATCAATAACGTCCAGTGTTATTTCCTCACAAATATTAGGCTGCTGAAAGGAAAAGATGAAGGAAAAATAAAAATCACTTTGATTCAAATAGTGCATAGTTGTTTTATGGGAAGAGACAAACTTTATAAAATCCTATTAAGAAATATCTCTTTAAAAATTCCTTCTTTTTGCAGATTTATGTCTACAAACATGCATTATAGCAATGTGTTGAGCCAACCACTCACTCTCAGTTACATGACGGGAATCTTAAAGGTTTTCAAGCTAGGTACCTGATGATAAAGTATAAAATAAAATTTAAAGCAGAATCCAATTTAATGACTACAGTGGAATAGAATACAGTTTTGTATTATCTTAAGACAAAAATAATGGAGAAATTGGGAAGATGCCAGGGAAGGGACCCCATGGTAAAAGCAAAAAGAAAAAAAAAAAGATAGACAGATGGACTCTGGTACTCCACTAGGAAGAGACTGCTAGAGTTGAGGCAGACACTGTGTAATACATTCACTTGCAAAAACATCTCATCATGGGTGGATCCTTGGGCCAGCATGGAAATAATACAAGAGCAGGATCAAAGAAGCCCTTGGCAGGTAGGGGAAAATGTGTCTACACATCTAAGCTTAGGCTTAGATAGCAGAGAAGGCAAAATACTACATTACTTCAAAAAAGACAAGTGTATTTCCTAGTGGCTTATTTTCTTATGCATTTGCCTGCCCTACCCTTCTGACCCTGAATCATTCCATAAAGCATGCTTCTCCAGTGGTAAGATCCTAAACTGACCAAACATACCCTTTTTACTGCAGGTTCCATGTTCAAACTAAAGCTACCTTGCCTGTTTCAAGGATATCAGTATCAAGTCAACTGACATGGCCAGAAAATATTGGGAAGCTACAAGTCAGGAAAAATACCTGCAGATGAAACTTACGTTCTATTTCTTCCGACAATGCATCTCTATCATTTCACTGGCAAAAAGTTTGGTCAAGCCAAAGTACTAAAATTGGATACATACTGCTAAACTGTAGAAAGATGCTTTCGCTATGTGTGTGCCCACGCAACTGGAACTGGATGCCCCAGATGCCTTCCACCCTCGGAGAAACTGGCCCATTAGCACTTTGCCAGGAGAAGGGTCCTTCTCACAAATAAAGACCAAACACTTACGTTGTCACTGGCAGGTTTTCTGTTGGCAAGTCTTTTATGTCAGCTGCTGCTGCTCTTCCTTCAGGAACTGCTGTTCCTCTGTAGCTGGGGTCACTGTTTTCATCCACCTTTTGATTTCTAGCAAACAGGAACGCTATTTAATCTTTGCAATTCCTAACTTACACATATGCTTAACTTCATGCACTGTGAATGGTTCCACTGAAGCCTGAATTACAGTACATAAAGCTAAAACATATGCCGAAGCGCCTGCAGGATTGGGGCCTAAAAACCTGAGCATTTACTAGCTATTACCCTTTTGATGGATCCATCCCACTATAACGATGGATAAAAGTGTTTATAAAAAAAGCTTTGAAGATGAGAGATGCTCCGTAAGTACATGTGTGGGATAGGGGAAGTGGAAAGGGCTAGAGACACAGATTGCATTGGCCATCCTGATGTTTGCCATAGAAACCACACATCATTATTAGCAGCTGTAGGATTAAGAAGCCTATGTGGTTGAGGAGGTTCCTCATATTTTGGATGAGCACAGCCAGATATCAGACGGTGCAGTTCCTCAGCTCCCGACTAAGTTCAGTCCTCGAAAGGAAGATGCTCCATGCGGACGCACCGTTCCTTGGAAGGCTCAGCTGCAGCGATAGCCACGCTCACCGCCAGCACACACAGCCGCCCCTGTCAACGTGGCCTTTGTCTCTCTCCTGCCCGTGCGGCAGTGGTCACGGCCAACGGCTAAGACAGAGGATGGCGAAGGGATGAAAAATGTTTAATCTGTATTCCCGATGTCAGAAGGGTAGGAAAGGTCATCTGGTGCTCCCCTTCAATCACACGCAGAGCCAGGTACCTGCTGTCCCCTCCCGAGCTGCCGGGGCTGTGGAGGTATAAAATATTTTCTAACAAAAAGAAACGGGATCACTTGCCTGGGGGAGCCGTAACATTTATTCTGGCAACAATGAAAGACGGCTTTGATCACCACAGCAGCCATACGTCTCTGACTGCAGACAGCAAGCCCACCTCAACACAGTTACAACGTGTGTACCGGCCTCCTTCCTCCCGCCAGGCTGGATGTCAGGCTAATCAGTTTGATCTGACAGATTTTAATTAAATTAATTAAGGCCCTTCTGAATGGACTTGATTAGTGTTCCATAGAGGAATCCTTCGTGAAAAGAAACCCTGTCAGGAAAGGCACTAATATTTTTCTCCTCTCACAATGAGAAGTTTCTTGCGTTGTTATTGGATTTTTTACACCATTAATAAAAGTACTTTATAAAGCGTATGATGGTTTTTGAAGCTTGACACCCAATTATATTAAATTAACATTATATTAAATTAACAATAGCCTTCTACAAACAGAAGATTTTCATGTCCTTCTCCAAACAATTTTGTTACTCTGCAGTTATTGCCAACTCCAGCATTTCAAATATGACCACTTATTCTGATTTAAACAGAAATACACAAAATCAAGATGCAAAACAATCCTGATCCCTTCCAATCAACCTTCTCAGAGTGGCTTCTTGTACAAATATTGGAAACTCAGCACATGTAGAAACACAGTGTTGCTAACACTGTGAGAGGCCACCTTGTTCCCCACATTGTTTTGTGCAAGAGCAAAGACCATTTTTATTCCACAGGACTTGACTGAGATTGTGTTGGCATCATTTTGAAAGGGTTCAATATGGGCAAAACCCCCTCTTGTCCACACAGATGCAACAGCACAACTGAGTTAAAAAGCATCATCTTGCTTCCCATACCACATCTGTCCTCTGCAAAAGCACTGAAGCTGGAAATCCCCTGGTGCTGGTAAATGACAAACAGTGGTCACAGTCACATCGTCCACAAGAGATGTCCCACTGCCCGAGACAGGCACAGCTAGTGCACACTAAATAGCAGGTCCTGCAGCCAGTAATGACTGCTGCTGTATCAGAGCTAGTTGAATGGATGTGTGCTTCGGAAGCCTATTAAAAGTGACATGAAATCCTAAGTTTACAAATAGAAGAGCTCATTGTACTGTATTTGCAGTAAGGGCATCTTTGACTAGATGATAACCATTAAAATGCAGGTAATTCTTATGGCTAGTTTAAATTAAATGTACTCTGAAAAATAAACTCACCTCTAAACCCCTTTTTAATTTTTCCTTGTATACCAGGCAGAAAGTGGACTTCTCTACCCACTTTTCGTATCTCCTGTTTCTCCCCACTTTGTAGGTTGAATTTAATAGTAAAAGAAGCTTCCCAAGAGTTGCACAGGATTTTGAATTCAACCTGAGAGGAAGTAGCAGTGATCTTGTTGTGACTGAAAGGATGCTAAGAGCTCAGGTGCTGAAAAACCACTACTTCATCTACCAACCCTTCCTTTTCCTCTGAAGCCAGAGTGGTCATTCAAAAAACTTGATCTTGAAGTGTCAAATGATGGTGAGCCCTACAAATTTTTTTCTGACACAGGCTGAACAGGGGAAGGGAACTCTGAGGTGGGAAGATACTGCATTTGGAATGGAAGTCAAAATGAAGGAGAAAAAAAAAGCAATAGGAAAAGGATAGAAAAAGCAGGCAAAAAGGGTGGAGCAGTAAGCTAGAGAGAGAAGATTAAGACACAATGTACTCTCAGGGAGAGAGTGAATGAGATAAACCAAGAGGTAAGGCCGATGTCCTCCAAAGAAAGAAAAGATCCTGAAAAAAAGAAAACAGTGTTAACAGGCACTTACTTTATTAAATAAGAAAGAGGAAAGAAGAAAAAGAAAAGGCTATTATAATTTTTATTCCATTCCCCATCTTTGTTTTTATTTTTTCCATTTTATTTTCAACATATCTGTTACGCTATACACGTCACAAGAAAATCCTGTGTTTTGCTAAGTCAGCACCCATTTACTATAGTGTTTCAATAAACAAAAGCTATTCCAGCTTATCTGCTGGTTAGTCTGAATCYGGAAGACCCAAATGTGTTTTCTGGTGCCATTTTGATTAGTGTCTCATGGTTTTCTGAAGTTCAAATTCATTTATTCTGAGCTTGAGCCAATAACTAAAGTAATCTCATTGTACTGAGATTAGATTTACATGTCGGTATACAAAATCCACTCTCAAAAACATACCTGGTTGCAGCATCTGTTGCAGTTTTAGTCTCACGACCACACTCAGACAAGAAATATAAATTGTCTRGAGTGTAATTCTGTGTAGTAATTTCAACAGAAACGTCTATTCTGAGACTTTTGGGGCTATTTTATAAATGCTTCAAGGAAAGAAGGCAGATAAACAGAGGGATAGATTTGCCTTTGCAGGAAACAAAAAAGGGCTTTGTTTAATAAATTATACAAAGAAAGATAGGTTGCAATAAAAAAAGACACATCCAGGAAGAAAAAAGAATTCAGTGCGACTGACCTTCAAGTTCCCTCTACTCTTTCATTAACTGTCCACTGAGGTGATCCCTGGCCAAATACGGGCAATTCAGAGCCTGTCATAGAATTACAAGATGAATTAGGGACTGCTGCCACAAATTTACAGCTACCAAGGCCTCTGCTGATTAAATTTTCCCAGACTTGAAAGTAATTTCACTGGAAACACTCTTAATGTGGCCCCAAGATCAGCATCACGACAAATGAGGAAGGGGAATAACACTTTTCCCTTCCAATTATCGGGTGATTTTTTCTCCTGTGTGATTTGTAAGCAAATAGACATAATTTAAGCCAGTGTGACATGAAAGTGCCAGATCTAACATCGATTGTTTGCATCCTAAAAAACTTCCCAGAAAAATCTCAGTTTTCAATTCCCTTAAGGAAAGGTGACTCCTGTATTTTCTTTTAACTTCTGACTTGCAGAGCTTATTAAATAACTTCAATTATCACACTAAACAATTACTGACTCACCGTGAAATCAATTGAAAAGCTAATGTAGCTGAAACTGTACACAGATACGCTCACTACAGGTGAGTAACTTCACATGCATGAGTAATGTCGCTGAACTTGGTGGCATAACTCATGTGCATAACTATTTGCAAAACCAGGGCCTCAGATTGTAAACTCACTGAAGCAGAAACCAGATCTTATCTGTCTGTAAAGCACCTGGCAGTGCACCTATCTTTGCCACTACATAAATTAATTATCATTACCATCTGAATTTTGTCAGCTCCAGCATTCTCCCCTAACCTCAAACACCAAATTTCTTCCCAGAGCGATGTTTCTGTGTGCTGGATGATAATAATACATACATGGATATTTAACTGTTCTGGGATTTAATGTAGAGTTGTTTCAAAAATTTCAATACAAGATGAACACGTGTAAGACATCTGAAAAGCTTCTAAGGTCCGAGGTCTGGGTGGGGTAAGGGAAAACTTTRAAGGTAAAAAATACACTGAATTGAAATCCTGAAACACTTTGACCTTTAAACGGAACCTTCCTCCCCTCCTGAGGTTTAAGATAAATTCGGCAAACAAAATTTCACCCTGGGCTTGACACATAATCTGCTAAATTACTGAAGAAATAAACAAACACTTTTTCCTTTAAAAAAATCTCAACGTAGTTTTAGGGGAAAGACAGACCCCACTTCTTATAACTACTGGTGATGGCTTCTACATACAATCTTACATACAAGGTAAAGCACTCTTAGATTTTAACAGGAAACACAGAAAGACAGAAACAGTTGTGAAATAGCAGCTCGAAGATAAGGAACTCTGAACAAGATAACTTTTGGTCATCTGAAGACAAGAATAGTCGTCTTCCTTAATCATTTCAGACTGATTGCTTCAGTTTGGTAATCTCACATTTCAATAGGTTTTTACTGCTGAACCTACAGAAGCGGGGAGGAGGGACGGGAGAGGACGGGACTGGAAGTGCCAGTCAGTTCATTCAACCCTTTTGGTGCACCTCAGCTAACACTTTTTAAAAGTTCTCCAGTTTTTCCTTCAGAACGCTAGCTGATTTCATTTCCAATGGCAAAAATCCAACCATGAGCAAGCAAGTCGAAAGGAAAAAAAAAAAAAAAAAAAAGAAATCTAGTGGTATACAGGTCTTTTTTTTCCTCAGGAAAAAAACAAATTTGCAGGGAATATTTCCATGTTTGACGATTTGCTGTTAAGCAAATCTTATTCATCAAGACAGCAGCTGGCTTTGATGCATGTATGGGTATTCAGTGCCACTGTTCCTGCCTCTGCTTTCTCTTCTGAGGTCTAGCCTTTGCTAGTGGACTATTTAGACAGCTCCTTCAACAGGCACAAAATACTCCAGTGAACAGTGACAGCTACTACGTGTTCACCAGACCAAAACTAAACTGAAATGGAGAAAAATAAACAAAAACAATCAAAAATAAGAAAAAGGAGTAAACTCTTCACTCATTCGTTTAGGTAAGACAGAAATCCTAACTTACTAATCACATGACACCAAAAACATTAATTTTAACTGTAGTCATAAAGACTCTGATTAAATTATGTATTACACAAAAAGACTGTCTCATTAAAATGAAACAAACAAACAAACAAAAAAAAAACAAAACAAAGCAAACCCCCCCCCCAACATTATTTTTTATTCTTGTCTGAGACCTGCTTGGATATGTATGCCCACAAGAACTCTTCACCTGCTAGCTTATGACACCACTGTCTAAAAGCTATTTTTCTTTTATTGTTCCATAAATCACAAAAGCTCCACAAGTCAGTTTCTGGTAACACATCTTTCTTCAAGTTCTTAGCTGGGTCCGTAAAATCTGTAGGCAGTGTGATGCCAAGTTCTACAAGCATAGAGCAATACTATTAATTCTTAAGCTTTAAGTCAAAGAAAGCAGCATGTTTTTCAAGTCTATGATAAAGAAGGGAATGTCAGACTAAATCTGTCACAAAAAGAATTACAGAAATAACAATGTATGATTAAAATACAAACAATGACAATGAAATCTAATCTACTCTGAATCTTCACCTCGTTCCCTGCATGTGCCCTGTAATAGAAAACTGAGCACACTCACAACATCCCACTCCTCACACACGAGTCTCTCTTCACACAGCATACACCACTTTGCATCTAATAACTATGTACCTTTAAAAAAAAATGTAATTTCACTCGGAAGAGCGACAAAAAGTACAACTGATACTTGACTACATAAGCACTTCCTTAAGTTGTACATCATCTCGGGGGCTGCGCCCACCTCAAAAAGTGACCCTTGGTGGCAGCTACTTACTCACAGCTCTTTCTTCGCATCCAAAACACAAAGTGGAAACCTCACCTTGTATATAGGTCAGAACATAAAGTGTAGTCTGCTGGCCAGTGCCTGGGGCAGGTGTGAACAAGGGCCGGCTGCCCGCTTTCACACTGAGACCCGCGCCAGCAGTGCAGCGTCTTTATGAAGTGAGAAAGTAGAGCAGAAGCTCAGAGAGTACATCTTTTAAGCAGGATATTTAGGAGCCTCTGCAATCCTTTTACCAGACACACAAATGCAACCTGACTGCTTTTTTTYCCCCCCCCTCCACTCTAAAAATACTAACCCTTCTCCTGAACTAGTTGGAAGGGACTTGCGAAGGGGTGGAGTAAGGGAAATCAGTGCAGCAAGTCACCTTTCAGCCACCTATGACATCAGCCTGCTGCCCTGATTCCTTCATTAATACCTTTGAGCTGAAAACAATGGGCCTGCCATTAAGCACCACACAGTTCGAGATAAGAAAGCCCTAAGCAGATAATAATCGGTGCATTTAGCTGGATTTCAAACATTCAGCTGCTTAATCATTTCTTCCTCACTGCATGCTACCCAAACACACGGGGAATGCTTTGGATGCCTTGGGCTAAGGAAGAAGGAGCTGGGGTGTGGGGAAGAGGAGAGAGAGAGAGCGGAGCCACAGGATGGGGATTGGGGGGGAGAGGGGGATTTCATTGGCAATCCTCTCCCTGGGAAATGAAAACATTTCTTAATTGCCATTAGGGAAATAGGTTAAATACAGGCTTGGTAAGCTGCTAAGGGCTGGCTAACAGATTAGAGCGGATGGCTGTTGAAGTATACTCATTTCGATTATATGACAGAGCAGGGAATTTTTATTTTCTTAATAGTCTTCAAAGACTGTTCCTGTCAGGCACTGGGTGTGAGACTGCTAGTTAGATTTTAACTAGTCACCTTCCAGCTGATGAAATGAGGCCCAATTCTCTGGCCCTGAAGTGACTGCTTTACTGCTTCATCCAAGGAAATAGAAACTGCAGGACATGCTGACGAGGAAGGTATTGTAACATCTGCCTGCTTTGCTCACACAAAATAACAATGAGTAATCACAGAATCAGAGAAACTAAAGACATGATGCAGCATACCTGCCACACCAGGAAAGGAGGGGGAAAAAGCATCTCAGGATCCCCAAACACTGAACAGACTCACGGGCTGAGCTCGGGCTTAACAGCAGTCCTGCCAGGTCTGAGTAACTCCTCACCTCTGAAACCTTGGGGCCCATGTGGGCGGGAGTGCGGGCAACTTACAAAACTCAGATGCCACCGCTTGCCTGCTAAGATCTTCAAAGCCCTCTCCTTCCCCACGTTCACCCAAGGCACCTCCTTCTGGTGGGTGCTCTTCCTCTTCACCTGGAGGTTCCCCAAAAGCCCCACCTCTAGCCTACAAAGAGGATGGTAAAAGAAGTTTCCAGCAAACTGAGCGGGAGCAAACGGAAACCAAGTGTTTCCCTCTAAATGGGCACAGTCTTACTCATCCACAAAACTAAAAAGTGGCTATGAGCAGTACACGCTGCAAAGCTGAGACACCATCCCGTAATCCTTCGTCATGCAAAACTCCCTGGGGCATGAGTGGGAGTTTTATCTGAGTAAGGTCTGAGTTTTTTAAGGAAAGCCTTTGTTCTGGGGCTCCCTGAAGCCAATATACTGAACTATGCAAACGATCATGGATTGGCAGGTGAAGTCGACAGGGGGTCATTTGAAGAACAAGTTTCTGGCAGCAATGCTGGTTTAAAGCAGTTGCTGCCACCCCCCTCTTTCTACCTGCAGACCCCTTTACCTTCCCCCACCCCAGTCTTCCCCAATGATAAAGACACAAGCATTTGTACAGCTGTGTGCAAAATGGATCAAGGAACTGCTCCGGCTGTAAACTACCCTGGCTGGGTGCTCTTCCACAAGCTTTAACTTAGCTCATAAACAACTCCGAGGCAGGGAACGCTATGGCCATCATTTAATAAAAAAGGAACAGGGACACACAGGCTACAGCCACGGCTGCAACCATTCTCCATCACTGCAGACTACTCACCCTGAAGGGCCTATGTCCACCCTACCAGCATCTTTTAGCCTCTACGACGGGGCTGCATACAAGTCACCTACCAGCAATGACCCCTGGTCTCTTTAACACTGAACTGTGCCCAGGAATTGTCCAAAAGAGTGTTGGCTGGGTCAGGCCGAAACTGCTAGCAACCATCCCCACCAGTTAGCAGTATAGATTTCCAGCACCTAGGGCTCCTATGCCCAGTATGCTAGCATCATTAACCCAGAGGCTCAGAGACTGATTGTTAAAGGTATTTTGTCTCCTCGGGGAACAGAGAGCAGCCTAGCGTGAAATTTCCACCATCTTTTGATATGTCCAGTGTGTATGCATCTGTACCATCGGACATCTTAACGCATTTTAAAGTCTGGTGCTAAGTGTCAGTTTCACCTGACTAAATGTAAACTTCTCTGTTGCAGATGCCTGAAAGAGATTGGTAACTGTGTTGTAGATGTTGGCTGGTTTTCGCCATGGACAGTAAAGGGAACTCTCAGAGAGCTGACTCGCGTTCAGGCATGTGAAGCTGGGTGAAAGATACGCCACGCCAGCTCCCTGCCCAGAATCACACTGCAGACGAAGGGAGAGCATGAAATTCAGTTTGGATGTTCTCTCTTCCAAGTCAACATGCTGGCCACGAGATGAGACTTAAAGCATGCTTACCTGTGTGTATAGACAGATACAAGATCACTGTGGAGTGGCAGCCACATTGGTAACAAATGCTGTTGAAGGGCGTTTGCTCGGCTGTTCTGCTATCACAGATTCGGCCAGCATGGGCAGAAAGCCCATTCATTTACATAGCACTAGCTGGTGTTTTTCACTTGGCTAGTAATCCTCTGCGCTTCATTTGCATGGAGTGTATTTCCCAGGAACGCACTGGATCTTGATCTGAAGTCAACAAGAAATGGAAAACCCAGCACTTTCCTTGGTTCTTGCTTCCCTTTATCACCTCTCATTCAGAAATGTTTGCCTGCTTCCCGTACATATAAAGTATCTGTGAATTGACATAAATCCCTGGGCTATGGCTAGGTGTTCTTCCTGGATAATCCAAGAATTGACAGGAATATATATATACACACCAGGGCAACGAGGGAACCAAGGTTATAGTATGCTTGTTTTAAAGAGCATGGGACAGATCCTTTGCATCTGCCAACCATTTCAGGTCAGAAGTTTTTATGCATGTTTTTCCTGTGACCACATATTTAGCCACAGCCAATCTAAACTAGCCACAGCATTGCCAGAAAGACAACTGAATAATAAAAGTATGCTTTTGCATGGTGGCTGCACATGATATCCTTAGCAGCTGAATGCAGCCACACTGGCTGGATGTAAGAAACGCTGGTTTAGGTCCATGGAAATCAGTGGCGATGCACTGAGTTAGGCAAGCTGAGAATGTGCCTTTTGTATKAATTTCTGTAATAACACTGAAATCTCTTTTTAAAAAAAGAATTATTAATACAGTGTTCATTTGTGCTGTGTCTCCTTTTTTGGTAGAGAGCGCGCAGCGGGGAAATAACAGAGGTGTCTACTGTTATCTCAGCCTTCTTGACAAGACAATTTTTTTTTTGCCCAGCATACGTACAGTTCAAGACTGTGCACCCTTTAAACTATTTACATCTGGACATGCAAGCATAAGCCTTACATGCAAGTGTAAGCCCTTTCAGACACATGACTGCTATGGTTCAACCCTTTTTAGCAAACAGCATGCATTTATTCTTGTTCAAGACCATCTGAGTACCTCTGAAAGGCACTGCATGCTAAGCCAGCACAATCCTGGTTCCCAATTAAGAAAAAAGACGCTCTCTTAAATGTAATAGAAAGTCAGCTAATGTGTTTTTTCTGTCATTAAGGAAAGGAGAGGTACTGTTTTGAAGTACTAGTACAGTGGCAAAGCAGTGGACACACTGTGCCTTCCATCAAGTACTTTCCTTGACAACATAAGTAGTATACAGATAAATTGGCTCTTTCTGCAAGTTATGACAAGTCCAATTACTCTGAACCCTACCTTTGGTTTAAGGCACTCGAATTCTCATTCCATAAACCCTCTAGCATGCGCATTCCTGTAATAGAACAAATTCCTTTTCCCCGCTTATTGCATAAACATTTATACTATATTTAAATATAGAAATAATGTATCTATATTAATGAATAGTCTTCAGAGTAGTATCATGACATCAGATGGTTATCCTTTGATGGCATAAAATTAATAAGGTCAGTGGAAGAAGTGGCTTTATGGCAAGCATGGGGATTATTGCTGCAAACAGGGCTCCTGAATCCTATATACTAAATACAAATAACTCCAGATTTTTTTTTTCAAAGTTATTCTTTACTTTTTTTTTTCTTTTTACGTCTTGCATATCTAAAAAGAGCATCTCTATTACAATATCATATTCTACAAGACGGAAAATTAACCTCATCAGCCATTCTGGAATCCCCCACGTTATGAATTACATCTCAAACCACACTTGGCAAACCAAAAATGCTTTGAGGAATCCCGGACAAGTAGTTGGACAGAAGTCTACTTATAATTACGTAAATATGTTGTGCTGGGAAATAAGCTGCTTGTGAATTAACTATTAAGGACAGACCATTTTTCATCAAGATGTTACTTGCATCCAGTAGCTTTACACCAAAGTAAAATGAGGAACAAATGGACCATATTCTACAATGGGTGAAAATCATCTTCTCAACTACACTAGAGCAGCTCCACTGCAGCCCAGTACAGGCGCATTAACAAGAAACTGAAACTAGATGAAGTCATGGAGAAATAAAGTGGAATTTTGAATATTAAGTTTTATTTTAAATAAATAATAACAAAGTGAACAACCTGACATGGAGGGGTGTGTGTGTGTCTGCGTTACTTAATGCCTTTAAATCAAGATTAGATGGCTTCCTAAAAACAAGCTTTAGCACATTCATTTAGGACATGAGATCTGTGCAGGAATTACTGGGTGAATTTCTATAACTGATGTTCTGCTGAAGATAAAACTACCTGATCATAACACTTTTAGGCTTTAAATTCTGTAAACCTGGGAATGTGACCCACCATTACTTATGATGTGACAAGAGCTCCCTCAACTATTTGTTAGAAAAGGAAAATTAATTTTAAAGACTATTAACTGAGCTTTTCATTATCCAAGTACAATTTTTTTTGCTGTCACCCTCCTCTCCCCCCTTTTATTCAAAACACAAATACACAAGCCTATTTCAAGATGACACCAAATTAATGTGGGACTGAGTTTGTGCATGAAAGGAAAAGAAGCCTGAGTTCCTATAAACCTTTCAAACTTTCATTCCATCTCCCTTCCCGGTTTGCACGAAGGAGTCTATTTTACAACTTTATCCATGTAATGGTCCTGCAGACCACTTCTTCATGCCAAAATTTCTCTTTGAAGTTTGCTCTCCCATTAGCGTTTCAGTGTAGGTATTCRAACTGATCGCGCAAGCACAGCAGAACTCCAGAACTGTCCACGTTCCATCGAATACAGTTGTTTCATGTTGCCTGTGATTTACAGTCTTAATTAATGCTCAAAAGAAGAAGAGCACATCTTTGGTGGAGCGTCCCCCCTGCACACACACGCATACCCCTCCTCCCTTTTTTTTTTTTTTTTTTTTTTTTTTTTTTTTTTTTTGGTACAAAACAGCGCTCTCAGGGTTTTGTTGGACATTGTGCAGGATGGCTTTGCCAAGCAGAATGGAACACACTTAATACTTTTCCTTTATAACCTTTGCAATAAATCAGCTACCACTCCACTTGCACGAGAACGGCCATTAGTGTCCTGTCCCCTCCCCCCAGCACTTCCCGAATTTTAAACAAAGTAGGAATAAACTGAAGCTGAGCAGAGCCAGCGAGCCCAGTAAATCAGTTTAATGAGAACTGAATCAGTCGTATGAAGTCCACTACTGAACAAATAAGGTGGACAACAGAGGCTGGGCTTTCCATGGAGGTACTGGGGATGGGGAAGCTCACGTACTTGATCTTCAGCAGTGACGCATGTCTGTTGTTAACACTCTGTTCTTTAAAATCACATTTGCTCCAGCTTGCTGCTGCAATTCATTGTTTAGATTTGGCTGTTTCCCCTCCTGTTTGTGGTTTTGTTCCTCCATGTTTTCCCACAGGAGTGGAGTTTTCTGTTTACCCATTTTTACCACTTATCTCCTCTGAGATTCACTTTGACTCTTCATTTATCCTTCTCAGGTCTCCCCTATTTCCACATTTACTATAAGTGAACACATCTACACATATATATATATACATACTACTGTTCCATTCAACAGCTGGAAAGCAAATAATCTTGTATTTGCAGGAATGCAGAGTATTAAAGAAACCACATCAACTTTTGTATATAACAGCATGTAGACTCTGGGCATTCAGCATTAAAAAGACCTTCTCAAAAGTGTAAACACACCCCCAAAACAACCAACCAAACCAAACCAACGCACATTGGTTCAACCATTTCTTCAAACCAGAGCCAGTAACTTGCACAAGTGGGGCCAAGTATGGTTTTTCTTGGTCAAAGGGGACTAAGAGGCCTTTTACCTCCCACACATCAGTCCCCATCTCAGTGCCACAGCTTCTCCTTGTCCGCTCAGTCTCATGCACTCACAAAAAGGAGCTGATAAGATGTACTGATGAGCAAAATCAGGAATTGGTATGTCCCCTTTGCACACCGCTGTGCTATTGTCCTGCTTCAGCCATAGAAACTGATAGACAAGGGAGGGCATGGCCCAGCCATTCATATCACCTGTGTCTCTTCCTTGGGACTGCCAAGCCTCCTTCACTTTGCGACTCAGTAAGACAACCTCATCCTGTCCCAGGTGCCCCAGCTATAACTCTTTTCTACTTGAAACGGTCATCCCTTTTCAAAATTAGGGGCAGAAATATGGATCACCTTTTCTCTTGTGCCTCCTCCAGAAAGAGCAACCAGAGCCCACTTGTGAGATCCTGCTATCACATGAGTCACAAAGTTTGGACCACGATATAAGCCTATAGCACTTATTTGTAAATCTGGTCCTGTTTCCAGAACACTACTATCTTCACTGTGAGCCTAACAGAAGAGTGGAATTTGATTCATCTCTCTGAAACACTTAAAGACCATACAGCCATACTTTTAATCCTAGCAGGCCGATCAATGAAACCCACTAGAGCATCCTGTGCTGCTTCTCTGCCAGTGCATCCATTTCTCAGATGCACTATTGCCCGTTCTTCTGGATGACCCAAAAAATTTCAGTCTCTATTCAATTTCCACACTTGTCAATAGGAAAACCTATTACTAGTGGCACCCCTCCACCATCTCCATGGCTTCTGGGAAATGACAACTAATTAAAGCTGCTAATTAGAGAGACAGACAGAGCCCACTTTGCACCCTCATGCCCCCTGCTTTCTCCTTTCTCAGTACAAGAGAGAAGAGGACACACCTGGAGCTGCCAACCTGGCCTGGGAGATGGAGAACCTTTGCCACTGCAGGCACAGCAGAGACTATTCTGTACAGTTAAGGGTAGCAGGTGCTCCTTAAGAGTTTATGAGCACAATATTTAGGGATGTTAAGATGATATCTATCAGACGAGGTGAGGAACAGAATGTATTAGAGTTAATTTGGAGACCCTGCTTATCTACCATCAGCTTGTACTTTATGCAACATCGGTGCTGTGAGCTCTTAAGAATTCTACTGTGAGTCTTACAAGACAGACTTTTTTTAAAGCCTTGTATTAAAAAATCATGTCATTTTGTGGGAATCTCAGCCTTCATGAGAGAAAGAAATTAAGTGTCTAGTCTTCTTGGTGACAAAGAAAAGCCTGAAACCGAAATCTAATAACACCAAACCCAGAAGGCTAATTAAAGAACTCAAAATACTACTTTCATAACCTGTTATTTTTATGAGCCTGACTTACAGTTCTTGGAAGCTGGGGTTTGATTATATTACAAGTGATAATCTAAAGACCCCATATTCTCTGCACTGATTTACATTTTTTTCTTGGCTTTTCTGCAGGTAAAAAATTCTGTCTTGATACCCTAACTCATAATAAACTCCTTTCTCCAACCTCTAGACCAATGCTTTGCTCTTCGTTGCATTTAGCAACTCTCTTCTAGTGAAGCCTGTGGTTTTCTGACAAAACAAGCACACTCTGTCCCCACTGTTCTCAGTAAAAAAACCCAAACCCAAATGATAAAAAAACTGGATACAAAGCAAATGATACTAACAAATAAGCAGTTTCAAGCTTCTGTTCTGCAAAAGCATATTGAAGAACCCAATATATAACACATTAATTAGGACAAGCTTTGAATTTTTCTTTCAGTTCCTGCTATTCTCTCTGTCTCTTCTTCTGTGTCATGGGTATTCAAACTACCTGGGATGATCTATGGATTCAGATAATCCAACAAACTGAGCAGTTAAGGAAAACAAAAAAAAGAAAATGAAAACCAGTAGAAGTCACAGCTAATTCACTCTTTTCATTCTAAATGGTTACATATATCTCTAATCTTTGTAAAAAGAGAGAAGAAAAGGTACTGCCTTCAAAGCAGAATATTATAGTTTCAAAGAGTTTGGAAAAGAGAAGGAGATTTCACTGAAAGGCAGCTGAAGGTTGTTCTTTTCTTTCTCCTCTCACCAAAACTTCGCAGGCAACTGTAAAACAGGAATCTAAAAATGATTTATTGTAACAGACCATCATTCTGGTCATAGCCACCAATGGGCCAGATCCAAAGCCCTCTGTAATGCGAGTCTCCCTGTTGATTTCATGGCTTTGGATCAAAACCAATGTTTGTGCATTTCTTTCAAGGAGCAATTTTTCCAAATAAGCTGGGGTTTATTTGGAATTATTCCAAGGGCTACGTGACACTTTCAAGAGTTTATATTCATCCAAGTGACTTTTAGGAGCCAGTTCTCTGGTTTTTTACATGGAAAAAGCTTGGGGGAGGAGGGGAGGGAAAGAGAAGCACTGTATGAGTCCATCTAGGCTTTTCTAGATCCTTCTTTGGAAGGTGTCCCTCAGGTCTGGTAGGACAGGCAGAGCAGGCGGCAGTACACCATCCCATCCCTTCCTGCCAGTCTTTCCTGAGGAGCAACCACAACCTACTGAAGCAGTTGTGCCCAGGGCTGGTTATGAGGAGGGAATTAGTTGCACTGTCCTCCCTAGACATTTTCAGGGCTGGGGACTTGGCTCGTGCTACATTTGCTTCACGTGTCCAGAGTGGGGCAAGTGGGAGTTTGTCTGCCACGGGGTGTCTGCCAGGTGGGGCAAACCCAGCATCTTGCTGTCCTTTCTGCCTACAGACCTACGCAGGGAACGCCCAGATCTAGGGGCATTGCTGCAGTATGGTGGTCCTGAACTACCAGCGCAGCTCCCTGTGCACCATACTTCTCCAGAGCTGAAAGTCATCCACTTCTCCAGTTGGCTTCTGGTGCCCAATTTTTCAGAAGTGCCGAGTGGCTTAGGCAGGACCAGTCCTATGGCTGCTGTAGCTCCCATGGTAGGCTGAACCAGCCCTCAGCTGCCGCCAAGTGAGGAAGAGGAGGAGGGAAGGAAAAAAGGCGATGTAACATCTCCGTGATCTTTCACTTTCCCTGCAGGCTGGGACATCAGAGGCTCAGAGCACTCACTGTGGGGCACGCTGTCTCTCAGCACAGAAAAACTCTTATAACTGCATTTTGATCAGTATCTCCCTCTTTACTAGAAATAAGGACCATCACATGCCTCACCGTCTTCAGAAGAAATGTAAAGGGCTAAAGTCATTACATTTGCCTCCCCACAACAGTATCAAAGCAATCTGGTAACTGCTCTAAAGCACGAACAAGCAAAAATGAAACACCCTTCCTCACAGTCACGGGGTGTAACTAGAGGTAAGGCTGAAGAACAGAAGTCCCACTCACTGCAAACACGATTTTTTTAGTGCTTAGAAACCCTTGTGATATGTTTAAAATAAATACCCAGCTACAAAAATACTGTTAACATTAAAATTATGTGAAAAATTCCTTGGCAGACCTCCGGGATCTACCCAACCAACATTCAGTACCAGAGCACTTACAGATACATAATTAACACAGCTTGAACCGTTCAGTACAAATGTTAAGCAGCCTGAAAATTTACAGTTTTACAGCAGTACTTCTGCACAGATGGAGTAATACCATGATTTGTTACAGCAGCAGCCTGATAGAATAGCAGTGAAGACAAGACAACATCTTTATTTATTAAATCACTAACTTCTGCACTCCATTTTTCCTTCAGTGAGCACAGAAAGGTATTCAGGCCCTTCAATGCTGGAAGAGTATTCAGGTGGGCTTTAGGGCCAATATCCTGAGGTAGTTAGGTGCTTAACCTCCCTTGAAATCAAACAGTTTTGTTAGTATGTGAGGACTGTATTTTGACTCTTTAGCAGCTTTTTATAGTATTCACTTAAGAAACTTTCTGCCAAAAAGCCAGGCCAAAAAGCCCCACTGCATACGGAGCTAGATCTACCAAATTTATATTAGCTACTCTGACCAGAAAATACTGTGTCCATAAAAAATTAAAAACGTCTCGATTCAACACGAGCCGTTGTATAGACCTGCTCTTATTCACTTTGCAATTTTGACTGCCTCTTGCAAGCACTACTGTGAAAACTCAAAAGCACTTTTTCAAATGAAAGAAAATCAGAGTATCTAGTGTCGGCAAGCCTTGTAAAGTCCATACATGTTTACACTTGGCATCAGATTACACACATTTGACTTCTTGATTTAGTGTGCGCACTTGTGTTTTCCCTTCTTTTGTCAGAAATAAAATACAGCTATTCTTAAGAGAAGTCTTTGTTTTTAAAAAGACCTAATTTGTACTGTATGTTAGGAGAGTTCACTTTTCACCCCACCCAGAGAGAGAGAAGCCTGATCCAAATACGGCGGGGGGGAAGCTAAACTCAGAAGAGGTTAATTTGGGTAACGGTGATGTCTGTTTGCAAGACGTAAAAAAGAGAAAGACAGAGAGAGAGGATGAAGAGAGGAGTCCTTGGACAGGTTTTTTTTTGCTGCATCACAAAAGCAATTCTGCTGAAATCTTACTCGGAATATCGCCTGAGTAAAAAAGAGAAACACAGTTCTTAAATTATTTTGTACTTTCCATGTATAGAGGAACAGTCAGAACTGTATGGGGTTTTACGCCTTCTTAGTAGCTAGCTTATAAACAGCGTAGCTACGAGTCTTTCCATAGGAAAAACAATGTTCTGTGGATAATAATAACATGACTAACTGCTCGAGCTTCAGGGGCAAAGAAAGCCTTCTACCTCAATAATGTGTGGTATCTGGCCACCCCTTAACTAACAGACAATTGATAAGTAATAAAAATAATCAAAAAGAAACATTAGACGAGAGTCAGGAATTGGGGAACAGTCTTACACAACTGAAAAGTTTGCACAAGTTGACCTTTCTATCTCTTATTTCTGTGATTCTCTGAGAAGAATATTACATTAAAATTAGATGAACCGGAAGGGTTTTTTATTTGTACAATGTGTGTTAACAGGCCATCAAGTGGAACATTGGTACCTAAGTGTTTGTAGAATCAAACTCATAAAGATAGCAGTAGCCACAACAAAGTGAATAACTAGGTGAGACCTGAAATTTTCAACATGTTTTTATGGATATTTATGTGCAGGAAAAGGAAACTCATCTAAATGTAGAAACCAGGTCAAATAAAAACAGTTGTATGATTTCCAAGCTAATTCAGACATTACCCTATCATTGATCATTATGTAAATAGAAAGCAAGTTAAATCAAACACCATTTGTGCCTGTTAATAACTTGAGGGAAAACCATAATCCAAACCATTTTTTCCAAACGTAACAAAGCAGGTTTGCCTCAGAATATGGCTTGATGCCCTCTGCACACAGCCAACCTAAGATCAGTCCAAAATAAACCATTTATGAGCAAGCAAGCAAACAAAACACTCGGTTATGAATCCTACTATCTCTCTAAATTGCCTATCTGACAAATGAGTATACTTAGCTTTGCTGCCATGGGCAATCCTATTGAATGTTTGCAGAACCGGAGCCTTACTTACATTCCCCCCGTCATCTAAACACAATATATTAATCTAGAGGGGAAAAAAAAGAAGAAGAAAATAATGCTTTATACGTGCAATACATTGAACCCATACTTTTTTCCAAAGTGTGTTAACCCCACAGCATTTTTCATGTATTTCCTGCAGTACCTCATATAGAAATAAATAGTGCTTCTTACGCATAGCTTCTTACATAAATCTATCACAGCTCAGTATCGAATTAACAGTGACAGAGAAATGTATATTGTCTTACTTCGATGACACTTACTGTTGGAGGTTGTGCTGTTCAGAGCTACTGTGAGTGCATGAAACAAATTCAGGCCCACATAAAACTTCCCTGACAATGCTGCAAGTGATAAGCTATAAATCGCCTTTGCATGATTTTTGTGTGTGCTGTGAAATTGTTGATAGCTTAAAAATTTGCATTAATTCATGATCTTGCCTTGAAATCTCATGACTGAAAATAAAATTCATGGTCTCAATACAAAGCCAAGTTAAAACTGTCTTTTTCCCAATTGCAATTTTGCCCTCTGTTCAGAGCCAGAATCTAGGTGCAAATTTGTAAGAGAGGACACCGACACAACCTGAATACATTATTTGCAGAAACCCATGGAAAAGAAAACTTTGGAGTTTTGTTTTCAGCTGAGATGTGAAATACCCTCCTGGGAATTGCTATGAGGCAGCAATTTGGGACCTCTAGGTTCAATTTGCAGAGTTATTATTTAGGCTCAGAGGCTACCACAATAAACAGCAGCCTTACGCCTTCTCAGGAATTCTCTTTGCGTTGGTAGAAATCTCTGCTTGGGCAGTCAACCCTATGCTGGGGAAAGCTGCAGCTTTGTTATTCATCACTCGTTCCTCATCTAAGAGATCTTAAACCAGTAGTATAGCATAGCATGCAAACAGCTTGTAGAAGCAGAGAGACCACATTTTAAATTATATATATTAGGGTTCATTTTAATGAGTTTCAAAGAATTTTTCCCATCCCTTTTATTAGATCTCGGAAAATAAACTGTGTGACGTACTGATGAAATCCAAAATAGGAAGGTCACTACAGTTGCCTTGTTTACATGAAGAACAAGAACGTTTCTCTTCAGATTAGCAAAAGAGAAAATGGCATTTATTGTATAGAAATTTATTTTTTTAGTGCTGATGTGCAATCATTTTAGCAACTGAGCTGTGTGCTTGAATTTAGAGAGGCTGCTTGTCTGTTTTAATAACCATATTAATTATAGTTTTATGCTGAATTCTCTGGAAAGTAGAGATGTTACAACAGTAGAAGAGCACACTTCCTAAAGTGGCCTTCCTCACGAGGAATTTTGATGGGGCACGCRGAGGGGTGCTCACAGACCCTGGCACAAAATCCCAAACTACTTTAAAATTTTGTTTAAATATTTTCACATGGAAATGCACTAACTGGGACCTCCTGCAAATGTGGACCCAACCACTTAGAAACCAGAGCTGCCATGGTACACATTCCTGTGGTGGCTACTGCTTGGCCAATACCAGGCGTCATTCCTACATCGCTATAATCTAGCACCATCTGAGATGGCTTGCCATTTTGGTCACAGCTTCTGCAAGGAAGCACCTTGGAAAGCGGAAACTGTGTAAGTCAATGAACACCAGCCAAAGATCAGTCTCTCTCTATCCTGCAGAAAACAACTCATGAGAAGCTCCCTGCCATCTACTTTGCACTTCCGCCGCTTGCGATACTAGAGTGCTGCACGAGCTGAGGACCTATGAAGCTTTTTTCGCTCATGTTTTTTCCCTTTTAACAATCTTAATTTTCCAATGTCTGTTGACATCTTTTTAAACTAAATAGCAAGGGGATTTCCAGTTTCTTCGTCGTCAGGATACGAAGATGAAACTGTGTACGTATGGGACCCTCCCCAAAAGCTCATATAAGAGGTGCTGTAAGAAACAGTCCGTGTTTAAGCACTACAAGGGTCTGCAGGAGACACTATTTAAAAATGTGCTGTGTCTTGAGATTGTTCACCTATGGTTTCTGGTTAAGAGCTATAAGCTTTTAAAGTATTACAGCATTTCTATGCTGGGCAGGATGGAAGAGGAATAACTAGGATGTAAGACCTGAAAGTGTAACCAGAGAGCTTTGCACAATTGACACGGTGTTTGTGGTTCAGATATTAAATTACAATTTGATTAACCTACTTAGCAAAGTTCAGATGATAAATGTGACTTTGGTGAAATTATTTTGCTGGAAACAAAAACTTCTTTAGACTACTTAAAAGACATGAGGATGTTAAATACTGTTACAGTGATTTAATGAGTATTTGGTTTCACTGCAACACTGGAAAATCAAACAGTTTCAGTTTGAGCTCGAGTAGATTCTGATCAAAGGCTTTCAGTATTTTCAGTTTTATTTTAACAAATTTTGTAATTTTTGTATTGTTGAATTTTGTTGAAATTATTAATGAAAAGTATCTGTACTGTACAAAGTCTGCGTCACTTTCTTTTTCTAACATGGTAAGTGGATGCCAGCTGCCAAGCCTGTCCTGCACAGCTCGCACAAGGACATGGCGGGTTCGCCTGGCAATTGAGATCACCTGGGCTTCCTCAGCTTACGCTGAGCAGTACCACGCTTCACACATCAGCCTTTCAGACTGCGCCTCTACCGATGAAATACTTCAGTCTTTGTACCTCCCTCCTATCCATCGGCTGAACACTGGCCATGGGGCCAGTTCGTTTTGTTCTAGCATTTGACTCTCTTTGATTAGCTTGTGCCTGCAAGACCTCCACCTTCCAACCAGTTCCCTGCTGACGTACAGTGCACGCCTGTGCCTGTGGCTTTTGGAGAACAGCTGCTTTTAGCCCATTGTGGCCGAGGCCTTTTGTGAGGTGATTTATTTCACAGTGCTGTGTGACAAGGACTGTGTAAGCTCCATTGACTGTTTTGGTAGGCACGGTCTCACCTGGAACCTCCAAGCTCCAATACAGACAAAGAAAAGTAACTGAGGCAGAAGAAATACAGCAATTAGTAAAACTAATTTCAGGAAAACATTGCTGCAATTGAGAATGCCTTWAAAAAAAAAAAAAAGAAAAAAGAAAAACTTTTACATAAAATTAGCAATTGTACAGAATATCTCCGTCATGGTAGCCAGGTGACAATGAGAAACAGGAAATCTCACTTACTTGCCTAAGTGAGAAAGGCTGGAGACATTTAGTAGTCTAACTATAATTTCCAGTATTTTGTATTGCTCACTTCATGGAGCCAGAAATAGACAAGAGACCCCGTATAAACATGAAGCAGTATTACAGGAAACATGCGTTTTTCTTAATTTTAGGGAGGTGCTTGCCACATTTGTTTACGGAATCACTCATTCTGTTTACAGGGACATTAACTGCATGAGTATCATTTTTCCTCTCTGTGATTTTTATACACTGTGCACTCATTCTGAAAGTAAGTCAGTGGACCCTGTTTGATGTAGTTCAAGCCTAGCACTACAACATAGTCATTACGGCGCTTCCTACATGCATTAGTTATTGAAAGGGCTGACCCCAAAATAAAACGATGCAAATCACATTAGCACTCAAACCGAATGCCGCTGTGCTGGGAGAAACGGAAAGGCACAAGTGCGTCTGCGGCACCGCAACAGCAGCGGGGGCTGCTCAGCCAAGCTGCAAAGTCCTCTGTCAGGGCTGGGGAGGAGGAAGCAAGTCCAGGGCTGGCAGCTCAGAAAGGAGGAGAGGGGGGACCAGGGGATCCGGCATAATCACAGAGCAGAAATGAAAAGCAAAAGGCAGAACAAGAGAAAATACATGCTAAAACTTGAAGGAAGCCAGAGTGAAAGAAACAGGTGTGGACAAGTAGATAAACGATGAGGGCAAAAAACAATCAGTCATCGTTCTTATTTTCAAAAATAAGAGAGCAGATGAGAAGGGAGGAGCAAGCCCACCCTTTAGATAGGACACAGGAAAAGGAAAGGTGAGAAGGAAGGTCAACATGAAAAATGGAAAAGGAAAGAGGGAAAAGGGAGAAAAACCTCAAGAAAAACGAGAAAACTGTGATGCTTCCCCCCCCCCCAGACAAAAGTTCTCCCTTGACTTGTTTTTCTCTTGGCAAAAAAAAATGCAGACTGAAAGAAAGCAAAAAGATGATTACTGTCTCACGGTAAGGAGATAAAGGAGGGGAGCAAATTGGATATCAACCGTATTCATCAGAGGATATGTAAGGGAGTAGCTGAATTCAAGAACACCGCAATGCAAAAAGAACATTTCTTCAAGGAGGAAAACTATCTGTCCAGCAGAATTCCTGAAATATTACTGCAAGCCTACAACTTTGTCCAAAAAACAGTAAATAAAACTTCTGTCTGAAACTTTTCCCACCATTCCAAGACAGTTGGTATTTAATCTAAATAACCTCCTGCTGAGTGTTGATCGCAGCCTGTAGCTCTGCAATCCAGCCTCAGCACGGCCCAGTCTAAATAGAGCTTTAATAAATACTCAGCTTAAATTCACTCAAATTCCAACTTGTTTAGAGTATGATCTCTATTTCTGAACCCGTAATGGCTAAACTGAAAACTGGAACTTCTTGATCTTTGGGGAATGCTGAATTTTCATGTCAGGTCTCCAGCTTTAGGATTGTTGTGAAGCCACTGCTGTTTGGTGTATCAGCAATTTTGGCTGGAAAAAACAACGTGTTTTCAAATACATAGTAAGTCTACAGCTATGGCCAGACTACAGTATTGAGAATGCCTCGATGGTAGGCCCACCAGCACTGCACCTCAGGTAGGGGCTGTTTTCTGACTGCGAGTGTCGATCTGCATTGTGGGAAACAGGGATGGGAGACCAGAACTGTGTTTGTTTCACTCCAGGTACTTCCCACCTCACTCCAAACGCTGCTTCTGCAGCTGGTGTGCTTCCACCCCTCCGTACTCATTTTAATGGTGTAGGCACCTCACCGCCTGTTCTGTGCCTACCTTGAATCCCACTGAGCCCCCCCCCAGCAAATCCTCTCTGAACAGTAACAGACTTACGGATGTGCACAGGGGTCCAAACATGAGAAAATTAGATTTGTTCAAATCCAAACTTCATAGGAAACTGGAGCCTAAGAAACTGCAGGCGCCATTTCTGTTTACACAGGCATTTTTAAGCTCCCTAGAGACCCTACTGCCCACTGACAAGATATTTTTTCCTCGAGGGAAAAAAGGGAGAGCGCCTGTTTGGAAGCAAATGAGGCGGCCTCACCCAGCCCTCGCTTAAATGCAAAGCACTTGCTGCTGCAAGAGAGCTGGGACTGCAGTTGCTCCTTCAGCCGGATACCTCATCCAAAATAGCCCCTTCCCACCTGCCAGATCCAATCAGCAACCCGGAGGAGGGCTTTTACGGAGTCCAGCTATCGTTTTTTAGATCCAGTGACCCAACGCTAACACCATTCCCCGCTACAACATTACTGCACTGACTGACAGGGTCAGTCCTTGCTAGATGTCACTAAATCAACATCCCTCCAGGGTCTCTTTCCGAAGGGAGAATACGTTCTCTCGGGTGACCTTCGGAGTTCACAAGTGACTGACGCAGAAGCCCTGTGCCATCCATCACTCCAGCAGGAGGGGACATTTGCAGAGGGTCAGAATGGCACGGGACTGCCATGAACTTCCTGCACCCTGCTTCCCCGCATACCGAGCCCCGCTGCTTCCAGTGATTCATTTCTCCGGGGAAGGGAACAGAAGGTGAAGTCAATGAAGCCGCAGTGTGCACGGCAGAGGTCAGGCCCAGAAGGGAACCCGGAGCACGCACACACGCATACACAAGAGACACAGAGAGAGGGCAAGCGTGTTTTCTATTAGCTGCCTGCTATAAATATTACCTTTCAGGTCAAATATTTTGTTTTGAAAATAGCCAAATCCCAAGGACTGCTTCCACCCATCAATCTAAAAGGAGGGGAAAGAAATGTCAATGCTTTCTTCATCCGAAAACTAGCTCAAAACAAACAAGGTCACGGCTGCTTCACGGCTAACAGCGATGAGTGACTTCTATCAGCTCCTCTTTTGTTCCTTACCGAAGTAAGAGAAAAGCCAGATTTCTGGTGCATGGAGGAGCAATTCCCAGGACGATGCCTGGAGGAACAGTCCCTCATGTGAGCTGTGATCTGAAGTGCCTATACAGCAGATCTAGAATTGACCAAACTGATTTGCGACGTGAACATGCAACACAGCTAATGCTCTAGCATACGAAGATATTAAACCATATAACCAAAAGTAAAATATTACAGGGTGGATTGATTTGCCAGGAGGTATGAATCTCCTTTGATTAATACCGCCTTTACAATTAATAATTGCCTTGTTTAAAAAAAAAGGAAAACAATACAGCCTCCTTTGCCTTACATTACGTGTTGCTCTCTGAGGAATATTTGGGAAAAGCCAACTGCTTGGCTGACAAGTGACACCTAAGGCTTGATAAACTGCCCTGTTTCCCTTAGCACAGCCCTCATCAGGGTTAGGAGGAGTCTGGGGGACACAAATCAAGAGACTGCCTTCTGAATTCCCTCAGCCTGTCCTGTTTCGGTAGCTGTAACAGCTCACAGCCCCAGCTGCGGGCAGGCAGTCACTGGGAGCACACCTGCTGCCCACGTGCCAACGTGGGAACCATGCTGGTCACCTTTTCCGCTGGTGTTTTCTCTCTCCATTTGCTGAGCAAATGACGGGGGGGAGGCCTGTGTTATTCTGCTCACAGCCACGCAGAGTGATGGGGGTCTGGACACCATGGGTATCTCGAGTTGGCAATTCTGACTTATAAGAAACCCCCGTCCGAAGACACTCCTCGGAGAGCTGAATTTTCACTCATTTACACTAGGTGCTGCGCTGAGTTTTGTAAGGTAGTATGTAAACATCACAACATCAAAACCCAAAGCAACTCACTCCCGTCTAAATACATTATCACCAGCTTCACAAAGATGATTTTTTTCATTCTGGCAGCTGCAATTATACATGATAACTCCTTGTAGTGTATTTTTTATGGCACGGTAAATACTCTGCAGTATGTTTTGAAAAATAAGAGAAGGTTAATAAAAGGAGACCACACTATAGCCTGGCAGCAGAGTGCCCTACCTGGCATGCTAACTCTGACCCGTGGGTCCGTGGGGTGGGAGGAGAAGGCCCTAGGCAAACCTCACCCATCACTTGCCATCCTCGTACTCCCCACAGCAAAGGCGGAACAGGCAGCTCAGTGCTCAAGTTCCTTTCCTGAATCCAAATATATGCGTTTTACTCAAACACAGCCATGCTAGCAGTTACACTGCATAGCTGGTCACTAATGATTTTTATACACTGGTGCAGCCAGGACTGTCTCGGCAGAGCTGGAAATACCAGCACTTTCCCGGGACAGAGAGGTAAGGAGTGGGACAGCAGAAATAGCTGTTACCACCAGTTCACCTGGGCTGTGCATTAGTAACTTGGCAGTTGAAAGACCATTACACCCTAACCGGACATCCAGACTTTGGAGCCAGTGAAAGCATTTTTCCAGTGCAAGCCTGATGCCCCGCTGTGCTGTGCTCCGGCTCCGGCTGCAGCGGGGATCAGGGAAGGCAGGGTTCGCGGGGCCACCCTTCTGTCCTGCAGCACCCCAAGTCGCTGCACTGAGAAAGCACACTGACACATGTGCCACAATAGTGGCTATTCTGCTGTGATAATATGTGGGGCCCCTTTAATTTTCAATAATCAAGTTGAGCATGTCCTCAACTAACTGCTAAATCCCATTTTCTGCCATCTTTATAGACAGCCTGAATTCTGAAGGAAGTGAAAACCCTCTCATATACATGCCTGACCAGCTGCCCTAACACAAGCGGTACCTATGCAGGAGCTGAGGATTTCTTCTCAAACCGGCCAACACTGTTTCATGGCTGAAGTACGAGGACCAATGATCCATGTAACAGCTTAATTACATTAATGCAACTGGAAGGATATTTCTTACCTAGCAGAATACCTAACCCCTTTTTTCCAAAACATAAAGCTACTTAAAAGGCAGTGGCAGCGTGAAAAGAGTACAGCAGAGGGTCAGTGAAGTTGCCCCACTAGAGGCTCTTAGTTATTTCATCCTTTACCATTTTCCTACCACGTCCACTGTCTACAAAAGACGGTATTGGAAGGTTTACCATATTCACACCTCCATGCATATAAATCTAATTCGTAAATAATTATGACTGAAAGAGGGGCACTGTCCCATCTTATGCTGCCARATCAGGTATACCAAAACTAGCTCCTTTACGGTGACAAAATGCCTAGGCAAAGGAGGACTGTGCAAGAGGAAAGCATGAAAGAGGGACCCTTAGGTACTTACTATGTAGGTCTTGCCCCAGGCACAGAAACAGGTAGGAGCAGCAGTGGGGTGAAAGGCAGTACTAAGAAGGGGTATACATTCCGCAGAAGTATGAATTGCTGTAGGTAAAGAAATTGCCACGTGCGCTGGGAACCAGAGGGAGACACCGAGGCATCATGTGCCACCTGAGGTGGCAGCAGCGTTTGAGGTCCCCCTGCCTCCCCAGGCATCTCCAGTGGGTGTATGTCTGCAGTAAGCAGCTGCTACGCAATTGTTTATTGCTGTTATGGCTGCTCTGGTTTATGCACTGGAATGGGATTATCCGGGGTTTTTAGGTGATTGGGCTGGGATGATGACTAGCCAGCTGAGACTCAAGCCAGCCAAAACAGAGATCACCCGAGAGGTGCAGAAGGCGGGTGGGGGTGGAGACGACAGGAAGGCTAAGCCTGCATCAGCCCTTCCACCCAACGGTGGTACAGCCTTTTATACACAAATCAAGTTTGCAGCACAGAGGTCTTGTTAGAGACAAAGCTGATACTACACTACAGCCACATCAAAGAGCCTTCCTTCTTTTGTCTGCGCTTGGTAAAGAGCATGTGACCTCTTATTTTAGATGTGGATTTCTGACATTTACCATATTCTGGTCACCTCAAGAACAGGCTACTGTCGTGGCTTTACTTGCTCTGGTCCTTAAGATCAGTCAGAAGCTGAAGTGAAATCCAACACACAACAGCGTTTAAGTGCGGCTTTATGCTTACTTATGCATGAAGGTTTGCAGGTTGAATTTAACACAATGGTATGGGTTTTTAACTGTAAATGCTTTCAGTTTCCCCAAGATACATGTCTGCCTATGCTGCCACAATAGAATTCAATGGCACTATATGTCTGCATAAGATTATTGATATGCAAGAAGTGGCATGATCTAAATGCTAATCTTTGGTTTGTAATCAATTCACTGGGGAGGGAGACTTCTCTTGAGATGTCTTTTGCTATTTTTGTATCTTCTCTCAATTCTTCCTGGTTTTGCTTGGTTATTGAGACTGTTGGCTTTATATTTCTTAGCAGAGATAAATTTTACATTAAATATAACCAGGCAGAAGGAGGACTGCTAGTCTGTGTATCTCTGAAGTAATAATACACACAAACCTCTTATAAACTGTTAGGCCCTGAATACTGAAATTCAGTACTCTGAATTTGGTGGTTATGCTGTATATACCTATTATATACAACAGTTACACTGTATGATCATACAACTTTCACAGTTCCCTCTACAGTGAGATGAGATGCAGTAAGATAACTGATAACAAAATTCATGCCTAGGAATTATGCATATTTAAATATACAAAGCTATACCACAGTCCCCAAGACACATCTCACTGTAGAGCGAACTCAACATTTCTCCTCAATATAAAATAATGTAGAAGATACTACCTCTACCACCATAAAATGTTTATTCTCTTTCCTATCATCATCATTCTAAAATGGAAAGAGCTGAAAAATTTAGTTTTTCTGAGAGGAGTTTTCCAAAACACAAAAGTTTACAAACTTCTAAAAAGTACAGTAAACATGCTCGTGGAAACAAAGACCTCTGCCATGTTTCCAACGTAAATGGTGCAGCAAGGTGCTGGTGTATGAGGACCAGAAAGTGAGACAGGAGTTAAAATGAACAACTTTAGCGAGATGTTCTCAATTGAGAAACACCTGGGAAATAAGCTAAAAGCCTAAGTAACTAAAGAAGTAACAAACATTTTTATTCTGAGAAGAAATACACTTTTGTAAAAGATATGCAGTTTATTATTAATTTTAATTTACTACCAGCTCCGAATGCATGTTAAGTATCTGCTCTTGCCRAGCTGACCAGTGCCAAGTGCAGCAGTTTAAAAACGAGTTTACTTTTTCAAGTCAGGAGACATTCTGCTACGTTGCTTCCCTTTATTTTTTTCAAAACTCTGGAAAGTTTGCTTCAGTAACTTCAAGCCACACCGAGATACCAGACGCTCTACTACTCAGATCCAAGAAAGGGACATAGAAAAGAGGGTGGAGGGGAGGAGGAGAATTGTCTCAAAACCAGTTAAGAAGGCAGGAGAGGTTTTTTTTCTGCACAGTGAAAAAGTTTTGTTTTGGGACGAATGAATAATGTTAAGCAATGTGAAACAAAACATGTCTCATCAAGGGTTCCCAAAGAAAGTCTGCGTATTTTAAAAAATACATGTTTTATTTTGAAAGGGACACTCTGAGATGCTGCGCTTTGAGAATGATTAAAGGAATTAAAAGCTTAAAGTTTCAACTGAAAACTTTCCAACTCGTAACCAGAACAACAAATTGAATTCATAACCAACCAAGTTAATTGCTTTGCTTTCCAGAACAGCACATTTTGGCAAACAAAATATTAGTCACAAAAACCTCTTTTACCCAAGTCTAGCTAAAGAGCACAGGACTGTTTCCCCAAATTTAAGGGATAAAAGAGCTGCTGCGACTTGGTTCAGATCGCAGTATGCCTCTCTGGTTGCGAAAGGCAGCTGGTGCTCTGCAGAGCTCCAACTACACCTTATTTTCCCTCTGCTCACTTTGGAGAGAGGATAGCCAAGAGATAAGGGGGAGGCACGGAAATTCCCCCCCAAAGGGAGGAAAGCTGGAGGGAGGGGAAGCATGCTGGGAATTTCCTTCACAGGAGGTGAATTTCCTGGGAGCCGCGCAGGCTGGGGTGTTTGCACGAAAGCCGTATTCAATGGCTGCAGCAGAACACGGTATCAGCCTTATTTCCATGAAGGGGAACTGGTAACATCACTGCATCAATCAAATCTGGTTTGTGATGAACTTCAGCCACAATGTGTGTTATTAAGTTACCTAATTTTCTTGCATACTTCTCGAGTTATCTTCCCCCAGCAGCCTTAACATACATAACTTCAAACCACTGGCCAGGTAACCTCACTGATCACGGCTGCCTCACTTGATCTCTCTCTGCCTAAACACACACCACTCCCAATACCATTTTTTTACAGGTCCACTTAAATAGGAGTCTCCTCCTCCAGGTTGAGAGCTGAGGACTATTATCACTCGCCTCCTATTTTTTCACCTGTTTTAATTCATGACAGGACTTGACCACTACACTTACTTTAGTACCTTTGCGAAAGATTGTATCAAAAGAATAAATATCCAAGGGTTTCAATTTTTGTTTTCATACATTTCTTTTCCCCTATTTTTCCTTCAGGAGAATCCAGAACGCCCAGCAGCACAGTGCATCTTACAAAACCTGTGCTACTACTCAGTGTCTATTACACTTCCTCCTCTTACTTACTAGTTACCATCAGTTAGCAGGAGCAGAGATTCATTACGCTACTGAATAATTCTTAGGAACATTCTTTATGAATCTTAGGGGAAAAAGGTGTAACATATTAAAAGTCTATTGCTCCCCGTGTTAATGCTTCACAGGAGAATTGAAGGTGATTATTCTTACACCTACCACAGCCATTTAAGTYGCTCTTCACTTTCTTTAGAAGTCTCCACAAAAAAAAAAATCCAAACTTGGATATGTGTTTCAACGTACTTTGTAAAGCTTTTTCATTTCATTCTCTAGGGGAAGGAAAAAAGGGAAATTTGTTGCCTTTTTCCAATTCCTCAACTTCATAACTGGCAGTGAGTAACTCCTGGATGGTTATTTCCCTCCATCATCTATTGTGGTGAAGCTGACACAGTAATTCCTAGCACACGGTTGCTAGGAAAACCCCCACGATGTGTTAATTTTCRTTACACAGTGCTAAAAGGATGTGCAACTGCGGCTAAGGAGCTATCACCTAAAGTATATTATAGCTTCAAGAGTATGAATGATCCCACCCATTAAACCAGTACCTCTGACAGGAGTTACGCAGAGGATGCCGGGGGGGGGAGGGGGGTGCCAGTACTGAAGGGTAACTCCGTGTGCCCGAGCTGGATACATACCTCTCCTGCATCRGCACCAGCGTGACATTGCTATAAAAAAATACTTGCCTTTACCATGTGACTCTCAGTCACAAATGCACCTGCACTTTTAAGCTCAGTTGAACAAATTATCGCAAACATTTAAACTGTACATTCCCCATTTTGAGGACGGCCAGAGTTATCGGCGTACAAATCCGCTGCCGCCCAGGCCGAGGACCTCAGAGCTCACATCAGCGCTCCGTGATGCAAAGAAAAGCGAGAAAAAAAAAAAAAACCTTCACGGATTTTCAGCATATGAAGTTGTTGCAAGAGGTGCCGAAAGAAATCATTTCGAGGCAAACAGTTGGTTCGATGGCTCCGCTAATTACAGGCCGGGGCTGTTCCTGCTGCGCTGAAGAAGGCCGAGGCTTGCTGTCAGGCAGACGGATTAGCCACTGTTGCCCATTAAGACCACCGCTTGAGTGTAGACAGAGACGTGGAAGGAAACATAAGAAGGCGGCATGTGCATACCCAAACAGGCTACCTTGCTGAAAAGAAACCCCCTAAAGCCACATTCTGCTTCATTAGCACATGAAAATAAGGTAATTGAATACTTCATTCTCCCATCCAGAGCCAAGATCCATCATTCATGGAAATGGAGTTTTGATAAGGTGGGGTGTTTAAATGAGGCAGAAAGAGTCTTTGAGTGTGTGTTACTTTGTTTATCTGAGAGAAATCCCACTTAAATATAAGTGAAAAAGACGCAAAAATCACTTTATCCTATGAATCACTGGAACACCACAAAGCCCCTCTGAGGATGAAACTTAAACAAACCCATTTTAACATTATTCTGAGGACAGAAGGCATTATGCTTGTTGCTGCGTTTATTTTTGTATCAAAATCCACCTTTCTCTCTTGTTCTTTTTTTTTTCCTCCTCTCCTTGAACTCTCCGTCTCACTAGCTATTTTCGCTGGTTTTTAACATCACATATATCAAGAGACAAAAACTTAAGCAATTGGCAGGGCAAGGTATTTTAATCAGACTTTTGTTGTTGTTTTTTTAAGTTACGCATGTCATACACTCAGGTTTTGCGTTTTTTATTTTTTTGAACACTTCAGCTGATGACCAAAATAAAATAAATTTAATAAAAGATTTATCATTCCCAAGTCCCGACTCAGATAGCTCCTACTTTAGTTCTTTAGCTTTGTTTTACAAAAAAAAAACAGGGAAGATAAAAAATTCTGATATTTAAAAGGCAAAGACATAAGCAGAAAGTGTTTTATCTTCTTTAGCAAGCTAAACAGCAACAAACTCATTTTCTCCCACTGGCTGATCACCTTAAGTATGAAGTCCAGTGAGTGGCATTTCCTCCAGAAAAAAAAATATTTACGTAAATACTGCAAATAGACTCCTTGCCTCAGCCAAAAATGCCTGCTATGGTACTGCCAAGTCTTTTGCAAAAAGCAGGAATTAGAGAGGCATGGAGCTGGACAGATTGCACCCTTGCTCCTTGGGTTTAAGTTAAAGTGGTATAGTTTCCTAGTTTGGAAATTGTTACGTTGATATATTATCTCCAAACATAAAGAAAAATAGTATGACAATACAGACCCGCTCTCAATCACTGGCAACCACAAGGATTTTGATAACATTTAAAACATACACACCCCCAGGCCCTTTAACAATGATGCATAAAATGTCCCTAGCTTTTGTCTTGCTCTCTCATGTGTACAGACATGTGATAAAACAATGAAAAGGCTTTCCTGCTTAGAAATATATGTAATAACCACAGTGCTAGGAAAGAGCTGCATTTTTACACCACTTTCAAGGTAACTAAACTGTGTTGGTGCTAGGCCYGTGCTACCATTCCCCCTTGTCCAGGCTGTCTGCTCCCACCACATCTTTGCCGCCGGCGGTGGAGCGTGTCCGCTCCCATGAAAAGCCAGTTCAGGGAGATAACCCTGCAGAAAGCTACTTGATTTTCTGCGGCTTAGTCTGCAGGTTGAGGGCTGTAAGGCGGCTCGTATGGGATCAGATGTGAGCCAGCTCTAGAGCGAGGGAGAAGGAAAGAGCGAGCTTAAACTGTTGTGGACCTGTACCTTTTGGAACAATGCCACTTCGGCCAAATGACCGAAGATGGCCTAGAGGTAAACCTGAAGGGCGGGGGCAGGGTCCAGTAGGTATACATTTCACCACCCCTGCTYGTAGCCAATGTAGCGGTGGGAAAATTAAACAAGTTAGCATCTGAAGGCAAACATCCTTCAGACCATAGCCCCAGGAAGCGATCTTTAAGGTAACTAGGTCCTACCACATAGCTTTGAAATACATATAGCAGCACCACCTTAAAGTCAAGTCACTATTTCATAGCTTGCCAACCCAAAAAAATAGAGGGCTGGCACAGCAAGCATACAGTACCACCGGCTAACAAGCAACCACGCTGCTGCCTTCCGAAGAAGTGGTGGGCAAGCAAAGGAAAAGCTGTGCTGAAGGCTCTACTGCGAGGGAATTACAATAGTCCAGCCTCGTGATCGTAGCAGCACGTGCTGCTGTTGCACCACAGCTGCCATAGGCAACAGCAAAGCTGGTAACCCTTTTTTGTGCTGATGGCTGAATAGACCTTCTAAGCAAAATAAGCAGGCCACGAATTAACACCCCCTTTAGTGCCTGCCAACAGAAAGCAAAAATAAAATAAAACCATGTGGCCGAGGGTTGTGTGAAATGGTGTCACAGGCCTTACTGCATATTTTCCCCACCCTTCAACTGGGAGAACACACTGTGAAAACTGTGCAACTAAAGCAAACATTTGCAAATTATACCCAGCTTGTGATTTTCTGTGGAATCTATCCGGATAAAGCAAAATGAGGACTCGATCTGACTTTATCTCGGAAAGAATATCTTAAATCAAACTGTCCGAACAACAGTCTTTATTGCCTAGTAAGATACTGATTTCCCAGGCCTGAGTACAGTAAGCAAACAATGTGCCCCAGGAATTCATCCAGAGCAAACTGGAGCTGCAGAGCCCACAGGGAAAGAGAAAAATGCGTATTATCAAAGTGCTAATAACTTTCCACAACATGTTGAGAAAAGATTGCAAGAGGTCTTATGCACATTGAGCATGGACAGCAAGCTAAGCTCTTGATGACCAGTTACCCAACACCCCTGGCTTACTACTTCTTACCAAACGTGCCCCAAAATCAGACACACGAATAGTTTCCCTTAGGCCATGTCTACACTCTGATTTCCATGTAAAAGTCTCACAGTGCTGCCGCTGGCTTCATTGAGCCAATGGAAAATTCTTCCTGAAATTCCCTGTTGCTGACAAAGCCCCAGCACTGAAGCAACATGATATATTACATCATAAGCTGTCAAGACGTCTATCATGACCAAAATGTTAATGCAACAGAAGCAGAAAACCACTGAAGACTCTGGTGAGGGTAGTTTTGACTCTCATGTAAAACACCTTTGTTCTACAGAAATCAAGTCGGATGTGTCACAGAAGCAAGCAAAAATTTGACAGTAAAAGTCTCTCTACCTTAATAAATAAAAAAAGCTAGTATTTTTGATTTAAGCAAATTCAGTTAAAGAAGATGAGAACTACTGCCAGGTGTAATAGCATACATTATTATGACACAAATATGTACCAGCACAAATCCCACATAACCTACATAAAAAGAAAGCAAGCATAGTTCTACTTATTCTGCATATCTAAAATTAAATCTAAATCTTTTTTTTCTTTTTTTTTTTTTTTAACTGTGCTTAACAATAGAGGAAGATTTAACAGGTGTTATTGTTTCTCCCAGGTGTAATCATCTTTTTCATTTGCCCATGTGAGAAAAGAAAAGCCATTCAATGAGCAGGCTGAAAGTGATGATTAATTAAACAACTTCCAGGGCCTGGGGGATCCTCCTCCATTTGGGATACATTTCCTTTAGCTGTAAGCAAGCTGGAAGGCAAGAGACAGACTCCTCCTCAGCTTTTTGTTTTAGCTAGCATGTAGTTGTAAAGGGTCGAAGATGCTTAAGCTGGTATGTGTTTGTAAAGGCTTGAAGATGTTTCTCAGCTTACTTCTCAGCCTTTCTGGCATCAGTCATCCAGGAGTAACACTGGCTCAAAACACAATGGTTTTTTTTAAGTACTTGTGACAATATCCCAGTGCTGTCCAATGCAAGATTGGGCATCAGTTTTGATATTTAAGCGGCAGCACTTGCTGATAGTATTTCTTCTTTTAATCACTGAGACCTGAATCTGCTGCTTTTTGAACTTAATATCCATATGCACTAAGTGAACCCCTGAAAGTAAGTCACCTCATCGAAGCAGGCTCATGACTGATTTTCTAGTGAAAACTTGCAAACAACGAGCAAGATGACAGGTCAGAGTGGGTAAGACATGTGGCCCCTTTCCCTTTTTCTTACTACAACAACACCTAGGGGACCTTTGATCTGAATGTCAGCAGTGAAAATACACAAACAGATACTCTCTTATTATATACTCACAGGTGTACATTCCTAAAACTGTTACATTCCATTACTTTCAGCTGTGCTGGAAAACAATACCTTCAGAAGTTGACCCCATCTCTCCTCTGATCGCACCGGTATCCAAGTACAAAGCACCACAGCAAGCACGGTATTCTAAACACCGGCAATGATCACGCCAACAAATTCAAGCAGCACATGTAAGGACAGGGCCAAAGTGCTGGCTGAGGTTCGTCTGTATTACTTACACTGTGCACCACTTTACAATTCGCAGAGAAAGGGTGCTTCTCATGCTCAGCAGGACCACTTCTGGGCCAGGCAGCTGGAGTTTTGATGCTGAGAAGGCTGGATTTAAGGCTAACTCGACTCGATTTTGCCAGTGCAGCAAGAATTAGAAATCTTGTTGAAATAGATACAGCCCCTGTGGACGTTCAGATCACTCCCCATAACAGCATGCAACAAATCGTTTGTCTGGGCTGGGGCTATTGAATGCAAAAGCATATCCCATCCTCGTAGAAATAATGTTCCTACTTTTTAAAAACCAGTCTCCAGCTTTGGCAGCTTAACATAGGAGGCAGTGCTCTTCTCCTTCTGTTAAAAATATGCCAGTATACTTCAGTAACTGGAAAGGAGGAAAAAAGTATGAGGCATTTTTCCACTTCCCTCTCYGATCGTTCTGCGCGGTGTTTATCAGCAGGCTGGTACTGCATCTCCTTTTGTTAGAAAATTAAAAGTTGAACTGCAAGCATAAAAGCCACCGTGAACCATGCAATAACCTTCAGGCATTTTAAGAGCAGCAGAGGTTAGAAGGGCAGCTCCTGACTCTAAACAGCACCTATTGTTTCTCTTTCTTCTTGAATAACAAAAGCAGAGCTGAAAGCTATTTACCTGGTTTTACCTCAGTCAGATCTCATTTCCCCCTTTATTTTCAGTAGATGATCTTATCAAATAGTGTCATTTCTAACAATTGCTTTGATCAGATTTTTTTTTTTTTTTTTTTTTTATTTCATTAGTAAGTTCTATAATAGATAACTCAGCATACGAAGTCACAGGAGAAGAGCACTTAGAAGACTTTAGGATTCCGTCAATGCATATTTAAATTAAGGGTAACTATTTTTAAGCTTATAGGTTAATATGCTTTCATTTTGAAATCATGAGGGCCAACTTACAGTACAAGGCTCTGATCTTGCAAACACTCCCACGCGAACAACTTTCTGTCTGCACCGTCCCATGTGTTCCCCTCCCGCTGCAATCAGATTCATATAACTGGACACTTAACTTGCGCAAACACGACTGCAGAGCAACGGTGGAAGGATAAAACTCCCGATCCGCCAAACTTTTGGGTGTTCTGCTGTTCAGTGTAGCGTGTCCAATACACTACACAAATTGTTTATAATGCAGAAGCAAAAAAAAGTTTGATTTCAAAACAAAAACCTTACACGAGTAGGCATCATGCAGAGTTTTTGTGACTGGCCGAGAGTGATCTGTAGTTAATATATAAAATCCTCTGAGATCTAGCCTTAAAAAATCCTTGCTACAGACAAAAGCAATCCACAATATATAATTTCTTCCACTGTTTTACAATATTTATAAAACTTTAAAAGAAAAAAATCTTTTGGGGGTGTTTTTCTCTTTAGGAACAAAGTTCACACAAAAGCAATCATTTCTAGCTTTACTGATCTTCACTTAAAAAATTATTTTCTTTTTTTACTTTCTCTAAATCACTTCCCAACATCCACCTCTTGTCTTTTGTACACTTCTGCAATTTCATTAAAAAGGTAAAAAAAAAAAAAAAATTACTTGAAAATATTTGACAGAAATCATTCTCCAATTCATAAGCTGCTGTTACAATCTTAAGGAACTGAACAGAGAAATTATTTTATTTTAGCTATAAATTAAATGCCAGTGAAGTATTTGCAACCCTAAAAACACCATTAGCAATCTACAATGCAAGTTTATGGCATTTGATTCTTCATCATTAGCTGGAGTTTGTAAATACCATACAGAAGTTTAAGAAAACCATTAAAAACAGTGAAATAACAGGACTTCCTTCTCCCTCTCCTATGAAAGCATCTTATAAATTTGTATTTTTAGGAAATTCTTGGATAAAAATCTAGAAGTTCAATTTTCCTTACCATAACATGCTATCTATGAAATCTGACTTCTTTGGACGTTACATTAGCAGGACCAGGCTCTCAAGTCAGTATTATATCAGATCCTCAGCTGCTATAAACTGTCGTAACTCAACTGGAGCTGATGTCCCACTAGGACTAATTTGAGACCTGCAGACCGTTTCTGACAATAAAATAGGTACAAAAAAAAAAAGACTGAAAACATGTCTTCTTGCAGAAGCTGGAAGTATATTGAAGAGACACACATTTTTTAAAATGGCTAACTCTTGCAGCCTTACAGTCAAGTTTAGAGTTTTGTTAGAATATTTTCACTTTCTGCAAAGACTGTATCACCGATAGAAAATAAAATCAAGACAGGCTCTGAAACGGGCTTTACTTTTTTGGCATCAGCTCTTGCCCTTTTGCAGCCCCATTTCCATCCAAAGTTTTTCCTAACTACAAATGAAAAGGAAATCGACATCAGAGTGCCTGTAAGAACTAGAATTATTGCATGTATTATTGGTTTTCTACGTATCTTTATTGAGTCACTTGAAATGTTGTAATTACATATATTTCCTGCTTTAATAAAATGTTGGTGAAAGGTTTAGTTACTACGGTCCTTTATAGCTCTGGAAGAACTGGCAAGCTGGAAAGAGGAAAGTAACTTTCCAGTCAGTTCAAAGGAAATGGAGTATGCTCATTTCCACTTGCAGAATCCACTCTGTATCAGGCTCTACAGACATTTCTATGTGACCTTCTGCAGTGCAGCATCTGGGCACAATATTTTCATCTTATTACTTTTTTTTCACTGAAGATATTATTAGTTTATAAAGCTCAGGAAAAACTGGGCATAGGGTGAGAAGACGTTTGAGCAAAAATGTATGACTAGGCAGTTAATCACGTTCTCCTCATAGCTGCTCTGTGTGTGTGTGTGTGTGTGTGTTAGGATTTATGATTTCTCTGTTGCTTCCAAATCTGAACACACACACACACACGCTCTCACAAGTATCCCACCTTTCTTCAAAACCATCAATTTTGGGCAATCATCTAACAAGCTTGATTACTTCTCTGCAAGCAAGTTTTGTTAAAAATATTTATGCTGAAATTCTAAAAATGGCATTATACTTCAATAGGAAAGAAGAAGATTTAGCTTAAACTTCTGAAAATGAGTGGCTCTCTACTCAAACACAGTTTTCCCATGTCTAACAAGAACTACTTTACTAACACTGCATTCAAAAATGTTTATTAGAGGCCTGGAAGATATAAAGAAAAATCATTTATTTCTCCTCTTTACTGCCCAAGTATCATTTGAGTCTTCCCACCACACAAGATGTACACACTCAGCATTTTCAATTACTTCATATGGATGATGCAGTTTAGGAACTAAAATATTAAGACACTTGGCAGATGCAATAAAATTATTCTGGGAAATAGATGTGGGGGGCAATGTTTCTAAACCTCTTCACATGACACAAATTGCTAATAAGAAGGTTACTAACAACAGTATTTAGGAACCTTTAATCACAAATACAGTATGATCAGGAAGCTATTTACAATACACCTGCATCTGGCAAGCTAGACAAGACTGGAGTGTTTCTGAACATAATGACACTCCTTTTCAGGTGTGATTTTGAGGAGGACAGCTACCTTCACAGGCTTGAAGGGGAGACTACAGCATATATAACTAATAAAGCATCATCATCACGCAAAAGAAAAGCCACCAAAGGCTTAAAGGAAGAGGAAAGTAAGGAAACGTTATCCCATTTTCATTCCACACTTCTGGAATGTGGGCAGATCATAGTAAAAGTTTAAGTGGCAAGAAGATTAAAGGAAAACTGTTAAAGCCAAAAAGGACACTCACATCATCTGGTGTAAGTCASCCATGTCTCTACAGACTTCAGTGGAGATACACTGATTTACGCCAGTTGATGTTTTGGCCCAACAGCTTCACAGAAGATACTATCGATTAAATGTGTGTTCTATTTCAATTAAAAACTTCTCTCGCCGTCAGAGCACATCTTGCCCCAGTGGGAAGCCACTCTGGCATTTTTCTTTTTGCTAGAAAGTACCCTATAGGCAAATTCCAAAATAATAATAATAAAAAAAAAAGTCTACATAAGTTGTCAACTACTGTTTGTTATTATTTATCTTTTTTTGGCACACACAGACATGCTAGGCACTTTACAGAAAATACTTCGAAGACAATTCCCTGCCCTGCGGAGCTTAAAAGACAAGGGCTAGTCCGTTCTGCAAACACAGGGCACTGATTTACCGAAAATTATTCCAMTTACTTCAGTGGCATTCCTCACAGTAGTAAGACTGTGCTTATTACGCATTCTAGCAATTTCAGGTCTTAAGTGATGAACGTGGCAAACAAGGGAGGATAAAAGAGAAAGATACTTTAGAGAGAAATGGTTCAGATGCACTACATGTGTAAACCTTTCTGATCCTGAACACTTTTTCTGTGCATTTAATGTGCCCAGTTTTCACCAAAAAAAACCCCCAAGTCTTCAAGGCCTTATCTTTCAAAATGTCATTATGCAAGTATATGATGCTTAGCATGTGGTTTCTAATGTGATACATTGCTAATGAAGAGATCCTTAGCATTGGTTTTAATAAGAAAGAGGAATTGGGAATGGTGGCAACAATTCCTGAAGAGTAACACCCATATGGTTTCAAGCACAGCCACCCAGCCCTGCACAGAGCAGTACAACTGCAAACCCTGACAAGCCTTCCGCCCAGCCTTCAAAGCAAAAAGAAAAGTGGAACATGAGGCCAACTGTGAAACTGAAACAGCAATCAGGTTTGAGGAGGGCTGCAGGGAAAAAACTCATAAATTACAAGGCTTAACAACGAAGATCACTTTTAACTTCACATCCTGAGTATTGGAAAGGCACTATCATAATTTCAGAGCATCCAAAAAGGAGGAGTGACCTATCAACTACCAAAAAGCGTTTCTAGAAATACTGTGCCTTCACATCATCGAGTATCTTTCCAAATGTTACTTGGAACCAACAAATACTTAGTTTTACTGAATAGGGCAGATCCATATTGTCAAGGAATGACTGAAATTAACATATCTAATACATAGTGAATATATACCTAAAGGCACATTTCCTTTTTTGCCCCATTCTCTGGGCCATAGGAGTGTCATGATAAGATTTCAGTACTATCTCAGGTTGGGTCTTTTACTTTTACAAAGGCTAACACTCAAATTACTTTCGTTGTGGCTATAATATGATTGGCGACACATAAAGTGTAAAAAAAAAAAAAAAAACAAAACTATCTGTCAGACTTCTTCATTTGTACAAGGCTTTTAGGAAAGTAATTGACAATTTTTATTATTTATCTATTGTTACTTTTAAGACATAGTAGAATGTCTTAGACATTCCTTAGACAAGACAAGGTAGAATCTAGTTAGTTTTCACTAGTCTCAAAGGAATGAATTTTGCAAACAAAGCCAGAAGAAATCAAACCTGTGACATTAGACAATCTGCATTCCTGTATTAATTTTCAAAAATACAATCTTGGCCATTAAGAAGAGCATTTCCAAACTTATCAGTTAAGCACACAGCACTGTATTTCAATCACAGCCACAAGACATGAAACACATTATTATTAAGCGCTTTAGCGAGCTTTTAACAGCTGCTGAGAACATGAGCGTTTCTACAGCTTTTGGCAAGATTTAGCAGGTTTGGAAATCAGGAAGATGAGATCTAGCAAAGATATTTTTAGGATCAAATCTCTCAAAAAATAAAAATCATAATCTAAGCAATCACACATGCAATTTGCAGTTAAACTGTCAATTGTACTACTCTGCCTCTTCTTCTGTAGTTTCATATTATGTCGTAATCTTTTAATTCTACAAGGGGAAAAGTCAGTATGAGTATTAGAGGTACTCAAAAGACTTCAAAACTCCCACTGTGAAACAGCTTACTGTTTGCCAGTGTGCATACTTCTGAAATTATATTAGCTGCTTTTTAAAGGTTACCTATTTCAAATTGAAATTGATGGAACAATCATTTTCACTTCCATCCAAAATACTTTACCGGAATTACAGAGTGTTTTAATTTGTTAGACATATTATACTGGCTTACCTACTTTATGTAAAATTATTTCCTCTTTTGAAGTGTTTCATAAGTATTCATCTGAAGGATGCAGTGTCCCACGTAACTTTATTACTACAGAAAAAATTAAAAAAATGACACTGCTAGCAGCAGAATCCATGGGAACACTTCAGCATTAGAAATTCTTTCAGATAATCTAATTGGCTCTTACTTGCCTGAAAGAAATCACATATTTAGAGGAGAGAGGTATATTTTGCAAATTCTTATAGTTCATCTGGAATTAGCATTTAATATTTATCAAAGCAAAATGGAGTTCATGTTGAACAGGAGAGCTAGGACTCGAGTTAATTTGTCATCCACTATTATCACTTGGAAGTTCACTGCGTTTATTAAAGACAACTACTGTGTGATAAGGACAGTAGAGACACTATTAACCATGTCATTTAAATTGCTTGAGTTGGCATCATGCCCAAGTCCTTCAGATCAGTATATCAACACACTTGTTGCTGGCAGGGACTCATTTAAAGGGGGGGGGAAGAGAAACTCCCTCAGAACTGAGTGTGCTGTACAGATTTCTGTAGTAACTATGAGAATAAGCAGTATTACTCGTCTTTGTATTTTTGATTCCTAGATAAAAGAATGACAAAATAATGACAATCAAGTGAAAGACTCTGTTCTTCCTAAGAAAAAAATAATGGGAAAGCATTTTTGTAATTTTCATTTGAAATTACCTGAATTTGCATTTACTGGAACAGCATATTTTGCTTGTAACTGCAACGCTGACAAACTAACAGACGTGCCCCCCCAATCACTTGCTCTGCCAAATTTTATGATCCCGTATCTCTCCCACCCTTGCCTCCTCCCCAAGATCTCCCGCTTTCACTTCATTAAGCCTGTAGGAAAGAGAAAAGTTCTGGTGGCTGGACACAGTTTATTTTCAGAAGTAGTAGGAGTCATTTTATTTCACTTCAGACAAGCATCGTGCCACAAAGTAACATAACAACACATTTGGGAAAGCTGCAATTAAGAAGGTACAAAGATATTTTTTTTTTCCCAATTCATACCGAAATTAATGCTAACATCTTTGTTGGAAACAACCTACGTGTTAAGTTAGGCATATTACTTCCACGTGTAGAAAACAGTCGCAACAGAAACTTTTTCATTGTGCTCTTCATCTCCTGTTTTCCTAAGCTATGTCCTGATTAAGAAAAGAAAGGGTATCCCTTTTTTGGAAGGGAGGAATTCATCAGCTTAACAAGCATCTTGGTGCGTAAAAGCAGCTTATTTGTTTGCTAAAAAATGCTGTGCTTCCCAATAACCACGCCGTGGCCAGCAACAGCTAGGCATTCTCCTATTTATCACGTCCCAGCACGAGTGTGCGGGCACTGCGGGCCTGAACGGTAAGCAAATACTCAGGTACGCACAGTACGTGGCCCCGGAGGATATAATTGTTGGGGAAAAGGCTCTCTTACCTTCCACAAATCGTCCTCCGGCGTCTTCAAGTGAATGATCTGGAAACACAAAACCAAAACCCCCTAAAGTAACAGCACAACCCGCAGCCAGCCCCGCTGCTTTGCCGTCCCCCCACACACCCCCTCCAGACCACTTTCCTACCGCTTGCACTACAAACAGCAACTTTCCCGTGGCATTTATTTTTTACTGGTGAGCCATAAAATCGCCTGCTTGTCCAATTAATGCGAGCATCATCGTTTTCATTTACCTTTCACCATCTCCAGGAAGGAAAGCGGAGGGGGGGGAAACAGAAAAGCAAATGCATAAAAGAAGCTTCAGAAACATGAGTTTCAACTCATTTACGATCCCAGATAAAGGTTAATAGTTAAACTCCTTCCTCTCCCTCCCACCCTCACAATTATTGATGCCCTTCAAGAAATGAAATGTTTTTTGTTCTCGTTTACCAGAGGCTAGACAAACTGTCAACATCTCCACTTTATTTACGGGTTGAGCAAGAGCAGTTCCTCAAACATCAACATTTTTTACATTAATCCTGGAGAGAATCCACTTCTCTAAAACTACAAAATTTGCCAACTTCTGTAGTATTTATTTTTAACGAACGAGAGTGAGAGCCTTGAGCTATCCTCCCTGCCCTCAGAGGAGAGGACGGGGGAAAGCGCGGCTCCACTCTCTCAACTTTAAAGCCCTTTTCCCCTCCTTCCCACACCACTCAGCCCCTGGTCACTCTCCATCCCAGCACCCCCTCCTACCCCCCAAAATCTCTCCCCTCCCGATCCCCCACCTGCTCCACGTCCAGTGGGATTTCAAGAGAGGAAACAAAATCTGCCAAGTGGTTCCTTTCGGGCGATTTCTTCAACCCGTCTGGAGGTTTAAACCTGAAAAACAAACACCTCTATTGAATGCAAACTAAGCTTTGGGGGTTGCCGAGTTAATTCCTCGGCAGACAGCTACTCTCAGTGTCTGGTTACACAAACATACCTACAGACAGGTTCGAGGGGAGTCCCTTAGAAACCAAACGGGGAGGAGAAAAAATAAATCAAAATAGGCACAAAGGTTGGAGGGGGGGACTCGGGAGGGCAGCGGGGTGGGCAGGCTGGAGAGAGAGAAGACACGCAGCAGGAGACAGGTTTAATATTGGGATGGGATGGAGAGAGGTAAAGCAAGGGGCAATCCGGGAAGGGGCAGAGACCCCAGAGGTCCCAACTGGGGATGGGGGGAAGGGAGGGGGGGTCCTTTTGGGTGGCGGTGATAACAAGTTTTTATACACAGCCTAAATAAAACAAAGGAAGGAACAAACCCGGCCGGCCGCGGCGGTGAGGGTGAGGAGCGGGCTGCTCCGGGGGCGGGCGGCGACGGCGGGGCGCGGCGGGGGGGCCCGGCATCGGGTGTCACTGCGCACTGCCGCCCCGCTCCGCGCCCTCCCCGCCGCGGGCGAGGCTGCCCTCCGCACCGGCACCTCGCCCGCCCGCACCCGGCGTAAACAGCGGCTGCCCTGCCTGCCTACCCCCCGCCCGCCCCTCGCTGCCGCCCCGCTTACCTGCCGCTGCCCCCGGGCGCCGCGGGCCGGCCGCGCCCGCCGGCCACCGGCCCCTCGCCTCATCGCGCCGGGCACAAAGGGGCGGCGGGGCAGGGCCGCGCCGGGAGCCCCGGGAAGAGCGGTGATAAGAGTAACGGTGAGAGCAGTGACAGCCGCGGCGGCGGCGAGCAGGAGGAAAATTAAAAATAATAATTAAAAGAAAAAAAGAGAGGGAGACGACCACCCTAACAAGCCGCCGTGACCATGCCGGAGAGGCGAGTCCCTCCTCCCGGGGGCAGCGCTGCGGGGCGCGCTCCTGCCCTGCCCTGCCTGAGGGGGACGCGGCGGAGGGGAGGGGAGGGGAGGGGAGGGGGAGCCGCCTGCCCTGCCCTGCCCTGCCCTGCCCTGCCCTGCCGCCCTGCCCGGCCTCCCGCGCCGCCGCCTCCAGGGACGGGCGCGAGTGTGGCCGCGGAGGGAGACGCCGGCGGTGCGGGGCCGCGGGGAGGGAGGGGAGGAGAAGCGGCACGGCTCGGCGCTCTGCCGCGGCGGGCGGGGAGGGGGGCACCGCGTCCGTTAGACATCACACACAGACACACACACCCGCCTCCCGTTAATCGCCCTCCGCAGCCCCGTGCGGCCGGGCTGCTTCCCGGCTGTCACATGGCTCCTGCCGCCACCCCCAAAGGGTTTCGGGAGTCGCTTCACTTTCACTTTGRCCCCGCCAAGGGGCTCCCGGGGGGCCGCGGCGCCTGACAGGAGCCCCCGCAACGAGGGGCTCACCCGCTGCCCCGCTCCTTCCCCCGCTCCAGAGGGGGCTGAGGGGAAGAGCGGAGCCCCCCACCCCGTCAGGGCGCGGGGCCGCGCAGGGGCAGCGGCCTCCCCTCAGGCCCGGCGGGGTGCGGGGACGCCGCTGGGCCCGCTGCGGGGGCGGCGACAGCAACGGCTCTGCTGGCCCAGCGCTGTCAGCCCTCCTCTCGCTTTTTAAGTAGGGAAAAAAGAAGACTAGTAACAAGATAACCGTGTCTGTGGGAGCTCCTGGCTGGGGAAGGGCATGTAGGGCTGCAGCAGAGGGTTGTGGCAGGGGGACTGGTAGGAGTGGGGCACTTCAGAGCCGCAGGCAGGGACGCTTTCCCCAGCTTCTAGTGGGACTGATCTTGTGTACGTCCTGTCCCCCCTCAACCTGCTTGATGCCTTCAGATCTAAAGGAGYTGGTGAAAATCCAGCCGGAGAGCCAGCGCCATGCCTTGCGCAGGGCAGGTTGCCTCGGGCGGTCTCCAGCGTCCGGCACGGGGACATGGCGGTGCCTCTGCAGGTCCTCTCCCCGCTTCCTGCCAAAACACTCTGCCCCCACACCTACGGGCACGGACCGCTCAGGTCCAGCAGGATACCCCACTGACAGCAAGTCCAGCGACCCACACTTACGCCAGGGATGGATCTGGCCCAGCATCGTGRTTTTTTGAGCTCGGAATAAACGCTTCCAGGGTGGAGGTGAACTCMACACAAGTACGTCAAATACCGTTGCCTCCCTACTTTGTTTTGAAAGAGTAATTAAATAGAGAAAGGGATTTACAACTTCTGTCTCACTCCCCTCTGTTACTGTAGGCACCCCACTCTCGTGGACATGGCCCTCCTGTATGAAAGAGATTTTCTGTGAGCACCTCTGGTCTAAACGTTGGTACTGTTCAAACCGGAGGGGAGAGAGAGCCAGAAAAGAGCAGTAGCCTCTTCCAGAGAGGCTCTCCATGTGCCTCCTGTGAAATGCCCATCACCTGCATGGCGCTCGCGGGCAGGTGGTCATTAACCACGTAACAGAGCTGGTGGCTCCCAAGAGTTCCCGGAAGACACGGCGGCACTTGCTTCACTAATTATGGCTTCACRTGCTCTGTGCAGAGACAGCGTTGTGCTGAGTGAGTCAACTGCTGTTCTGTCCTTCTTAATGCTTTTATGTAAGCTCTTTCACTCTGGCCTTCTCTCAACAGTCATCAAACATGGCACAACACACGTTCATCGTCTTTAATGAGCCAGCCTGTAACCACCTTCCCCTGAGCCGTCGTCACAAGCAATCCCTTGGGTGTCATCGAAGCTCRGCTGATGCCAGTGCCAACCATCAGGCTGCGCGCGCGCTGCAAAGCACTAGCACATGCTCGCGCATGGTTCCTCCACACCTCAGCCTGCTCTCCCCAAATGTCTGGTGTGTTTTACGCAGCATGCRCAAGGAAAATATAATTACAGTGGGTTTTGTTTTGGGGTTTTTATTTTCAAAGTGCAGTTAGATAAAAGATTACCACCCAGAATATACGTTCCAGTGACAACAAACAAAGTCCCAGCACCACACATTTTGGTATTCTGTCCTGAGGTTTCTGTTTCTGAACTACAGTCATTAGCCTTGAGATTCATTGTTAAATGGAACAAAAATCACCGTGACATTTGTGTTTGTGTTTCTTCCTTTTTTTAGTGTTTATCATGAGGCAACGAGAAGCACTGATAAATCAGACTGTGAACAAATCCTCTCTCAACAACCATCCAGTGCATGTCCTGTTATTCTGAGTATTTGCTAACTTGAAAATTAAATTGCCATTTGAGACTATTCCATATTCTGTAATAGTCATTATCTTTCCTTAATTTTCTCCTCAATTACAAGGCCGAATTTGACCTCTTTTATCCATGTTTTTTCCCCCATGAAATCAAGAGCACTAGACAGCAAGCTACTGCTAACCAGCAAAATAGGGCAGAATCTGTCCCCAATTACATAGTTCCCTCCTCRCATCCCCTCTCCAGTGACAGCATGCTCACTACCCATGAACAATGGCCTTAAGTTAAGAAAGAAAACATTTTACAATAAGTGAAATACAGGGAAACAATAGCCTAATTTACAAAATAAGAATAGTGAGATACCATCCCTGAAAAGAGTGGAGAGTAATCCAGATAAAAGAAGAGAGAGTGAAGAGATGAGCAGGCAGTCATTCAGGCCTATCTTCTGATGCTGCCCAAAGATTAAATCTGTCCTAACAAAACAGAGCAAGGGCCTGGAATAATGTTATCTTCCCTCTCCTCCCCCTGCCCCCCCCTGCATTTTTATCAAGCTCTATTACCTTCAGATGCTCGGAAAGCAAAAGGAAAGGGCGGAAAATACAGAAAGTGAGAGGAAGGAACTTTACTTTTTTAGTTTTAAAAGAGGCACGAACCTATTTATTTGTTATCACACTTTCATCACAGGGCATTTTAATTTAAATATTTGCAATTAAAAGAGCATCAGTTCTACTTACAAAAGGCTAGAATTAAAGGAATATCAAGTTAAGTGTCCATCAAGTGTCCATGATGTTTTCAGTAAATTGGGGGGCTTTGTTTGTTTGTTGGCTTTTTTAACACCAGAAAAAGTGGTCTCAAACACGTGAAACACATTTTTAAATCAACTGACTAAAAGGCTTTCCATCCTCAAAATTACGGGGAGGAGTGCTGCCTAACAGAAAAATATTTTAATGATCAATAGGAGAATGATCCGAGGCGACCAAGCCTGCGTTTGCATGTCAGSGTACACAGAGAACGCACGCCAGGGTGCTGAGCACTGAAGGGAGGAACGAGCGAACTCAAAAGCTGTCCCTTTATGTAGTTTTCACAGTATTCTAATTTACCAACGTTTATAAGTGAAAAACGAGAAGGAAGGATAAATTAAAATGTATACCTGGCACATATTTTTGTATCCAAATGCTTGTGCAAACTGTTTGTGATTTAAGTAGTTCTGAGGTTATTTATGATAATGGTATGCATRAGTCTAAATGGCATCCTGTTCTGAAGAAAAGAGCTGACAGAAAAGTGCTTTGGGGCAGTCTACACGCTTTTTTGTCCTTCGGCCATAAAGACAACTGATATGGACAAAATGTGACAAAAGTGTGGTGCTGTGTGATGCTGGCTGGATTAAATACAATGTGGAAAGGTGGTCTTGCTATGGGAATTAGAGAAGAGCTTTCTGTTCCTGAACTAGACAGACTTCCTATAACCTTGGGCAGGACATTGTGCCTTACTTTTTCTGTATAGTTTATGACTGTCAGTAGTTGTTCTTAGCCTTATTTAATTTGAGATTTTTTTTTTTTTTTAATTTGTTAAGTCACTGTATTTGTCCAGGGTACTTAGAACACCTGATATGCAGGCACTATCTGATAGTCTGCAAGCTGCCCAGATGTGTTAAAGTTATTCTTATGAAAAGTTAAGGAACAAAAATAAGGGTGGAACTTTTCTCTTTGTAGTTTTAAAGAAATTTTACATTGCATGGTTGCACTCTCTTCTAGTTCCACTAAAACCAAATCTAAGTCCCAAAATTAGAACACAAATATAAAGATTTCCTGTAGCAATTACTTGAATAGGAAGGGAAAGTCAAACTGACTCTGCCACACGTGAAGAACCAGACAAATGGTCACGATTTTTATTTTGAATGGGTCAAGGAGGAAACAGTTTATACATTACACATTATTATTTAGGCAGTGGGTAATGTTTTCAAAAGCTCCCAAGTCCCATCTTCAAAAATCTGGAGACTTCATATTTTTCTGACAGTCAATGGGACATCCTCATTCGCATAAGTGCCGTAATAACATGGAGAAAAGAATAGAACATTATTTGATTTGTGCTACTTAATATTTTAGTGTCATATTCGGTACTTCTATTCTGTGAATTCAGTTCCAGACTCGATGCTAGCAAGTAGGGCTAAAAGCTGTCCAGGAAAGAAAGCTGCTCCAGGAGAGATGTAAAAACATGGCAACGGTCATACTGGCTCAGTCCAAGGTGTATCCAATATTCAACCTCAGATTATGGCTGCTAGTGGCTACTTCAGAGGAAGCTGGAAGAACCCCAACAGAAAGCATTTATAGATTAAACATGTTTCTTCCTATCTCCTGTTGCTTAGAGGTGAAGATTTGCATTGCTTCTAAACATGATAATACAAAAATATTCTTATCTTAATTAGGAATATAACCCTCATTACCCACATATATTTTTTCCTTGAATTCCATCAAGACCTTGCTTTTAATGGCATCTTATGACAGCGCGTTCCACAAGTTAACTATGCCTTGTACAGAAAATTCCTAAGATCTCTTTTCCATTTCCTCTTGTCTTGTTTATGTATTACTCATACAAGTCATGAGGGTGGCCAAGAAGTTCCTAATCTACCTTATATAACACCCATTATATTTTACACATCTGTGTTATTCATCTTACCCTCTGATTGCCCCATGCTCCCCAAAGCAGCCATGGTCTTTTCAAATATCAGTGTTGTCTATATCACTGACAATTTGTCGTGCTTTTCCCTGAGCCATTTTATTTCTGCTCTTTTCTTTTTGAGATCCTATTCCTGGCAGGGGCTTCCCGCTGATCTACATGATGACAAAGCTTATGTAAATCTGTCTCCCACGCTTGCCTCCCCTTTCCTTTGCTATCCAATATTTAATTAGCTTTCTTTACTGTTGCTGCCCTTTGACCAGAGGTTTTCACTGTGTTATCCACAGTGATGTCCAGATTTCCATCCTGAGTCACTACAGCAAATTGAGAGGCAAACCAGTGAATGCGTTTTTCAAATCCTGTGTCTGCTGTTTAACGTTTGCCAAGCTGTTACCCATTCTCGTGGCTGCCTTGGGCCTCTCTGAAATGCCTCTCAGTCTGTCAAGCTTTTGGCCAAAGTAACCACTTGTGCCATTTAAGACGGATACCACTTAGTTGCACTTATCCTCCTTTCGTCTGCCAGACTGTGGGCAGACAGGGGTTACTCGACTGAGTTTAGGAAAGAAAGTGAAGGAGAGCTGCAAAGTCTGAGCCATCTTTGTGTCAAAGGGCCAAACTTTCATCTTCCGATTACGGTCTTCCTCGTTAAACGGAGGTCCCTTGGGAAACGGTGCCTCCTCTGCTGAATGGGCTTGTTGGAGCAGTTGCATTTGCGGCATTTTGTGCTGTTTGTTTGAATCCTGCTTATCACCAGCTAGAGCATGGAATTTGGAAACAATATTTTTTTTTAGCAGAGGGCACACTGAAGTGGGGTCTTTTACTTGTTCCAAAATGGCCTTAAATATCAGAAATACTAGAAGCGATTAAACAACTCTCTTCCCCTTCTCTGTTTGGATATATCTGCTACAGGCAGAGGAGAGAGCCCCTTCCCTCTGGATTAGTGTTAAAGTGAGAGACATTGTTAAAAGGCTAATAAAAAATCAAGGAGCCATAAATACTAAGTGATTTTTAAGTAAATATGGTTTTTTTCCCAAGGAATGCTCAGCTGTTAGTGTTACGTTTGACAGCTTGTAAAAAGGTGAGTTTTCACTGAAGAGCAAGAACAGGTCGAAGAGAGACAAAGACATGTTCTGAGATAAAGAAACCAAGGCTAGCAGAGGTATCTGCTCTACAGATTGAAGGTGTTGCATTACTCTGTGCAATGTCCAGAGAGGGAGAAGTCTGCACAGCAAAATGGTCATAAAATACATTTTTGCAAAGAAGACAGGAAATGTTTCTCTCCAAAAAAAAAAAAAAAGAAGAAGGGAAAAAAAAAAAAAGCAGTCCCTCTGGTGCAGTTTTCCCATCTGGTGAAACAAAGTGAGACGGCTATCTCCCCCCTTCCTAAACGAAGTATCGCAAAACCAGCCCTGCGCCTTGTGGCAGCAGTTTCAGACCTAGAGCAAGGCGCTGTGCTCCGGGTCCCCCTGCACTGTGGGTGTGGGAAACGCTGCCAGCCCTGCATGTGCCAGGTCAGCTATGGCACCTTCTCGGGCAGCTTAACCAAGACAGGGCAATCAAACAGACCGGTGCTGGGCTTGCTGTACCATCATGGCTCGTTTAAGTATGTAACTCAAAGGTCACTGCATTAGCTCTGAGAAAAAACACTTGCTGTCTCATTCTTCCCTCAGGGTTTATTGCCAGCATGATTATATTTTCAGGAGTGACAGGGAGGCCCTGATCTATAAATCTAAGGGAGATAGAGTGTGAGCTGATTATCAGACACCTCCTTCCCCACTCCAAAGTCAATAACCTCAGCATCTTGCAAGGTTACTTTCTGGAGGAAAACAATCTTTCAGCCAGGTKCTGCCTGTTTGCATCTGCTGAACTGCATTCAGTCTGTCCTCCCGATAGCTGGGAAATCAATAGCTTGCCAACCATCCCGGAGCCCCAACAACCCAATCTTTTTTGTACTAGTGAGAAAGAGGCTCAGGTCCTCACTGGATTAGGTGAATTGGGTTTGAAAGGGGTGATTTAGGAGGAAAGCAAGTGCTTGCTTGAAGGAGGATCGCTGTTCCCCACTCCCAAAATCCAGCATGTATATCTCTCCCCCTGCAAGCATGGGGCCCCTTGTCTTTGAACCCCCCCAAATAATTCCGTGGTGTCTTAATGACCAGGAAGCCACTAGAGACTATGCGAAAATATTTAGGACAATCCAAGGAAGACATCAGCAGCCTCCTGGAATCTCATTTCCACTCCCGGGGTAAGTTTATGGTTAGAAGGTTACCGTTGCTTTACCCCAAAGGCAAGTGGTAAACTCAAGACAGCCGATAGTAACAGGTCCTTTAGCTTCTGAGGAGCTGCTTGCAGAAGGGAATCGGTTTTTATAAACCGTGTATGAAGGGACACATTTGAAGTAGCCCCGGCGAGTGGCTCCCAGCGCCGCGGAGCCGGTGAGGCGCGGCAGGGCTCGGCTCGGCTCGGTCACCTCCCGCCCCTCCCGCTCCCGGCACCGCGGCGCGGAGGAGCGAGTTAACTCCTCGGGCTGAACCTAAACCCTTTGCCGAGGGACTTCCTGGTTTATCATAAAATCGTGCAAAATGAGAGCAATCAGAGCGCAAGGCTGTGCCGGATGGCCGCACAGTTACTCCGCCAGCGACTGGGGCAAGGGAAAAGGAAAATAGCCCCAGATCGGGCTGGGCGGTGGCAAAACGGAGCCAGCGACCGCTCCGCTTGTTGCAGCTCCCGGCAAGGGCTCCGCGGCAGCCGCGCCGCGCCGACAGCCCCGCGGCCGGAGGGGCAGCGGACCTGGCCCGGCGGCGGGTACCGGGGGACAGCGGGGACGGAGGGGCTCCCCGAGGCCCCGCGCCCCACCTGCGAGACGTGCCCCGATGCTGCCGCGCCGCAGCGGCGGAGGCAGGGGATGGGCGCGGAGGAGAGGATCAATTAGCGCCGCGTTAATGATCTCTCTGTCTTTGCACCGCTCTCCTTTAAGCAGTCCTCGCCGCGGCCCCAACCCGCGGGGGGCCGCGGGGGACCGGTCCGGCCCGGCCCGGCCCGGCCTGGCCCACCTGCTGCTCCGCGCCGCCCTACGCACCTGGGCGGCCTCGGCGGGAGCCGCCGGCGGGGGCTGGAGCCGCTCGCACCGGGGCGGCGGCGGGCGGGAGCCGGCTCTGCCTGCCCGCCGCGGCGGCCCCTGCGCGGCTGGCTGGCGCGGGGGGCTCCGGCCGCGGGAGCTTTCCCCGGGCCGGCACGGAGCAAACCCGGGCGGGTTTCCGCCACCCGCCCCTCGGCAGCACCGAGAAAAGTACATTATTCCGAGCGTGTGGTTTTTTTCTTTTTTTTTCCTTTTTTTTTTTTTTTTTTTTTTTACACACACCCAAAGCGCTAGGACGGAGAGCGCGATTTAAATGTGAGCTCCGCGGTGGTCCTGGCACTATCAAACCACATTTATTTTCACATCCTTCCCAAAATCTTTTTGCCTGGGTTCCCTTGCTGCAGTTTGCGTAAACAGTTTTACTATGTCACTATCGGGAAACAAATACACGCAAATAAATAACAGCGCGGCAACCGGAATGAGTAACTCTGGGCAAAGCGGGCAGAGGAGAGCAGAAAGTAAGGAGATTCTCTCCCAGAATGTGTGGGGTTTGTTTTTTTTTTTTTTTTTTCCCGCGAGCAGGGTGAGGTAGTTTAATTAAAATATAGGGTTTTTTTTCCTTGTTTGATGTGCACTCGCGTAGCAGCAACCTCTTGAAGAACAAGACAAGGCAGAGGGATTCGGGCGCCACTAATTAGAAAGCAACGAATGCCGGCATTTAATCAACATTCGGGTGGCCGGTGGCGCAGAAGGAGCCACCGGAGGGGCAGCGGTTTCCGAGTGCCGTGGGGCCAGCGCCGAAATGGCTCCGCGCGAGGGGAATTAGCGCGGTTCTCCCCGCCGGGCTGCGGAGCTGAGCGCGGAGCCGCGGCGCGGGCAGCGAGCCCTGCCCACCGCCCGCCGCCCGCTCCCGCTGCCCGCCTGCGCGCAGCCTCCGCGGGGCGCCGCGGAAGCCGGCGGGAGAGCCGGGCTGATTTATCCGCGGGGGGGACGCTCCCCTCCCCTCCCYTGCTCCGGGTTTCGCGGGGGTCTGCGCCGCTGCCCGCCCGCCCGCGCACCCTTTCTTTCCACCCGAGGCTCCCGCTCCCGTCCCCGCCGCGAGTGGCCGGCGGCAGCTCCGCGCACCCCCGCGGCTCCCCGCTCCGGGGCGCGCACTAGGCGGGCGCCGCGCAGCTGGTGACAGGCAGAAAGCGCCGACCTCCCAACCCCTCCTCAATCCATCTCCGGGGGATCGCAGCGGACAGCCTGAACGGGTTAAAGAAAAAGGCTTTGTCACTGCTGAAAAGAGGGAGAAGAAGTGGGGAGAGGAGGGGGGGAGGCAAGAGAGGTCTGATGCTGAAGAGTATTGATACAGGGTGGGAGGGGAACCACCCGGAGATCAAGCTGCAAGGGGAGTTAAACACACAGCCGTCCCTCCAACCATACATCCGTCCATCCATCCATCCATCCATCCATCCATCCCGCTGCCATCCCCCAGTGCTTCACCCACAGCAGTGCCGCGAAGTTGGGACCCACCTGGGGAAGGTGCGGCAAGGCCGCAGGTGTGCGGTGCGGAGCGCGGTGCAGAGCGTGGTGCGGCACAGCGTGGAGCGGTGCCGGCCAGGGAGGAGAGCTAAGGGCAGCCGGAGCTGGGGCAAGGGTCTGGACCTGCCCGTACACCCCCAGCACCAGTGGCCTCCATGGGCTGGGACCAGGGCGGGTGAACTTTTTCCCAGCAGCAGAGCCCGGGGYGGTGTGAGGAGCTGACCAGGGAAGGGTTCCCCCCGCTTGAATTACACTGGTTTTGCTTGTCCAACACAAGGGACTGCAGCAAGTGGGGAAACAAGAGCCAGCTGAGCCCTCCTGCCAGCCTTGCTGGGGCTGAACTTGAGGTCAGTGGAGCGCAAAACTCCTCCAGGGAAGGAGGAAACAAATGTTCATGGATCGGGTATCGACAAACTTGAACAAGTGGGAGGGAGAGGAGGAGAAGGGGCAGTCGGAGCTGCCTTCATAAAACTGTAAACAGCGATGTTGGGACAGAGTTGAAAGGAAATTGCCCAGCAGCTGCTTGGAGTTTCCCTGCGAAGTGCTTGTCCTAGTGAGAGAGGAGAAAGCCCTTTACGGGAAACGTGAAGTCCGCCCACCCCCGATAACTGCAACCTGTGGCAGAAGTTGGCCGTCCCCACGCAGGTTCCCCTCCGGGTTACAGTCAGGCTGGGGGGGGAAGCTGGACTCGGAGAAGAAATCTCGTCACTGCTGATTAAGGCCTTCGCACGGGGACACAATGTGCTCCAGTGTCCCGGCCCTTGCAGCTCCTCCTGCCAGGCAAAAGGTGACTGCCCCTTCGACAGGCCGCCTCTCTGTTCAGGTACTTATTAAATTGGCCCGGGCCGCTGGCAAGGGGAAAACTTCCCATTGATTTTTACAAACTGTGAAACCTTAAGCCCTGTATCAGGTGATGAGAGAGAGGGGGAGATCAGGGGGTTTCAGCACTTGCAAATCTCTTCATTTCATCACTTTAAAAAGGAATTTTTATCTCCAACCATATTGAAGATAAATGATCTATTAATAACAATAAAAGAGAGTTCCAAGCAGAGAGACCCAGGTATTCAGTTTTTTTAATGGACTTCTGGTTTAGGATTGATTTTCTGAACAATGCTTCAGCAATGGTTTTTCATAAGATACAATATTTGATTTTTCCACGAGATATCAAGAACAGATGCATCTAAGTAAACAGATACATGTAAGTACAGACGCTCACAGAAGGCAGTGCTCATTTTGTCCATGTGAGCTTGGAGAATGATTTATTTTTGTAGCCCTTAAGCGTAATAATAATAATAATAGAACATATGTGTCCATTTTATTGCCATATTTCCAAAGTTCATACAACTCAGCAAGCAACGAGCATTTTTGTTTCAAGCTGGGCCTTAGACCATATACTTTATTAAAAAAAGAATTCCACAAATGAACTGTGAACTGGTAAAACTGTGTGCGAAGGGCCAGGGAGCTGCTTTACTACAACAGTTGTGCCTAACGTATGCATGAAGGATCAGAACTGGTTCCGTTCTTTCTTACTCTTTACCAGAAGGCCTATGACATCCCAAGCTAAAGCTGTATAATCATTCCATTATAAACCACGCATTTCCCAGTTGTAAATGGTCATGGTAAAAATGTATTTGTGGCTTAAGTTTGGTGTGGAGAGTCTCAGACACGACATTTTTTTCCACTCTGAAAGATTTTGAAATTAAGCAGTTTGGTCAATTATTTGGGTTTGGAAACAGTAGAAGAGGGTCTTTTAAACTTTTTTCCCAGGTTTTAATACTTAGAAGTGATCTGGTTTTAAAAGTGATCTTCAGTCATTACAGAAAGAACTTGAATCTACGCATTAAAGGTTAAGGGGAATTTGTGATGAAGTTCAGCAGAAATGGGAGAGAGCTTAGAGTTTTTCCTGACAGTTATATATGGTATGTAGACCGTACACTGGAGGTGAACCATAGCTGAAGTTCCAGGAAGTCAGTTTGGGGATATAAGGGCAGTGAGAGTGAAAAGTTACTATGAGTCAAATACTTCGGTGTGATACATTTATGCTGCATATGATGTGCCTGAGGATCCGGTTCTGGATCATCCTGTATGGACGGGGACTCTTTTAAACTTGTCAGTGAAACCTAGGACGCAGGATGTGGTAACAAACACAGCCAAGCTATGTAATAGGTTGTGGAGGGAAATTAATTTTGTCATCATTCATGATGCAGTCAGCCAAGGCTGGGACTCTGTAGGCCAGGGACCTCTCTACATCTAAGGGTCTTGGACTTCTGGAAATGGCTTTCAGAATGGGATCACAGCAAAGACACACAGGCCCAAAGATTTTACAGCTGGATGTAGTGATCCTGGAAGTGTTTCTGAGTGTGACTGTTTTTCCCCCCTCTGATTTTATGTTTGCCATACAGACATAGGTATTAGACACATTGCATGGCAGGATACAGGGAAACCCTAGCTAAAAAACCCAAAAGTACAGGTGTGGGAAGAGGGGATGAAGGAAAGGGCAGGGAGGAGAAAATCGCCAGGACCCTACATGGTAGACTGACTGGCTGAATTAAGGATGCAACTAGTGAAACTTTAGGAAAGGTCTGGTGCCAAAGGCCAGTCAACCAAAGGAAAAGAAAGTCCCAAGACTCATGACATTTCTCCATCTCTATCTGCACTCTATCTGCAACTATCTACCTATCTATGTGACTCTGTCTGCATCTGACAACTTAAGTTTCTGAGGCCTGGCCTGGCAGGAGGCTGGAATTTCTCCCTTCCCCACGTGCTGGGAAGAGCAACTACTCCCTCACAGAATTAGGGTGAAAGCTGGAGGGGAGCACTGAGAAGGGAGAGGTAGCCATCCTGCTGCAACCTTGGGTGTGTCTAACCCACACAATACCCTGCAATGTTGGAGAATACTGAACTTGTGCTGGATGAATTGCTATGTCTGCTCCAGAAACATGCTACTATTTCTCAGCAGAATGGGTATCAGCGTGCTTCACCAACGCCCACAGTTGTCGCTGCCGTAAGGCCCTGCCACAGAATGACTGTATATTGCATATTCATCGAGACTAGACTTCTTGCACAAGCCACGTGTAATGCAGTTTCACTCTGCATTACACAGGCATGGTCACGCTGCGCATGAGTATCACTTAACGCTGCACAGCATACCCACAGCACAATGCTATGAGACCTTTCCAGCATGTTTGAAGTATCCAACATAATGCACGCTGAAGACTGCTCTTCAGCTAGGGCCCATGGCCAGACCCTCCAAGCTCATGCTTGGCATTTGCTATCATTCTTCTGCTCAGGACGTGACCTCTTAGTGGTTACATGTACAGGGTGACTCCTAGTTCTGCCACCATGGTGGTCTTGGTACCTCTGGTGTTGGTGAGGCCCATGTTGAGGTGAATGGATCACAGGTTAAGGGAGAAAGGGTGTGTGGACCTGAGGGGGTAACACCCACCTCTCTGTCAATGCCACCGTGCCACAATACTGCAAAAATAATTTAAAAAAAAAGTGGGAACTAAAAGGCTGAAAGGAATAGAGGAGACTGAGAGAGAGCATGAAAAGGGAGGCAGTTGCAATTCTTCATTTATCCTTAGGTTGACATTTCCAAGAGCAAGACCAAGGGCCACAGTTCCTGCCAACAACAGGTGACAGGCCTAGTTGACAAGACAGAGTCAAAGAAAATGTGCCAGGTCCTGTACGCAATTTCTGTAAATGCTCTTGGTTAAACTAGTGACTGTATTTCTTCTTTGTCAGCTGGCCTGGTGTATGTTGGGGCCACTCAAAAGTCTGTTTTTGTGGTCCAGGGGTTTCAGAACAAGCAGATTATGTGCCCCACGTCCAGCATGGGGATGCTGTGCCTGGCCCCACGGCCATAATCACCTTGAGCAGCTGAGACACTGCTGCAGGGCACATCATCTGGCCCTATCACATCTCTTTTTCTCTTTCACATGCTATTCATGTCACCCTTGCTAGTAAGAACTCCACAATGCCACCTCTTAGCAGTACGAGTGGAGCAGCACCACCACTTCTGCTCCCCTCCCAGTGTCACGCTTACCGATACTGAAACAAATGGCAGGAGGAAAATCAGTGGCTGTGTTTCAGTGTTGTGTAAAGTACAATGTTGTGAGATCCTGTGGAATGAAATGCTCTGGAACAAAAAATTAAACATTTAGTTTTCCCTGTGCTTTAGTACCACTCAACATCTGCTAGCGATATTTAACTTAACTTCTGAAAGTGTGAGTTTAGGTACTATCAAATGGATGGTTCTGATCCTGGAAACCTCTTAAATGCATAGCCCTGACATACATTAATTGCTTTCATTAAGTAAGTAGATTATTCCTTTATCATCAGGTAATTGATTTAAAAGTGTTTCACCGTATGTTTACACTTGACATGAACTGGTGTGTCCAAGGATTTAATCATTTAATAGATTTAGTCATTTAATGAAATCTGATGGTCATTGCATTACGCTAACACCTGATGATATTCATACAGTTCTTTCTGAGGAGGAACTGCACATCTCAGTTTGTGTACAGGAAGAACATTTCAGGGATTTTAGCCTGTATTTTTTCATCAAAGGCTTTTAAAGGGATTACCAGTGTGAAAGATAGGCCGCTGGGCTGTGCGTGCACATACAAGAGCACATATTCACAATGCACACTTTTTTACTGAATGCGTAGTGATATATCACTGTCTTTGTGGCGTTATCCATATACTGGTTTGCTGTGTTTTATGTATTTTTTTGTGAAGTTATCTGTTCATCATCAGCCTGCCTGGTGGGTTTTGTTGTTATTGTCTACTCGGTGGATGACGGTGAAGATAGTCTCAGAGAAAATAATGAACTCACACTTACGCTTTTAGACCAGTTGTGGAGGTTGCCAAGTACCCAAAGCTCCTTTTGAAAACCAAATGCTAAAAAAGCTTTTTACGTTTTCATCTTACTGAGGTGACTAGCAGGGTAATGCAATAAAATATACTGCATTTAGCCTTGTTCTTGTAAAACAGCTTCTATTGATATGCAAGAAGGTTTGAGAAGTCTTTCCTTTGACTTTGCATGTATCTTGGAGTAATTTGCAGGCCGGTAATAAGCAACCTTAGAGGTAGTCTTTAGCAATAGATTTTAAAAGTGACAAAGTAAAAATGCTTTGTAAATATATTAGCAGTGGAAACTGCCTTTCTGACCAAAATAGTGTATTGCTCTTTTTACTTTGAGTTCTGTTTTAATCTATGGTTGATGACATTCATACCTTTAAAAGCAGTTACGTCAGGTTGTCACTCTCAGATGATAAAATGATTATAGTTAAGGAGGTTTGTGCCTGAAATGCCATTGGCCTATATTCAGCTTGGAAATAATTTCGATGGTTTCAGAGAAGCATTGTTATTGCTCATGAATATACACGAGCATGGGGTTCAGTTCTTTACACATTTGCTTAATATAGTGTTATTTCTTCTCTTAGTAGGTATGTAACTGTGACGTAATTTTAAGTTTATAGCAGATTTGCTCATGACTATGAGTATTTCTCTATGTGTTCTGCATTTATTTCTCCAGTGATACTTTATCTGTTGATATATTCCATGAACTCTTCGTTAGGTCCCAAAGCAGCATGCTTCCTACTTCTTCTGGAGTTACCTAGTTCTTCAGTGCCTCATAGCAGCTGATAAGAGTGTTAATATTGAGGGAAGCTGTAGAAAGGCAGCTTCAATTCAGCAAACTGTACACTCTCTCCTACTTGGATATAAAGATGCCTTCCCCCTCCCCACCATTGCCATCTTCCATAAAAAAATGATTATAAACAACCCTTATTATTTTGTATGATTCCCATTTTTAAATCAGCCATCTTCTGTTTCCCCCCCAAATACCACAAATATGTTACTCAGCCTTTGAGACAATAGCTGTAATTTGGCTATAATTAGAATCTGATCAGAGCAGGGAGAATGGATGAATACAAAAGAAATCATCAGATTCCAGAAATGTGATACCATAGGCCAAATCCTGCTTGCTTTGCTAATGAAAGCTGACTTGCATGAGTTAGATGGACGTAATTTTAATCAAAAGAAAAAAAAAAGTCTAATAATATCAGCTGTTACATAGCCTAAAAAGAAAAAAAAAAAGAGCTCTGAGGTCTTTGAATAAAAAAAAATCTTCAAAGGCGTATAAAGTATTTTGATTTAATCCTGCTAACATCTGCCTGTTTTGAACCTGAAAACAGCTAATGTTTATCTAATAGTCTTAGTACATTTTGTAATTAAACTAATTAAGGAAAAATCTTACAGCTTTTCCCTGGAAAGACCCCCCCCTTCTCCCTCTCATAACAGAAACTGAAAATAATCTCTTTTGTTTGCAAGACAGATAAAATGAATTCCCTCTTTACGTTTTTTCAGCAAAAACCTTTCAATATTGGAGACTCAAGAAGCAATTGAGTCCTATCCAGAGGAGGCAGAAACTTCTCCCCCCTGAAACCTTTTTCTACAGAAGGAAAGTTTTTGATCTTAGGAGCTCTGCTTCCCCCCACTCCTGGCTTCCAAAGTCCATAAAAATGCTTCTAAGCAAAATTAGCTTCCAAGTCCATAAAATTGCAATATATCATTTAAATCATGACTTTTATAGCATCCTTTTTTAGTACTGGAAAGGGGAAACCCATGAAATGGTGTGAAGACATTCTAGGCTTTGAAGATGGTTAGAGATATGATGGCATTTTCAGCACACCTTCTTATTGCCATGAAATGAAAAGTGCTTAGTTGATTAGCAGGCTGATCCAACTGAGTGAACTGCAATTAAAGTCAGTGGCAGTTTTGCCAGAGTTAAGAACTGCATGAACAGCCATCCAGGGGCTTCTTAACCACTTTCGCAGAACTGGAACGAAATCTCTATTTTTTTTCTAGTGCTCCGTCTACCTTTTCTTCCTCTTTACAGCTACTCCTGCTTAGACTCTATGAGTTCTGGTATTAAATAATTTTAATCACCCTTATATATTTAAATAAAACAAAATTTGCAAAGAGCATGGGCTTTTTGGCCTAAAGGTTGTCTCTATTTTCACCTTTTGAACAGTGCTGACCCTCGTACGTTCCAACTCTGCTTCATGAACAAGAAAGTCCAGAATTACTGTTTGTGTGAGGTTACGGCATACTGAAAATAGCACATTTTGTGTTAATATCTAGGTGATATTGGTATTAAATGTTATTGATATGAATAGCGTGTCTACCTCCCACTCACATATGTCTGTGAACAACCAGGACAGCATGAACTATAACACCACTCATTTTCTGAGACGTCTGCAGGTGGCACATTAGACGATGTTAGGGAACTCGGCAAGAATCTGCTCCCACTGGACTCTACAACAAAGCTTCTGTTGCCTTCATGGGGTAAATACATATAGTCTATTAAGTGTGAGCCCATGCCTGCTCTTGAGAAGCAGGAGTCCTTTGCTCCCCTGGGAAGCCCATAGGCTGCAAGTCAGGAATTGTGTCATGCCTTTGCTGTCTGTCAGATCTGCTCCACTGAATGGTGAAGACATACAGGGTTGGACCAGGTATTCACCCATACTGACTTTGAAGGGATCGGGGTAAGACCTCTGATGAATGTCAAGGTCTATTCAATGAAGAAATAATTTTGTTCCCTGCAGGAAACAAATAGGTATATTTCATTAAAGGATGTAAAGGACAGTGTTTTTTGAAAACAAGTGTGAAAAATGTCAATTACTATTTCCAAGATTTTTTCGATGATAACTCTAGAGTTAAATGCTTATCCCCACATACAGTCTGTTACCTTCCAAAAACATATGGTCATGATAATGATTTCACATCAGAGTGTTTGACATACAGTTGTTTTGTACATTGTGCAATGAATGGAAATAGCACTGTTAATTTTCTTACACTCTCTTATGATTTCAATGACTACGTAAGGTGCAAGTGGTGCTGAGAATTGCTCCTGTCAACTTCAGCTGATCTCTTCAGTGTCAGGAGAAGTAAATCAGGTCCAAAATGCTTTTGTGTAAGTATAATATAAACCAACAAACAGACYGACAAACCCCTCTTTCTAGCAACAATTTCACATATTGTTTCAGCCAGAGAGGCCAGCTACAAGGAGGAATTGAATTTCCAGAGGCTGCCAAATGTCTGTGCTCAGCAGACTCATTTTAATTAGTCAAGAGGAACCTTCTCACTCGGCCAAAGAAAAGCAGGTATTCAAACCCACATTAAACAAAGATGGGACGTTGTATCTATCACTGCTCTGGCAGTTAGCGGTATTTTGTGCATGCAGCTCTCATCTTTGCTAATAATACTATCCATTGGTAATGTTACTGCTTTTTAAGTGGAGCCTATGAACAGTAAGTATCAGCTATACTGGGAACAGTTTAGAGTGAAGGTGTGATTTTACTGATCAAGTTCAGTGGATAGTGGCATATAAAAGTCTGATGTTTCTCCTTGTGTTCCTGGAGTAATTTCTGCATTCCTGGCTGTTAATTACATCTCCTGGTTTCCATTCTTCTTTTCTTCTCTCCTTATATTTCTAATGTTGTCAAACTGATTAGCCACTAAATTACATTGCATTCAGGTAACAAGATCTTTGTTATTGATTTACTCTGAAGGCTTTCTTTGACAGACAGACTGGCAGAATCCTTCATCCAGGTTAGAGAATAATCTATTTGAAGGTTTCTTCCAGATGTCACTACTATAGCAACAGCTTCTATAGTGTTAATGCTGATATTAAATAGGGTTCAGCCCTGCATTACCATCCAGCCATATGGCCCTGTTTTTTTAAACTTGAAAATGAGTTTGCTGCTTCTTCCATAGGGAGGGCTGCCTGTCTGTATCTTCTCTTTATTTCCACCACCTACTTCTTTAGCACTTCCAAAATCAGATTTTAAACTTCTCAGAAGACCATTAAGAACAGACCCAAATTATTTTTTCATCTGTAGATCTGATGAGTCTTCTTCAGCAAATTATGGAAATCTGTGACATTGTATAATTATCTTCCTGTTAAACTTGGTATTTCAGACATTTGCTGTTTGCTTTCAGTTGCTTCCTTTCCTAGGTAGGCTGAGTTGTGTCCACTTCACATCCTCACATCTCTTTTCCATCTCTTACTCACAGGAGTCCCAGCCCAATCTCCTGATTTCCGGAACCTCCCTAAATCTCCAGGAAATTTGATATTCCTGGAGCCCCCAGGTCTCCTCCCCCTGCTGGTAGAAATCTTCTCGATAGGTCCTCCCCCACCCTGACACAGCCATCTTTAGTCTTTTTTCCTCCTTTTTATTGAAGCATGAGGGATAAGATTTAGCTAGCCTGTGTGTGCTGTGACCCCATTTCATTTGTTTCAAGTAGAATCACTAAATGCACCACAGGATCAGCCCTGAAGATCTCCAGGGCCTCCTCTCTCCAGCCCCACTAGCCAGACCACAACCAACGAAGTGAGGAAACCCCACCAGACCAGAAGGCAGTGGCAGGGTTGGTTCAGATGCCTGCATGGAGGGCTGTGAGAGGAGCTGTGGACAAGGAGCAGGGGAGGGTGGTGTGAGGGAGCGGAGCAGGCTGGGCACCAAGGCACGAGCTGGGTGGGAGGACAACTGCATGAGAGTAGGCAGCAGCCTGATGGAGTCGAGGAAATGCAACTTCTCAGCCAGGCTCTAGGGCCGTGGATTCGAACCCAATGATGGGAGTCACCCGAGATCATGCTGCAGGATGCACAGAAGGCTTTTTCTTCCCGTAAAGCATTGCCCAACTGGTGAGGTACTTTATGGATAGAGTTGGAAGGGACAGGAAGGATGGTATTGTAATTATGGGATTCAGTGGCAAATCAGGAAATCTGGGTTTAATAACCGACYGTGACACAGATTTCCTGTGTGACCTTCTCCAAATCACTCACTCAGCCTGTGACTCAAGTTCCAGTTTGTAATATGGGGCAACAACACTTTTCTCACACCTTTTGTCTGTCTTGTCTGTTTAGGCAGCTCTTCCACGGGGCAGGTGTTTCCTCCAGCTACATGTAGCACCTTGCCCCAAAGAGATAATTTTTAGTTTGGTTCCCTTCTCATAAGTGATATTACTTTGATATTACTTCAGTTCATACAAATTGTCATGGGTCCGGCAAGAATAATCTGAGTAGCTGTTTTGACAATATGCTTCATGGCCACTTAGCTTTGAGGAGCCCCTTTTCATCTGAAATAACTGTATTTCTCTCAGTAGAGGCATTCAAGTGCAGTAATAAGAGAGGTGATCCCACTGATATATCACTAAGTAAAATCTGACGTGCAGATATAATGAAAACATGAGGCAGTTTAATAATGAAAAATGTATAGTCCTGAGCTAATGGCTGAAAAATGTTTAGTGAAGGATTACACTGAAGTAAAAAACCACAAGAAAGAAATTCAGATAGATTAAACATTGGGAATTCATTTGTAAGTCCAGACAATCTACGGTCTGTAATGTACTTTTATGGTACGACAGGATGCAAAGAAATCATTTTTTGAAAGACTTATTATCCTTTCTGGTAGGACTTCTGTAGTCTTCGTCAAGCACTATGAATTTGCCTTTGAAACTCCTATCTATCTTCAGGGGCCTTTGGTGCCATACCCACTGAGAGATGGGCAGCAGACCAAGAGTCCAAGGCTGCCTGATGGAGAATGGAAGTGCTGGCTATAGCCAGGGGGAGGACTGAATATTAGTGAAAAAGACTTTGTGAGATCAAACTGAATTGACTCACAGGCGAATCACTGCACAAAGTAGCGTAGTGGGACTGGCCGAGGAGGGCCTGGGCTAGAGTGCTGAAAACGCATTGAATGCGTGCCCTGTGTGGACAACAAACAGTGCCTCCACATCCAGAAAACAGGAGGTTGCGTATAGTGAGGGAGTTGGAGGGCATCTCAGATCTGCACTGGTAGCTGAGAAATAGGACCTTCTGCGTGAGAATTCTCTGCAGGTGAGTAGAGCTATCCCAAGTATTCAGAGAAGTGTAATTAATAACCAACGTAGATGCTTGTAGCAGAGCCAGAGTCTCCTGGATTATGACTCTCCTCCCAGGGTTAAATAGACATAAGAATTAACTGAGTTACAAAGTGATAATTGATGGCCCAGTATTGCATTAAAAAAAAAAAATCTAGAAGTTTAGTGTGAAATGTTGGTTGTTACAAAGTCCCAAGGTGAAGAAGGTCTCCAGAAATGTCTCTCCCAACTTTTAGATCTTCCAGTATCAAGGCATCTTGGAAATCTTATTATTTCTGTTTTCACCCTAACAGAATTCTGTTTAATTTTCATTTGAGAGAGATGCTCCTGGAGTGTGAGTGCCAGTGGAAGAAAACCAAACCAAATCATGGTTCTTTTATTAAAATGCCCTCTCACAGGCCAGGCAGCAGTGGATGATGCTGTGGTGCCTCGGCTGTTCTTCCTAGGTACCCACCTGTGCTTACCCGGGAAGCCACCTAAATCTTCTGTTGTAGCAGTGTGTCTGAACCAAACATGCCCAGGATTGTGTTAGGCATTTTTTATTCTGTACGAAGATTTGCACATGACCGACCTTTTTCTGTTGGCATGAAAGCAATCCACCTTTGTCCCATCTCTGAAAAAGATGCTTTCCTTTTTCCAACAACTCACCAACATGTAAAGGGAGATTTGCTTCTTCTATTTGTGGCTCCTCAGTGGTTCAACCACGTTATTTTTTTCACCGCCACCCAGTTGCAATCGGTCTCAGCACTTTGCGTTAAAGGACTTTTAGAGATGTASTGCTGCTTCGCTGCAAGAAGAAAAAGGTCTTATCAGCTGCCTGTGAAAGACACGTTTTTTGTTTAYTGAAAATGTTGACTCATCCTCTTTTACCTGACTACAAGCATTGCCTTTTAACTTACTGTATCTTTGGGACTTTTTAAGATACMCCCAGAGAAAGAGTCCTTCTTTACCTCAGCCCTTTTTATCCTCTGAAAACAAACTCTCATCTCATCTCAGGCAGGGAAGGGAAACTCCCAGCCCTCTCTGTGGCTCTTCCAGGCTTCCACGTGTCCTGGCTGGGCACTGGCCGTCGGGCTGACTCCGAGGATGCCTCCAACAAGCAGGCAGCAGTCCTGGCCAGTCTCATGGGCTCTGAAGGCTCTGAGCATTACACTTCACTGCAGGCTTTCATAAAACGCTTCTCTCAGAATGGTTTGCTTCCCTGTCCTGTTGTATTTCACCGTCTGGCCCTGCTCCTGACCAGTCTCACTTTGCCACCTTTCCACAGTGGAGGGATGTATAAATTGTTGTCTCACCTGAAGTGAAGGGTATCTGCTCCGTGCCATCCGTGAGGACTGCTGTTCTGCCCTGCCCTTGCTCTGTTTAATCTTGCTGCTTCTCTCTGGGCTTTGGTCATATTCTCGAGGGTTTTTTCCCTTTCCCATCACTAATTACTTCATTTTTTTTTAACTTTTGCCTGGCAGTACGTAGTGTTGATTGGATTATGAGGAGGGTAGTGCTTTCACAGTTTTGGACGGGGTCCAGTGAAGGGTAGGGGCCGATGGGACCAKCTCTGGAGGGTTATGATCAGCTTTTATGGGCAAGAGAAGAGACCTGAGATGCAGGGCCTGTCAATGAGCTCTTTGTCTTGACCCTTCTTCATTTACCTGAGATGAGCTGTGTCAGATCCCAGGGCTGGCACAGCTCCAGATCTCAGGAGGCCAGTCTGACATTCCCCATTTGCCGATTATGGCTTAGAGCCATTTCTTCCCCCCACTGAACGGTTCTTTGCATGTTAGTATTATGATACTATTAACTGGTAAATTATCTCTAACAAAGTTGCTGTCCGCCACTTAGACACATCTGGTGCATCTTAACCCACCTGAGTGTCCCAGTCAAAGCCTTTCTATCAAGCGCAGTTGGGACTAGCTCGTCATGCTTTTGTTCTCTGGCTTCGTGGTCTGGGATTAACYCTTCTCATGCCTTCATATTTTATGAAAGTGATGTTTTTGCAGGAGCCGTGATCTCTAACGCTTTCAAAATGTGCCCACCAACATTTCATTGAGGAGCGCAGCAAGGAGGGAAGATGCTTCACATTACCAAATTACTGGGAGCTTTGTAAACAATTTTCAGCTCTGTTTTCTACTGCAGTTTTCCAGTGTCTCTTTGTGCCTTTGCTTTTTTAAATTTGTAGGGTTTATTTTAAGCAAACAGCTCCCAGAGCATAAAAATCAACATAAAATCTTTTAAGAGCTAGTTTACATTGACCAGCTGTCACAGAAACAGAGAGAAATGTGTGGGATAGTGGTGGACAATATGTGTACAGAGGAAGGTAGGCATTTTAGAGTTGTTAAATCCTATTGCTAAGCCTAGGGCTTAACAGGCTTCACATTTTTTGCTCCAGGGTATCATGGTACAGTGAAAGCAAGCTGATGGGCTCCATTAGCATGAATGATAGCTTCCTTCTACACACAAGTCAATTTGCAGGTAAAGTTTTTTTCACACTGTCAAGAGATAAAGAAAGCCTTTCTGAAAATGTCCCGGAGCTGATCTTAGGGCAAGGGAGGGTCTCAGTTCAGTCAAAGCAAATGTTTGCTGACATTGTTCAGCTATTTTGGAAACTGTTAACCGTTGTTTTCAGCCTGACAAAATTAATAAGTGGATTCCCTGAGACCGAACATTAATCTCTGTCATCACCAGCTTCACTTCTTTAAACTTCAGAAGTGTTTTTGTTAAATTCTTACTTGAATTTAAATAATAAAGGGACCGCTTCACAAAGCTCTGTTCACACAATAAATGCTGCATGCATTTTTAGAAACCAGTTTTTTAAAAGATTAGAGCGGTTTTGTAAGTTCTCCTTGCAGGCTTCCTCTTGCTTCCTTTGCCATTTGGTTCAGTTGGGTCTTTTGCCAATGAATGAAGTGGGAGAGGTGGGAGGACTTTAAAAAAAAAAAAATAGACTGTAAAAAGAAAGCGGCCCATGTGTTAGGCTATAGAAATCTAAAGAAGACGTTATTAGGGCCAGGCGTAGAATACTTGAAGGATTAGATCCCAAAACAGCATGAGTATTACGTGAAGCATGTTCTAGCTATTAGGCAATACTTGATGTCACTGTTTGCACTTTTAAAGAGAAATTTCACCTGCATGCTCTAATGCATCAGAAGAGTTAAAACACACATAAATTACTGCCTAAAAAGGCCACATGTGAAAACTCTTAAGTGGCAACACTGCTGTAAATATTTATGGTGGAGTTAGGCACCTGCATACAGTGTGCCCACAATTCTTTAACAAGCTGCGATTAGAGTAGATACTATGGAAATAGTAAAAATGTAAATAAGATAAATAGCTGTATGACTGATCCAGAGAGTGAGTGGAAGCGCACTGGTGAATTTTCAGCACTTCCCAAGATAGAAAAAAAAAAGTGGCCTGGTCAGAACATTTTGTTTGTGGCTGATCTCTGCTTTTTTCCCCTCAAAAACTTCCAGGGTCCCAGTGGTAGCTTTGTGTTGTTCCTTTCATTGCAGCTCTGCATGGAGCAGTTGGGGGTATTGATTTGAGCGAGGAGAGTTAGCAGGGCTCATGGTATTATCACTCAGGCTGCCTGCACCCTTCTGTTTCCTGGGGCTTCACCCCCTAGGGCTTAATGTCATTAAAATTGCTGAAAATACTACAAATAACAAGCATAGCAGCACTTTCCAAAGACCGATAAGATTGCCTGCCAGCTTCTACAGATCAGAGTGAAACTCTGGCCCCATGAATTGAGTGTTAACATCCTGCTAACTTCAAGAAGGTAAGAATTTTACTCTTCATATGTGTATCTCTGTTAGAGCATGCCATTGCTGCCCCTTCATGCTCTTTCATTTTCCATTTCATTACTGAAAGGAAACCCAGCCCTGGTTCATAAGGTACCAGGAACTAGAAGCATACAAGGAAATTGGCAGGAACTGACTTTTGGTTTATGGGCAGACGGTCTGCATTTGTAATGAAGCTTGTTACAAGAACCTCCATGGCTTTATAAAAGTTCTGTTCTCTCTCCAAGGACATCATGGGTCTCTCTCATTTATGGGCATGGTGCAGCATGCCTTGTTCACCCAGTAATGTTTGCCATAGCCAGACATAACCTTTAATATTAATTTATTTGGGGGAGATAATACAATGTGTTCCACTGTGGATTACTAAAGAAGGAGAGTTCTGATGAACCGTGTTTCTGAAGAAAGTGTTTGCTTACATCCCTGACCTGCAAGTTGCTGGAGGCTAGGAGAGTGTGATGGTTGGGAAAGTGTACCAGGAAAACATTGCTGTATTTTTCCTTGTTTTGTACTCCTCCAAAGTTATCTGCTTTTGGCCACTGTCCCCATGTTTTTTTCCCCTTTAGGTATGGGAGGCAGCCCATCCCTAACAGAGGCTAAAACCCCCCAAAAAAACACAGAGGGAGGAGAGATGAAGAGAAAACACCGGAGAGGAAAAAAACCTAAGTGATCACAAGTGTCAAAAACGATAAAAAGAGATATAGGGGAGAGTCAATGGGTTACAAATAGGGAACCAGAAGGGGACACTTGGCAGGGCACCCCAGCTGCACCCACTGCTCCCTTGAGGCACCCGAATAGCTGCCAGATGCTGACCAGGGTACCCTGCAAGGAGATGTGGCAGGGCCAGGCGTTGGAAAAAGGGCCTACAGTCCCTGCCTGCCAAATCTCCCAGGAACACAGAATTAGCCCAGAGTGCATGCTGGCCCACTGATGCTCCTTGCCTTCTCCTAGTGGGGAGAGCTCTTAGCACTTTGTGTCTGGGTAGGATGGGTTGATGAGGCAGTGGAGTGAGAGGGCAAGAACTCATAAAGGTGTTGTCAAGGTGTGGTGCAAAGACAGTCTCTCTGGATATCATGTTGTCTTGTAGAGTAGCATGCGAGGGGGCACCTGGCAAGGCTTGTAAACTTAGCCAAGATAAGAGAGGACTGCAGGATTTAAGGGTGTCTTGGAAGACTGTGGGATTTAAGCATGCCCTGGAAGACTGTGGGATTTAAGCATGCCCTGCAGCCCCAGAGCAGATGGGACAGGGACAGAGCAGGAGGGGCATTCTGTGAGCTGGGCAAGCAGCATGGGATCCACCTGGCATTGCTGACCACAGAGATCTGGTGACTCCAAAGAGCTCCAAGGCTGTGAGGAAATCGTGACAGTTTGGAGAGCTGTATGATAAGGCATCTCAGGTTGATGGTGAAAAGTTGCTAGCTGTGTTGGAGCCATTGGAGGTGGTGGGAGAAGGCACATAGCATCCTGCTCCAAGCTGAACACCTGTGTTGTAGATGGGTCACTGGGATCTGGACATGAGATATCACTCTGTCCTGGTCTTTTCTAGATAGATCATGTTCCTCAGCACAGACTCAGGTTGCAGCAAGACAGTCTTCATTTGTCATCTGTGCTGGAGAGCAACTCTGGGTGCAGGTTCCCCAGGTTTCAGTGGTCCTCCTTCTTTGACCAGAGGCTGTCATGGCCCTCTTGGGGGAGGGAGGGCACCCTGCTCCCAGAGCACTCACCCTAGATAGCTGTGAGATCTGAGCTAGGTCAGCCTGTGGATACCTGGGGATTTTAAGGGCAGCGTGGCAGAAGGCCTGTGAGGATTCAGCTGCAGAGAGAAGGGAGGTGAATGGCGGCACAGGGACAGTGGAGCAGCGAGGGCAGGGCTGGAGGGGGCACTCTGCCCTTTTCCCTTCCTCCTCCCTACTCCCTCTGTGTAGGARGTGCAGAGGAGAGGAGGAGCAGTGAGTGGGCAAGCTCTCCACATGATTTGAGGACCAGCCTGCACCCAGGCGAAGCTCTGCATTGTTATGGGGTGCAGCGCTGGCCATGTCAGACCTTTGCTCTCGACAGGTGGTGGTGGCAGTTTGGGAGGTGGTGGCAGCTTTCTCCAGCTCCTCCTCTGCTTCTCCTGGTCCAGGCAAAGGAAGAGGAGGCAGGGAAGGAGCTTCAGGGCTACGAGTGTTGCAGCCAGCATATCTAGGCCCTTCTTGTCCTATTTGTCACTGGCAGAGACGGGATAGTGGGGGTGACGGACTTTTGGCCCTGTTCCGTTGAACGCCACTTCTATTAATCTACTTTAATTTGCTGAGCAATTTGAAACCCCTTTCTGTGAATTGTGAGCTTTCTGACATAGAAATTAAACTGGAAAGAGAAAGGGAGAGAAATTAAAAAAAAATTAGAGCAATAGAGAATATGTGGGAGGTTTATATTTCAGAAGGGATTATCTGCCAGTTTCTAGGAATCGCGATGGAGTCACGTTATGTAGAGCAAGCCAATGGTAGGTGGGGATGCTTTGAAAGAGCTGAGGCTGCCAGCAGAGTAGATTGCTCAGGTGCAAGACTCATAGTGGTAATCTTCTGCAGCCCTGTCTTTAAAGTAGTTTTGCATCACGCTGAGGCAGGGATTAGGTGTGCATCTATGTTTCTAGTGCCTTTCACAGCACCACTACACATCCCAGGAGCGCAGATTAGACCACTTTGTTTCCGAATGTCCAAAATTGTCTGTTTCCAAACCGTAGAGGGTCTAAGGAAAGGCAAAACCAGATGGAGCTGATCCAGGGATGCAATGGCCATCATGAGTGAAAGATGGACTCAAAGAGAATTCTTCAGGGGCTACAACGGCGCTGGTGCCAGGTTGTGCCCAGTTTGTCATGATTTTCTAGATGATGTCCTAGGAATGCCCTTTGGGACAYGTGGAAGTCCTGACTTTTCATTTCACCCATCATAGCTTCTCCTTTCATAAATACAGAATAGTGGTTCAAGAGCTTTTGCCAGCCTAAGTATGTATATTTTTTTCAGTGTTTAATGGGAAGAAATAGTTCAGCAGAGAAAAGGAGCATGGGAAGAGTGAAACTGAGAGAGTATTTAGCAAAAATTTGGGTGGGTTAGATGCTAGCTACCATTTCTGATCCATGCCATTTGAGGCACTTACTGTGTCTTGTGCAAGAAACTTATTCTCAGCACCAACTTCCTGGAAAAAAATAAACACACTCTGCAGTAAGAAAGCACACATACCACTTTTGAGCCTGAAGCTGGCATTCATGATATTAGAGGTCTCTTTAATATAAATTTGACTGAGTAGTTTGTGAAATTTTCTTATCATTTTTTAAAATAAGGTCATGTCCTTTATGAAAAGAAATGCTGGTTCAGCTGCACGCTTCTGCCTGCCTGCCAAGGTTTAATTATCAGGTTTAGTGGGGCTTCTCTCTAGCCAAGAGTGGGACAAAGATGCAGGCAACCTTCCTTAGATGCAAATTGCTGCAGCTGCTCTGTTTTCTGTTGCAATTCCATGTGGTGGGAGAGGACCCTGCAACCCTCAGGGTGTCAGTCATTGCAAGTGAGGCAGTGGAAGGTCTGCATTGCCAGAATTGAAGGCTACTGAAAAGATGGACAGTTACATACAGGCAGAAGTCCTCTTTTGTTTTTCTGAAGCTCCTTACAGGTTTCATAAACCATGAGCTGCTGACCTAATGGCAAGCCACTGCTAGATTGAAAGCTGGGGCTGGGTCCACCTTCTTCCCTTCTCCACTGCTCCTTCTGTCCTCTGCTGTGTCCCCCTCTCTGCTTCCTCAGGCACTGGGTACACGGTTCCTCGCAGTAAGATCAGAGTTAGATGGGCTTAGCTTCTCCAGCAGGGTTGCTGCTTCAGAAAGATCTCAAAGAACCAGTTTGGGAGGAACTGAACCACAGCCCCCGTTGAAGGAGGGACATCGTTGCTCTCACCACCCACCACACCGGGCTGCCTGAGGAGCCTGACATCCTGCAAGAGGAAAATCCCCATACTGAACCATATATAATTTGCTAGCATATCTGTTGCCAGTATCTTTTCATGTAGCATTTTCCTTATGGAAACATGACTGAATACCTCACAGCCTGTGTTACAGGTCCCAGGAATTAGCAGAATGCACCTACTATGTCTCTTTTGGGGATTCTTCTTGTCCTCCATCTCTTGCACAGGCAGTATACTTGTACCTGGAGCCACAGAGGTAGCCAACTCTCCACCCATTTCTCTCTGTCAAGCGGAGATACCTCGGTGGGATGCACCGTCCATTCCCATGCCTAGCACAGGGATGGTCTGAATTACCCAGTATCAACGATGCTACTTATCCTAACCCTAAATCCAAGACAAGCCAGATTTAGCCTGGCAGGACAACATGAGACCGCTCACTTGGCTGTGGCTTCTCACCTGCACCCTGCTCACCTGCACCGAGTGATACTCATGTTGTTTTTCTCAAGTTATTCAAATGAGATGATTATGGGAGTTTTCCTCTCCCCCACAAAGGTTCTCAGCAATTTAAATTTCAGTTGAAGAGGAAGTTATTAAAATGTGAAGATTAGAAGTGACCTAATTCTTACAGGGAAATTTAAACAAAAGTCTGAAACTTTGCCCGATCTGCACAGTTGAGATTTAATAAATAATCAGATGCTTGTGTGACATGGGGACATATGTGCCCTTGGACTGAGAAACAGAACCACATTTGAAATTAAATCTGTCAACTTCTATAAATGTGATTTAAATTATAAAATTCAGTGTCTTCTCCAAGAAACTTCTGGAAGAAAACGAGACCGTGTAAGAATGTTTGTTTAAGGCTCCTCAGACTTACCTTATCCTTTCTCTGAAGTGTTTTCATCTTTGAAATTTATAAATATAATGTACGATATTATTAAGGCTGATCTGCATGTACATTGAATGGAGAATGTAGTCCAAATACATCTTTATTAAAAAAGCACTAAAAGTACTGTTTTAAGTTCTCTTCATCTTTCTTCCTCAGCCTCTCAGACAACTTTATGTGAGAAAATACCATTTACAGACTGCTGTGCCTTTGCGGAGATCTTTGCTTGGATCTTTGGCTTCAAATCAACAAAAAGAAAAAAAAAGGCAAACAAATAAGCTCAGTCAGTCTGTCTGATTATCTAGGCACCTATCTGGGTTTTATAATCTTGTTAGTATCTGAGCACACTCTACATAAAATCAGCAGCAACAGCGCAGTCTCTGCTGAATTCTCCCTCTTGAGAGTCAAACTCAAAGTGGTTTTCATCTTCCCATGACTTCACTAGTAATTTTCCCTATTTTTTTTCTCCTATTTCAGAGAGTAGAGGTAGATTAACGGAATATGGGAAGGTACCCGTTCCAAGTTACTTTTCTGGTGAGAAGACTTTTCGAAAAAGAGAGATTTTGCTGCGTTTCCTGAAGAGAGACAATCTCTGGACTCACTCAGCTGATGTCCTCCGGACACGCGCTGCGCAGTGGGATCCCAGGGCCGGGGCTTGCATCGCCTCCTCTTCCCGCAGCGCTGCCCAGGCTCTACCTGTCTCCTGGCAGCCRCAGAGCTCCAGTCAGGCAATGTCACATGATGAGACCCCAATTAGAAAATTTGGAAGTTGTCATCTCGTCTCACGTGTACTTAAGATATTTCAGAAGTTTAAAAGGGTGATTGGAAGTAATACAGTATACCTGTAAATGTACAGTTATTTAAATACCTTTCTCCCTCTTAAAAACCTGCTGAAACAATTTAGATCTTAAATTACTAACTTGGACTCTTTATTGAATAATATATGTTTCAGCTTAAATCAAGCCTCCGGTCATTTTTCAATATGCCTATAATCCAACTCTGAGGTAAATAAGCTAAATTCTGTAGAAACAACTACATTAAAAAAAAGCAATCCTCTTTTCTTTGTTCTGGTAAGTCAGAATGATTCATACTCCTTATGAGTAGTCTTGATATATATTTAAAGTAAGTTTCCAGTAACACATTTCAAAGTATTTCATAAGGGAACATGGGAACATTAGGATTCTTCTATTCCTACAGGTATTATCTCCAGCAAGAGAAACTAGTCCCTGTACAGGAGATTAAAAGTCTCCTTTTCCTTTAATGAAGCCTGTTGCTATTATCCCTTTACCTCTGCGACAATAATTTTATCTTAGCTTGTTTGGGATGGAGTTATGTGATTCTCTTGTGGGTCACTTTCATCACCATCTGGTAATTATTTCAGCTGTACTTAGGCACTGACAGAGGATGGATATCTACATAGCTTGCATTTCTGCTCTCTTGCACACACTGCTGAGCGAAGCASAAACACAAATAACTTTCAAGATCTGATCTGACAGGCCCAATCCAATAAAGAGCACAGTTGCCTACAGGTTAAATGGCACAAGACCTGCTGATGTCTGGCTTGCCCAACAGAGCCCCAAACCCTGGGTGAGGACTTTGGGATGCTTGTTGAGTACTTGAGGAGGATTTGGCATCTCAGAGTAGGTTCCAAAATGTGCGGTGCAGTGACCCACCTCTTGCTGATACCCTGCGCATAGCTGCCTCGAGTTAGCCAAGGGGACATCTTGTGCGTGGTGGTTTCTGGTCCTCCAGCGTCTGACTTGGAGGTGTCTGGCTTCCCCTGCTCTGGATCTGTCACTGTGCAAGGTGTAAACCATCCTGTGATGGCCCATGCAGCTGACCAAGGATGGCTCTTTTCTTCTGAGACTCTGCAGGAGGGATGAGATGCCCCACTTCAGTGCTGTGGGTAGCTGTAAGGGCCCTCACCCCAGTGTCTTCCTTATATCCTTCTCCACTATTGATCATGAAATAGTCCTGGGAACAGGGTCAAGAACCTGGAGCTCTTCCTTCCTGACCACACTGCATTCCCTCCTACTCGGGAAGTCAACTCGGCTCACTTTGGCTGTGGGTAGGCACGAGGTTGCTCAGCTTTTATTGTCAGCATAACCCTGACATTGCACACAGGCCTAGAGCTRAACACCTCAAAAGCTTTTGACCAGCAAAGGTCTTCTGGGCTTTTGATGGCAGCTGAACAGGGGCTTTCAGGGTGGTGGATGTGGGTTGTGTCTACAGAAGGTGTGGGAGCTGAGATAACAGCTCAGCGCCGCTGCCAGGGAAGGTCCCACTCTGACCATCCCCATGCCCACTACTTCCCATCCCCAGCTGTATGCTCCTTCTGCTTATTTTGTGCTGTTCGTCAGAGTCTCTGAACTAATGCAGTTTATAGCCTAGCAGAAATTTTGCCTTGCAAATGCAAAAAAAGCTGGACGGGGCAGGAGCAGGCAGCCTACCAGAGGACAAAGAAGAGAGGAACGAGAGCGCTGTGAACTCTGGCCCACGTGGGTGACAGCTCGGCTTGCAGCTGAGGAAACGGCAGAAATAGTGACTTYAGTCCCATCCCCGTCCCCCGCTGCCCATTAAAGGCCTTTTTGAATCTGGTTCAAGAGTCCAAAAAAACTCCCATTGAAAATGGAAGAAGGGGTCCAACCCACATAGACCCTGAGGCATTTTATCTGGAATTATCCTCCTGTCTAGTCCTTCTGGAGACCAGGGCTTGTGGAGGGCTGGTGGAGTCTCCACCAGTGCCGGGGTTTTGAGAGTCAAATTCCCATTTGATAGCGATCGACATTGTTCTGCGTAGTACGATGAACCTCCCCCATCACAAATGGGCCGTGATGATCTGTACTAGCTGAGAATCTGCTTTTCATTCCTCTCTCAAGTTACATGGAAAAATAAATTTGGTAATAACATCATAGTTCCTAGAATATAAGAGCGCATCCCACAGCTGGTAACCTCTGCTGTGGAAAGAAGCGGAGCAGGACAGTGTGCAAGTCAGGACTGAAGAGACCTGGCAGGGCTGAGGGGAGCTGGAACAACTCACACGGCATCTGCAGGCGCACCACATATGTGGACCAGCACTCAGAAAAAAACAAGGTTGTTAATATGCTATACTGAGAGATAATTTAAAAGCCTCCCCATAAAGAGAAAAGCATTATCCCCAGAGCAGTAAAAGGTATTCCCAGCTCTGCTAGTGTTTGCTCCTCTTGCTCAGACCCCAATCCCACAACATGCCTCAAGCTCGGGCGTTGTGGAAGTGATTACGCATGCACGTACCTTTTAGGTCTGCCCTGATTCAGGGCCTCCCYCTCCACCGCGCGTGTCTGAAGCCGTGATTAGCCACCTACTTATGCAGAGGTTAAAATCTGGCCCTTAACCTCTTTCCTTTTTAGTTAAGCTTCCTGTGAAATGGGTTTAACAAATATAACTGGCATGTTATTTAGAGTAATACTTTTAATGAGGTGACTAATAAGTGTAAACAGGTACCTAGTTATTAGCATAGGTGTATCTGTTTAACCCACCGTATTTTTACCTAAGGAGTTTTTCACTTTGGAGATTCAACCGTRTTGTCAGGTTGTCAAGCCCTCACTATCAAAGATTTCCCTGTTAGTAAGAAGCCTGATGCTGGAAAGGGAATTGAGCATTTCAGGTCAGTGTGTCAGGACGTGAGAGAATTAATGCTGCTACAAGGCTCCTTCAACAAGCCCTTTTAACTTCAAGGCTTAATTGCTTAAAGAGTTTGCACTTGAAAACCAGAGTGTAAGTAACAAGAAATTACAGCAAGGATGAACTGTCTCATTTGCCTTTATGTTCTCGTACATGTAAGGATACAGTGATTACAACACTGCAGTATTTTCACTTCCTTCTGCGAGGACTTCTGGCTTCCTGCTTTTCGGCTGTTGGCCCACATACCGCTAGAGATCCTTAGACTTCTTCTCCGGAGGTCCCTGGGAGGTACGAGACAAGCAGCATGAGACAAGCAGGCTTTACATTTGCTATGCAGGGGTGCACTCTGCCCCTTCTCCACACTTGTCTTTCTCAGGAAAAAAAGTTAGGGATCTGTAAAAGGATGAAAACCTCTGAATTAGAGGCTGCAACTAAGAAACTATGCTCATACTCTGAAGGTGAAACAATAAACACGATACCAGAAAACAGGCTACTATTGCTAGATTTCTCTCCAAATGAAAGTAGCTTTGTGGTAATTACGCGACAGCTCTGATGGCTGATTAATAATAAGCCCAAGAAGAACAAGGGTTTCATAGTACTTGCAGTATTTAAGAATCAGGTTGGCAGAAATGCTTGAAACCCTCTTGCTTCGACATGCAACCTTGTCCAGAAAGGAGTCACTGCCTCATCTCTAACACCGCCGAGTTGACTTATCGGAGGTTCAGAAAAGCAGCAAGCTCCACAGGAAACTACACTGGAAATACCCCACATAGCTTTTTCAGCACCTCTGCTTGTTTCCAAGCGCAGGAGAAGTGGCTCAGATGCCTACCCAGCTCTACCTACTCTTTTGGGAAGTTACAGGTGTGTTTTAGCATGGCTCAGCTTTGTTGCTGGTTACCTGCTCTGTGTCCGGAGCATATGGTATTGATATGACGCTCATATGGATATGAGCATCACAGCTCATATTGCCACGATGTAGGGAAGCACGGAAAGAAAAGCCAGCTACAGGTCATCTGGGAAAGAAACCAGAGCTGAGTTCACTTTAGAAAGTCATTAGAAAGCAAATGAGGACACTAAACGGATGCAAGGGTGGGGAAAAAAAAGCAGAAGGATGATCGCGAAGAGCAGGCAGTGGAATTAGGACATTCTCCAGATGGACTTTGCAAGGATTAGGCCCTAAGGCCATAGTTAGCTAGACTGGCCTTGGAGGCTAAGCTTTCTCAGTAAGCTACTAGGACTTTTCCCCCTTAGGAAAAGCTATCAGTTCTTTTTTTAGGCGACTGAAGTTATTTAAAGTTTCGGTGTTTGTGATACGTCACATTTTAATTAACTGATTATTTGAGAACAAGCTGCAGTATAAGGTCAGTTTAAAACCTAAGTGCTATATTTGCTCAGACCGACAGGAGAAAAGGAGTATATTCCGTTTGGATCTGAAGTTGGTAATCTTTTAATTCTGCCCTTTCTTGGAGTGTGAACAGCGGGAACAACAGGCAAGCGAGGAGATGCGGTCCGGCGTAGTGAGAGGCCCTGCTAGAAATGGACATTTAAAACCCCAGAACGTTCTGCGCCCCATAATGGTTTCACAAGCATAGGATGACACTTGATGCTGTTGTCCCCAATTTATAGCTTCAAACCAAACAGTTTAACAAAGGAAACAAAAGAAATAGTTTATTGGCATTATTAGAGGCTCCAGCTATTGATATGCAATGACGCTGGTCACGGTGTAATTGAAACGATTCTCCTACAGCCAACGAGTGGCCATTAGACCCTAATTAGAATTAGGTTATATTTTCTGTTCCATCTAAATTTTAAGTTTTACAAAGAGGCCACTTACTTAAAGCCCTTTCTCCCATGTCCTTAGAGAATATTTTAGGAAGAGGGTTTTGTTTAGCAAAGGCCTGCTAGTTCTCATTTTTTGAAAGGAAAATATTCTGTTGTAGGGTAACCCAGACTTTTGCACACATCTACAGTCATAGGAAATGGCATAGGAAAATGACCATAAATAAATATATTTTTGACTTGGAGGTCGTGGTGTAGCAGTTATTTTAATATCTGGGGAAAGATTRGGGAAGTATAGAAGATGATATTTTTTGCTTGGTTTTTTGCATACTGTTGAGTTCAGAAAATGAGAAGACGTATCCCTACTACATATTTGAAATTATTATTAAACATTTTGTGTAATTATAATTTGCACCAAAAGAAATAGGCAAACCTACTGTTCCATTTACATGCAACCTTAATTATTCGATATAAAATAAAAATTACTCTTATTATTCATACACATTTTTTTGATTCAGTAAAAGCTCATAATTCAAAAGAAATTTGAGTTTCTGTACCACTACAGACATATTTGCATTTTTTCCCCAGTACAACAGGAGTGCTCTTTGACATCCCTGGTTTTGTGTCAGGCCAACTTTGATGTAGCTTGAAATAAAAATTCCCTTTTATTTCAGACTTTTCAAAATGAGAACATCAAAATATTTTGCTTTAAGGAGACACTGAAACAATTCATTTAAATTCCTTAACTAAAAACCCCTGTTTGTTTTGATCAATGTGAATTTTTTTTTTTTTTTTGGCAAATAAATTACCCATGCAAGAAGAAAAATATTGTTCAGATTTCTTCTTGCTCCCTTCTTGTTCTTCTTGTAAGTCAGTATTGCCATTCCCCTGAAGGTGAGGAGACACACTTGGGAGCTACAGGGGTATAAAATAACTGTCAAAACCAGTAATCTGAGAAAAGGATATTCTCAGTAGTAACGCATGGCCTGAAGAGGCTTCTTCAAATTTCCCTGAAAAAGTGTGGAAGTAAAAAAAATTCTGTAAGGCCTTTTTTAGTTACCCCTTGACAATCAAATAATAAAAAAAACTAGTCAAATTGCTGCCCAGCTGTGCAGTGTTATGTGCCCAGCGTTGGGAGCACCTTCCGCCTCATGTTCTACTCCCCTTGCTTCAGACTACATTTTCTGTAGAGGGTCCTATCCCTGCCCTTCCTGGGCCTTGGCTTTGCTAATGAAGTCAAGAAAAACTCGTAACAAATCCCAGCCCTCTTCAGCTTAGGTTTTCTTAGCATTCGCCTTTCAGGGCTTGGGCGTGGGAAACTCCCCTTTGGGGGAGCGGGGATGCCACTGTAGAGCCCAGTGGGTGGCCAGGATTTCCCCCAGAGCCTTACAGCAAAAAAGGAGGAGACCTGTCCCGGGTATGAAGGGAGGATCAGCTGCTGACCTAAACCCAGGTGACAGCAGCATAATCRATGTGCCTCAAAATCTATCACACAAAAAAACCCTGGAATTCCGGTAAAATACAGTATGAATAATGGCATCGCTTCTGCACATCCTTCACCTGTTTCAAATTTTGGGGTAAAGGTTTCTCACAAAAAATTATGGTTTTTAATACTTCTCTTTTCCAAAGCTGAATCACTTCAAAATGGCCTTTTTTGGCTCATCAGACATTTTTGGCAAATGAAATGTATAACTTGTTTAGCTGGTCAACGAATGCTGTCCATTTGCCAATAGGGATTTAGTTTTGCCTCAAGTGATCAGTTTTTACTGTAATTTCTGGACACAGGAATAACAAAACTGGACATATGTATTGTTAGACTGTCGTCTCCAGAGAATTAAATCAACATATATTTAAGATATTTATTTTTTTAAGTTTATAGTACTCATGCAATTTTATTAAATGAAGACCTGTTTACTAGAGATAAATGTTCATATTGCTTTAGCCTGTAATATCCTGGACATCCATCAGAACCATGGTCCTTGTTTCAATAGAGGGAACGCGCACAGACTAAGGGTTCTGGTTTCAACACCAAGCGAAAGGAAAGCACGTAGGTCTTCCAATGCGCTTGGGGTGCATGTGGAGCTAACCTGTGCTGCCGTGAAGACGGGGAGTTAGGCAGTGAGAATATCATGCAGGGCGGGATTACAGCATAGGTTCAGGTAATATCTGTGGCTGGATTCATCAAAGAAGAGTTTTTCTCTTCYCTTTATTAAACACGAGTAGACTGCATCTACATGAGGTAGTTGTACCAGYGCTTTGGTACCAGAAATAAGGCTTACCCAGCTAAACTTGCTTTTTGTTGTCTTTTCCATGCAGATTTGTCCACTTCTTTTGCATGCCTGCATGGAGAAGAAGGATGTCTTCAGGACTAGGTACAAGTGTTTTGCTGACTGCAGGCTGCTGAGCGGGCAGCGAGGAGAACGGAGCCATGCAGACTCGCCAGCCCAAAGTCCTTCCACGTCTGGACAAACTGTGAACTCAGAGGAGGAAAGCAAGGGACAGTTTTGTAAGTGTTATACTACCTATAGCAATGAATTATAACAGAGAGGATGAAAAAGAGATGGGGGGGTCAGAAAACTGAAATTAGTGCAGATGAGAAAGTCTATTGGTAGCACCAAAGCCTGAAGTTCCTATCTGGTAAACAAAAAAGGTGCGGGAACTGGAAGTTAGAACAAAATTTGTATATTGCATTTCAGTCCTAAATGGTGACTGAAATAAAGAAAGTCTGTATTTCCCTTCCCCCCTCCCTGCTTTTTTTGGCATCTTGAGAAAAGGGAAGCTTTGGGCAGCGCAGACGTGTAGGGAATTCCCCGGTGGAAGGCCTCCTTTGCCATGGAGACATTTCCCTTTATTAGTAAGCCTCAGTCACTGGATGATCCAGACTAGCCCAGCCGGGAGGCCCCTTCACCCATCCCATAGGACTGGACCAAGCTTAAATGTCTGCCACTGCACTCTGCCTGCCGCTTTCTCGTGCCCCTTTCCGTGCTCGTACCCCATGGTCCTCTTTCCCTGCTGAGTCCTCTAGCTCTCTTTCCCCACTATGCCATATTTTAGAGACCTACTGAGTTACGCAGCATTCACAGTGAAGGAAAGGGATTTGGTTAGACCCAGATAATGTCCCAGGCGAGCACGGGGTCTAAAGCAAAAGCAACCATGGATCACCTGCAACCCCAGAGTATCTGACCTGACTGACCAACCACTTTGCTTCTGGAAACAACAAAAACTGTTTTTTCCCATTTCTCCACCCTCTTGTTTGTTTTTGCCAAGAGCAGAACATGCCTACAGCTCTCCAAGGGACCAGCTCGAAATTCCCTGAGTGAAATCACATTTTCTGTTTGGCCCCAGATAAAGAGCTTAATTGAGTAAGAAATTAGAATTGGATGTCCTCTATCCACCAAAGGGACTTTCCATTAAAACATCTTGCAATTTCAAATGTTTTGCTGTGTTTTAAAGGGTTTTTTTATCTTGTGCTTCCTACCCAATAAACACTCAGATTTGGACAGGCTACCATTTCTGCAACCACAGCCATTTTAACTCTTCAGTGTAGCCAGTGCATTATCAGGGCCATCACTTTTGACTCTCTGGACCTAGTTTTCTCTCTTTTTAAATGATCTTTTCATGAGAAGGAGCACAATATTTTTCATGTCCTAAGTGAAAAAAATAAGATGATGTTAGCATAGTGGCAGTAACTCCTGAGGACATGACGGAACATGAAGCACAAGGTAAGGAAGATGGAGAGATGGAGGAGGACATGTGGAGGAGGCACTCTTAGAACATGGATAATGTGAATTTCAGGTGGAAACACTGCCGATGACAGATAGCTTCATACGCATGGAAAGTACTTGCTGATTTTTTTCTGGAGATCTTTTGGTTTAGACTAGTTGATAAAAAAGGAATAAAGGACAAAATATGTGTGTGAACACGTATGTAGAAAGACACTGAACAAAACCAAATAAGCGTGGCCTGAATATTCTGGGGTGGATACCATGTGCGTTAGATAGGACCAGAGAAGACAGAAGCCAGTGGTTGTCAGACACCCTGTTGCATCTAACATCATTAGTCGCTACAGCAGAGCTCGGTTTCTGCTGCAACTCAAAAAAATGTTTATCTTAATTATGTGTTTATCATAAACTTTAATTCAATGCTTTTGCAAAGCTGACATAAAGATGTGGGCACATGGCATCTTGAAATTAAGTTTTTTAGTTCAGCAAAATGCTTGTAAAGATTTCTGCTTTCACTCTTGAGCTCTTTCCAGGAGTACCTCTTTTGGCAGAATGGTCCCGAGCRAGGGGCGGTCAGAGGAGAGGAGGCAGTGCGGTTAAGCAGGGCCCACGTGCCGGTACCCCAACAGCAAATTCACATTTTGCTGCCCTACATGCTTGCGATCTAGGGAAGTTTTCAGCTGAAATATGCAGAGGTTGCAGTCTAAATGGACAGAGACACAGCTATCGTGTCTGAACCCTTCTGAATTTCTCTCTTCAACCCAGCCAGGAAAGAAAGTGGCCTTTTCAGTGAAATGAAACTTGGCCTGATCAGCAATATTTAGAAAGTGGAAGGAGAAAGTGTTGACATCGGCTGATATATTCTGAGTCTGGGGCCAGAGATTGTCTCACATCATGTGAGAAGGATAAAACCTTCTTGTCAGTGACAAACATCAAATGTTTTGTGGTAAAATCTGCTGCCTAACAATGAGATGATAATTATCAAAGGACATTTTTTCGCACATTTAACCTAGAAGTGTGGTATCTCTACAGAGGTGCATACAGGGCCAGTTTCCAATCTCAGTTACATTAACATATGTTTAGATTAACTTCATTCCAGCTTTTTGCAAGCTTGCTCCATATTTGTAAACATGGAGAGCTCCTGGGAACTGCCCTGACCTTGGCTTTCCTTCTCTCGTAGCTGCTTTGCACATTTTCTTTTTCACACTACAGAGAAACCTTTCAGAAACCTAGCCAGTTGGCTGGCATATTAACTGTGGATGCTCGCTAATATGTCATTGCTTGTGTGTTTTAGAGTAATGGTTTCCACACCAAAACCAAGCAGTCCTCATAGTCCATTACATTACAATCAGAACATATATTTAAGGAGGGGAAAAAAAAAAGAAAGCAAGAGACTCTCTGGATGAGACTGCAATAAGGGATTAGATGCATAGGCTGCCTTGCATCATGTACGGGTGGAATTCATAACACACAGCAGGTTAGGTGAGAAAATTACTTAGGTTACCAATAACAAAGCGCTAAAGTTATGCATTGGAAATATTTTTATTTTTCCTGTGACATCTACTTCACTTGAATCTGAATGCATTTTCATGGGACCATGATGTGAGAATGACTCTGCAAACACTGTTTAGGAGCTTACATTGAACAGGTTTAAGTCCTCTTAGGAAGAAGAGGGATTGCAACATGGTGTCCAACCCCACTGCTCTACATCTGTGCTCTAATCGTGAGCCTGTGATATTAAAAAAGGTGGGAATGGGCACAACAAATAGCTTCCTTCCCTCCTCCAGCATTTAGTGTAGGTGATGGGAGCATGGGTCACTGGATATTGGTTCTGATGCTTTGGCTCTATGGGCTGCAAAGGACTTCTCTGAGCCACCATGTCTGGTGGCAGCAGGCAAGCCAGACATCAAAATTAGGAAACCAAGGGAGCACACTGCAGACAATGCACTGTATGTGACTTGGGCAATTAGTTGGTACCAAACTTGGGCATCTGACATGCCTAAGTCTCTCTTGTGGCTCTAACCTTATGTGTCTTATGCTCCTTTACAGGAAAGCTTGATGCTGCTGGAAAGCTGGACTACTTCTCCTGAGGGGCATGTATGGCCCTGTATGTGGGAGACTATGGGAGATGCAGTCTGATCGGGGAGAATAAAATGCTAAAAGTACAGATCTTCTGAGGCACAGAAGTATTTTCAAACTGATATATTTCCATTTTGGCCACATAAAATCACCTCTGAGATCAGCTCTGATACTAATTTTGCTTGGTTAAGTCAAGGCAACCAAGACTTTCAGGGGGAGGGGCATGATGGGCTGTCTGAAGGACTATGATGGCTAGTGATTTTGAATGCTCTTTTGAAAGCTTTTTAAATTTCTCTGCACTTACTGTCTGAAGACTGGGCTTTTCTTAGTGAACAAATAGGCTCTGAAAGTTAGATTGGACATGCTCTTGAATATGGGAAAAGAAAGGAAACCCTGTGTCGCAGAATATGTGTGCAGGGATGGGAGAGGGAAAAAACATGAGATGGTTCTTTCCAGCTAAAATTGTCAGTAATATTGCAACCTGTGACACATTTATAGATATTAATTGCTTCCAGTAAAGCACAGTTACTAATAGGAAGTGGAAACTCCAAGGCCTTAGTTTTTAGTATCCTTATCCTCTCTGCAAAGTTTTAATTCAAGAGCCAAGGAGAATGCCAACGTAATGATGTGTTACRTGACAGCAGGTTATTTGACCTCCTTCCTTTGAAGTTAACTCTTTTAAGATAGCTTCTTTGTCCCACTTCTCTTAGAAAAACTAATTCCTGTTCCCATTGTCATCAGCGCAAGCTTATCAGTGACTTAAATTAGATGACGGTTTGGATATCAGAGAGTAAATTCTTTTAAATATGGAAACTATCCAGCTTATGAAATTTTGAACCCGTTTTTGAGATCCTTGGTTAAAGATATAATTTAAGCATGTAGGTTTTAGGAAGCCCATCTTTGAAAAGATAGTTCTGTAAGCTACAAAATTAGGAATGAGAGACCAGTAAATGCTCACAGCTTTGGTTATCTACCCCTTCCTCTTTTTCACACATGGACCCAGAAACATGTTTTACATTCTGAATATATCAGTTGTGCTTGGTGGCTTGTGAGTTTGGCCAGCAAGGTAGGCTTTAATTTCTGATTTTGAGTAGTTTTGAGAAATGTTGATAAAAGACTAAACATTGTAAATATAAGGAGTATCAGATTGGTTTTAAGTGCGCACTTTCCTGTCCCTGCACCACATCATTGAAAATGCTTCCTTTATTAATTCCCATTGAAAAGTAGAGATGATTTTCCCCTGGCATTGGGAGGGGCGTACAGAGTCCACTGTGTCCTATCCTTTGTCCCCCACTTGTACAAGCCCATATCACTGGGGGAGCTGCTGCCTGTCGTTAGACAACAAATCCTGGTAGGCTTGTCCTTCATTTGGTCACTGGGACAGCTCTGGCGGGCTGAGAAGAAGCACTCATGGTCATCACCTCAGTAGGGCTGTTGCCCAGCAATTTCCCCTGTAAAACAACAGTGGAGGCAGCAAGAATCCATGAGGGGAACCCACAGTACACGTTAACACTCCAGGGTTTGTTGCCTGGCGTCCCAGAGTAACCTGCTCTTCTCTTTATCTGCTTGTTCTACCCCAGTTTATACCACTCTTGTATTGTCCTTCTGCCTTCTCCTTTCCTCGACTGTCATATCAAACTGGTCTCCTCTGTCCTCCTTAAATGACACCCTCCAGTGCCTCCCTTGAGTCCACAGGAAGAATGACATCTTTGCCAGCCTTCACCCTGTCCTTGGTCTGTATGCTACAATTTCCCCACTTTGCTCTTCTCCAGATAGTAAAATTGTCAGGGCCCAAACTGTTTATTTTCTTAGGCAGGGAAAGAGGAAATTCAACAAATGGATTTGCACAGGTTGAGCACAATAAATTCCCATACGTCTTACTGCTCTTTGAACTTGCCTTAAGGCCGGTTGCATTAATATTATGATCCTTGATGTATCTATGGATATTGGCACCTTCCAGTAGAGCAGAGTAACTAATGGGAAGCAGGAATTCTATTAATTTATTTTTTAATATCCATACATTTACAGAATTTATAGCTTTTGAACTTAGATGTGTTTTCTGTTACATAGGCTTTGAGAAAAGACATATTCTGTCTCTTAATTTGTGACATCTTTTTTTAATGCAATTGCTTCTTCAGAAGTACCRTTCACTTTGTTTCTGCTCTTGGAAGAAACAGTGAAAATGGTTTCTTAATTTTCTGCGCAAAACCACGTCAGTAAGGCTATTCGTGTGAGCGAGATGAGTGGGACTTAACCTCAGTTTAGCAGGGGAAATGAAAGTGCAGTATATAAAAAAAATGATATCACTGGCTTTCTGTTCAGATGCTAATGCTATTTTTAGAAAGATCAAATGCATTAGTTTTGCAACCTATGTCCTGCCACAGAGCTGCACATCTACGTAAAGACTGACAAAAATCTTGCTTAAATCTTTAAGCAGCCGTATTGCGACAGGGTGGGAATGCTACGAGTCAGACAGTATGCGAGCAGACTGGAAAAATGAGGACAAGGTACAGAAACCACTAGAAATGCAGAGAAGTTAAACATGCTGGCAAATTTTCACGGTATATTGCTCATACTGTAGTTATCCAGTTGTGAAGTTAGTTAAGAAATGGATGTAATGCTCCATCTAATTGCAAGCAGCTGCCTATTAGGCAGCTTGGCCAAATGTTTTTAATTCCACCCTATGATGATGAAGGAAATGGGCAACTTTGGTCTGTACTGTGTGTGAAATTTCTGAACGCCTCTTTGCAAAGTCACAAAGTGCGATGCGGAGCTGAGAAAAGTCTTTTGAATTGACTGCAGGCTTTAATGATGCAATCTCTTCCTACTTTTACCAGAATGTGTTTGGAAAGCATGGACCTGCATAGGAGATCAAATTCCAGTTTTTGTCAACTTCACAAAGTTATTTCATATGAGGCTAGTGACTGCCAGCGGTGAAAGTGGTTTGAGCAAAAATTGGATCAGCTCAATTATAATGGAATTCCAGGCTGAACTGGGAGAAGGAAGCTTGGAGGGTAGGCAAAAGGAAAGCTCTTGGGAACACTTTAAATAGCTGACACGGAAAATATTGCAATCTGGTGCATTTTAGAAGTGGTTTCCTGTAAATGTAAAGTCTGTTGTGAATTAAAAAAATAGAGAGTTTTCGGGAAGCCTTCATTTTTTGCAATGTATTAAAACTATCCGAATTTTTGTACTAGTGTAATTCTTGCCTACCACTCTGATTAGTTTTGCAAAACAGGTGTAGCCACTGAAAATTTTTTACAGGCAGTCTTTCCATATGTCTTGATATGAAGGACAAACAGTTGAGCATTAAGAACAATCAAGGACACGGAAAACAAGACAAAATACAAGTTTTGCATTGGTGTATTATCCCATACACATTTGTCTGTGATATAATATTGACTTTCTAGACAAAAGAACTGCAACAGGTATAATGTCTCTGGACTTCAGCAAACCAATGAATCTGGCAGCATGGTTCAGACTGGAGAGATGGGGATACATACAAGAACTGTAGGGTGGCTAGTGAAAGGAGAAGGTAACCATACCTGGTGCTGCAAAGAAACTGGTATGTTTAGATGGACGTAGACAAGGGCAGTTCCTGAAGGACTTGGTGCTGAGGCTTGACCTCATGTCAGGCTCTCTCTAGTGACTTGTTGGGGTATTTTTAGTACCAAAGAGAACTGAGATGATACAACAATACTAGAATAATTGGGATGATCTTGAGGGCTGGCATAATAGGGATAGAAATTTAATAATATTAAGTACAAAGTCATCACACTGTTAGGGATTAATGCCAAGAATTTCTCTATATACTGGAACTCATCATTTGGAAATGTGTTAAGAGGAAGAATATGTAGTCATAGTAATGGCTCACAGGGTTACTGTGAGCTACTGGCATGAGACAGCCTTAAAGAAGACACCTGGGAGATACTCTAGCAGGGAGAGGGAAGTATTGTCATCCTAGTACAAAATATAGCAAAACTTATCCAGATGACTGTGTACTGTTCTGGTCAGCCATAATCAGGAAGGGGGGAATTCAAAGGGAAACAGGTACAAAGAAGGTGTAGAGAGGATTAGGGGAAGAGAAGACTGTCTTCCAGGAGGAGGAGACTAGAAAAGGCTAGCTCTCTTAGCCTAACAAAATGAAGGCCGAAAAGGGATAGAATTGCTTGCTACAAATAAATCACAGAAGTAAAAAGCAGAGAGAGAAAAGAGCTATAAATGCCAAAGTCCAGTGCTGGCACAGGAACAAATGGGTATAAAGTGGATCTGAAATTGTGCAGGAAAAGAGAAGAAAATTCTTGACCATCAGAGCAGGGAGGGTGTGGAACAACCTTTGCGTGAGAGGAACAGTAAAAACTGAGTAACTTTCAGCTGAAGCCTCATTGCTTTATGGGGACATTATAGAATGCTGCCAATAAAGCCAGGAGATGATGAACCCAGTGACTCGGGAAGTTCATTCCAGCTCCTAATTAGCCTACTATTTTAGTTTCAGGATGTTGTAATCGCTGAACCTAAACGTATCAAGTGAAGCATACACTAAAGGTGAGCCTATTTCTTGCATGTGGGAGCTCTGTGTTTGAGCTGAGTCTCATGACAGGTCTTAAAACAGACCCATTAGAGGCATTTTTCAGTGGGATGCAATACTTCACTAGCCATTTCTATACACTAACATGATGTCTACAGATCAAGGCAATTGCACATTCACATAGCAAATTTAACTTTTATTCAGCAGCCTTATGTTACACGTGTCAGATGAGGGAAGGGAAAACTGGGACTGTCTGATAACGTAGCACCTCGCAAAAGAAAAATCTCTGTAGTAATTGCTTACAGACTTCTCCAGGCTTCTCAAGTTGTTGCCGCTATCATTATTTAATCTCTGCATTCACGGTTCTCCTGAAAGATGCTGTTGATTCAATCTTCTCTCCTTCTACAAAGCCCAGCATATTTCTTTAAGCAGGTTGCAATGAGAAGTCCATTTCCCAGAGTCATCAACGATTACATCTGTACCTGTACTCCCAAAAGTTTTAATAGGAGTCATCATTATGCATCAAAGGAAGGGTCTGACAATCATCACCAGCTCATAAGGATACATAAGGACATCTTGGCTACACTTGGAGTTTAATACTCCTTTCAATGTGCAACTGAAAATTCAACTCTGCATTTCCACTGTTGTTGCATAGCTGGTAGAAGACATTAGCTGACAGAGTCATAGAAAATGAGCAGACAAATTCACAGCTTTGCTAAGGTCTAGCCAGACCTCCCATAGACCTTTCCACTCCACTGTTTCCAATATTTTCAAGTCTCAGACAGAAAAGCAAATCTGAATTTAATGAGAAGAAAGAAAACACTGAATACCATTATCCTCATTGTCAAATTCAATAGAGAATATTTCAGTGGTACAATTACCTAAATAACTTTCAGATAATAACGAATCAGCAAACCCACTAACACACATAGCAAATACTTTTTGAACTTGGATGAGCAGGTATCTCTTCATATCTCAGTACCTGAGTATCTGCACTGATTTTTCACAAATCTGGGAAATATCTGCAGTTTCCACTGGAGCTTTATTCGGATCTAAGGAGATCCGAACACCAGTCCCCTTGATGCTCCCCAATTAGCAAGTGTATTCAGCAGTTCTAATTTTTAAGTCATTATCTAAACCAAAATAGAATAAAGAGGAAGGCAGCTAAACAGTGGTTGGAAAAAGCAGGAATCACACAATAAGAAAGAAACTGTAAAGAAGAAAAGATCTAAAAAGATATCTTTTCTTATACAAAGCCTGTCCCAGTTCAGCTCTATGCCTAATAAATACTTTATGTCTTTACTTTGAGGGCTCTTCACAGCTTAACGTCACCATACCTATGTGACTGAGGTGTATGGCTGTTTTGTGGCCCTCCTTTTAGCTCAAAGACAGTTCTGAATCTTTCTCACGCACAATTCTCCTAAACACCCCCGATGCCTTCTCCCAGAATGCTTCCCACAGCACCAAAATGCAAGCAGTTATTGCTATATCTGCCTTCAGCTTTCTTCTCTTGTCATAATACCTGCAACACCCACTGCAACAATTGTGGTCCATCGGGTGAAGAGCTGTGAGTACTCGTCTGCTTCCCTACTTCTACTGCTTTTTCTCTATTAAACACAAACTACAGTACTACTGTTTAAGAAACTGCACCACTTCTTCATCCTATTTGTTTGTTTGTTTGGATGAGATAGCTAACCCTTCATATGTTTATTATTATTGCTATTTTTAAAACATTTTATTATTATCATTGACTGGAAATCCCTGTAAAAGGGATTATCTTTCTATATTTACCTTCTACAAAGAGGTCCTTTTCTCAGTTTGTCCTTTTCTCTAAAGATTAGTATAGAGATTACTACTACTATTAAAATCTGAAATAATCATCATTCCTGACTCACTGCTGAGTTTTCTGTCTTCTCAGACTATAATACATGGTTGATGAAACATGTCTTGCTGGCAGTATGGTCTTTGAGCCTTCTGGTTTCATTAAAAATTTAGTCTTAGTGTTTCAACAGTTTGTTGTCTGGAGAAGGAAGCGTCTCCTCTGGTGTCAATTTAAGGTGGTCATCACAGTCTGAAACAAATATGTGAGACTGCTCATCCAAGCCTTTGTGTGATACCCACCAGAAAGCTCCATGCCAGGAAGATCCCTTCTTGACTAAGCATTAGATCACAGTCTTGGTTTGCAACGAAGATATACTGAAGAAACAAGGTGTTTGAAAGATGTTCTTCAACAGACAGGACAGCGGTCAGGAAGCAGAGAGTTACTTCTTTTCCTAGGTAGAAAGTTATCGCTTTCCTAAGTAGAAGTCAAAGTAGACAAATTTGATGCCTTTTTTTCCACCTAGTTCTTAAATTGTTATGGGAATACTACGGCTTGTGCAAAATTCCTCAGTTGTGCTATCTATGTTGGTTTCTTTTTGAGGATTTTTAGACTCATGGTTTCTTCTTTTTCTTGACTAAAAATGGTGTTAAACATAATAAAGTGGAGTAATTTTAAATGTTTTTTTTCTCAGTGGGGAAGGGGTGGGCCATTTTTTTAGGAGAAAACTGTTCTTTATGTTGTTATTATGTATAGATATTACAGTCATGCTAATAATTCCCACCCAAGCAAGGGAACCATTTTTCTAGTCACTCTGCAGTCTTTGGGAAATATATTCCCTGCTCCAGAGAACTAAACCCAAAAATCTTTCAAATAAGTGAAACAACAAGGAAGGGGACAGAAGAAAGGTCATCAGTAACAAGAATGCTTCTGCCTATTCTACCTTTATGCACAGTTTGCAGGTACAAAATGGGGTTCTGTTTCCTTAATGGAAGAAATAATCAGATTTGAATACATGAAGGAGAAGGTGGCAGAAACACTTCTGGGCATACGTACATATTGCCCATGTGAACCTGGTCTAAGCCAACTCGTCAAGAAGAGATTTCTAGTTTTTTCCCTTAAAATATTTGAATCGCATCAGAAACAAAATGAGTGAGTGAGTGAATGTAGTGAGGGCATATATACGTAGGATAGAAAGAGTATAGGTTTGGATGTTTTGGTCTCTTTTCTTCACATCGCACTGTGGTAACATTCTTCCCCTCTTGTGTCAGCACTTTTGGTTTTCACTGTTTGTGAAAGTTCCTCATTTTACAAATGAGTATAGCCTTTTTTCCCTTGTAAAACAATGCCTATGATGAGACCAGTTTTTTTCAGGCATGAAGCAATCTGTTTTCGATTTTGAGAATGAGGGATTTTATTATCTGTTTAAAGAACACTCTCTGGTTGCTTACTTTTTTTCCTGATGCATCAATAACGCTAATAAAAATGAGCTGATAAAGATTTGGCTTGCGCTGGGGGAACAAACAAAAACATCTCACATAGATACTTTGTATTCAGAAACGTTGCTTTTTCTTTGCACTTTACAGAAAGTTTCTTTCCTTTCATAACATTTAATGAAATGCTACACCAAAAAATACGTAACAGGTATTTTTTTTCAGGAAGAGCCTTACTCTTCAAAGACATCAAGGAGTAAACACTGTGTGTCTCATACCTCCACAGAAAACTTCAGACTTGCTGAGCTTTACGCATCTGGGAAGATGCATCTAATCTACAAAATATCTGAGAATGGCTATGGGCTGGCATGTGGTGGCTGATGTTTATCATATTAATCTTAATCATTTCCCTGTTAGTTTGTGTTGCTCCTGTTTCTTTTAGGCACCTGTTATTTCATTATGTGCTCACTTTGTAAATATACTGGAATGGACTGGTTGCTGCTTCACATGTAGACCATGTGTAGCAAAATGGGACCTCGACTGTCAACTGAGGCATCTATTTTCTCTTCACTCAACAATGTGAGTAAAAATAGAGATTGTTGAATGGAGTTATTCCTCAACATAAGGCCTGTGGGCCTCTTAACAAAACCTCTGTGAAATGAATTGTTGATGTGTAGACTAAATGTGTTGATTAAATTTCCAAGATTTTCTCTGGTCAATTAGAAAGCCACCTGTAATGCATTTTTCCCTTAACCCACTGAGACGCTATTGATTTTCTTAAGCTACTGATTATTCAGAGCAAAACTCTGCTTTTATTTAAACAGTTCATAGTCATTCGAGTAGTTCTTCTAAAGGTCACGCATGCATTGAGCTTTCTTCCATTAGTCAGGAATGATCGTCAGCCTCATCTAACCAACAGCAGTTTCTTCTTGACGAGTGTATGGCTTTATGACAACTTGAAGACCTTTGCATGCATTGCAGATTATGCAATTATTGCCCTTCCCATGGCACATGGGACAAGATTTTGTCTTGTGACTTCCACCTGCCCAGGTGCCGGGTTCCTGAGCTCCCTGGACTCAGTTTGCAGGCAGAACCGCTCGCTGACCCTGTGGTAGTCCAAAGCCTTTATTAGCTGCCCATGCTAAAGAAAAGTTGTCTGAGTAGCAGTCTATGAGATTTTATGGGGGTGAGAGATCAAAAGCCTGTTTGGCTGGAGATCCTAACCCTGATTTGACAGCTTCAACGCACTATTTCAAAACAYGGCTGTGCTCGGTGGTTGGTTGTGTGGTTCCTCGGTACAGAGATGGCCATCAGGTAGGTCTGGACTTTGATGGCTGACAGGATGGCAAAAATGACTGGTGTTTGGCAGCTCAGCCAGTCTGCAAACCAGGCACAAACATTTTGGAGGAAAAGTGAAGTGGCAGCACACCATCACCCCTTCTGCTGTGATGGGCAGTTTGTAAACAGCTGCAGTGCATTTTTGCGCAGACTGCTGCGCATTTTACTGCTAATGGGTCAGAAGCCACTTGACGCCACTGGATGGATGCTGGAGCTCCTAACCCCTTAGTAGTTCCCRTTCTTACAGGACAAATTCAACCCATCACAGAGGGAAAGAGGAGCATTTCCACAGAAGAAACGAGAAATCTGAATCAGAGGCAACTGCTCTGCCTGTCTTGCAGACTGCCAGTGTCCCAGCACACATAACTGGGAAAGATCCAGAAGGAATCAATTTCCACAATCCAGTGGTTGACATGAAGTGGAAAACATTCAAGGAGGGTAGAAAACAAACAAACAAACAAACAAAAAAAATCAAGAAAAACTCTTCTTGCTTCTTATTGCCCAACAGTTTACTATGGTTATTGTTCCATTTTGGCCACAGACTTGTGACCCCTCTCATTTTATTTAGTACTGCTTTCAATTCCCTTTTTTAAAACAAAACAAAACAAAACAAAACAAAACAACTCAAAGTGTTGCTAAAGCTGTGTCAAACTTGTTTACTGCTGTTTGAGTCTCTCGCATGGGCTGATGTTAGTATCAATACCAGAGATGGATGGGACACCTGCTTGCACACGGACAGTGCTGAGCCTCCGGGTGATGTGCCTTGATTGGATTTTACAGTATTATATGAAAAGTGAGGGTATGAGTTAGAGGAATAATTATATTTTACAATTATCTGCATAAACAGGCAGTGCTTCCAGCCTCACAATAGCACTGCTTGAGATTTTGAAGTGCTGCTAATGCAGGATGAAATAGTCTTTTCACAATCTAGATAAATACCCAGTATATGTATACATATATTCATAACTTAAAATGCATACATACAAATGCTTACATGTATAAATACACTTATAAACATGCAATATATACAGAAAATTGTGATCAGTGTGAATATCAGGAAAAGTACTGTCTGAACTTGTTTAAATGTGTGTACAACAAAGCCTTCTCCTACATATTGCTCTCTCACCACCCTTATCCGGAGAGCAGCCCAAGCATGGATGTGGCCCAGAGAAAGTACATCACTTTTAGGGTGCAATGCCTGCTTTTGCAGAGGTACTGTTTACTGCTTACATGCTATTTTAAGGATTCAGGTGAACTAACACAGGCCCCATTGTTCCATAATTTGCTATCTCTCTGATGTGAGCGACCTGCCCACCTCTGCACAAGACCTTCACCCTGGAATACTCAAGACCGGAGGGGTCTCAAGGGCTGAGTCGTCCCTTTCCCGGACTGGCCCCACATCAGGCATTTGGTTTCGCCTATAAAATGTGAGAAAAGCCCCGGTGGGGTAAATGTGACTTATGCTGGCAAAGGAGAGAAGCAGCCCGCGGAGATGTAGCTTTGTTCAGAGCAGAGATGCCTGTGGACAAAACCCTCCCGGTTCATATTTCCTGGTGTCTGGGAGGATTAACAGTCTGTAGCCAGGGATTCGTCCCTGTGTCCCACGTAGCTTGGCGTGGGGTTTGAGAGGCCCGCGTCTGCACCCCACTGGAGCCCTGTGGATGCTGGCACTTCCAGGGCTGTGTGGCTGCTGTGTGGAGTTTTTCTGGATGACAGCTTTGGAAGTGGGTGCCTCAAGTCATCTACATCTTGCCTTAAGTCCCAGAGCCCTTTTTTTTTTTTCTGTTCCTGACTCAACGCATCTCAGAAGACTTCTGGTAACAACTTGCTTTTGGCTGGAGATACCATGAGAAAATAACTCCCCCAGCGCTATTTTTTTCTGGCTCTCTCTCTGAGTCCTGGACAGAATTAGGAAAGCACAGTCACACCTCCCCTCCTTCAAACTTTGAATTTATTCCCAGTCGGGTCACTTTTCCTTTTATCTGGCGTACTGCAGACACCTTTGCCTTCTGATCCCTTTGTTTGCTAACTGGACCTTGTTCAGTGTCCCCCCAGGCAGAGCCCTAGCGAGACAGGGTTTGCTTTTGCCTTAGACAGCGGCCAGCCAGCGGTGCACCCCTGCCAGCGGGAGCAGACAGAAGCAATCCAGGGAAGGAGGCATCCCAGGTGCCAAAATGTGTTGCTGAAGCTCTGCCAACAAATGTGAGGGTGAACTAATGGTATCCGGAAGAGTATTTGCAACTTTTGCTGGTGGCATCAGAATCTGATCTCAATTACAATGAAGTAACCAGGCTAGATTTGGATCTGGATTAGACTGACCACATTTAAGTCCCTTTCAAAAGTTTGCTTCTGCCACGCTACTCTAATGAATCAAGTTGTCTTGCACATAAAGGCATATTATTGTCCGCTTCCTTAGCATCTTTCTATTTGTTTGTTTATTCTTGGGTTTATGCATGAAATTTTCACCAGTTAAAAATAAAATAGGCTTTTAAATTAATTTAATTAAAAAGATACAATCGTCTGTGAAGACTCTTAAATTGAATTAAACCCATTTTGCTATGGACAGAGCATCAACATTGCTAAGTTTGTCTAGTACTGCCCTGTACAAGGTTTTTTTTTGAACAGTTACTTCTGATTGTGCCAGAAATTTGCAATTCTGGATTAAATTTCTGACATTTCTGGCTGAGAACTTCCTAGGTGTACATCTCACTAAGATGCTTTTGCAGAAGCTAGCAACATGTATCCGGCTGTTTTTAAGGAAAAATACACTGGCAAAAAATTTTATTTTAGTGTGCTTTTGTTGCTTTGCTTTTAAGAAGGGCTAGCACTTCTATGCATTGGCACTAGGATTCGAAACTTGTCAGGGGAGGATCATTTTTAGGTCAGGAGTGTGGCTTTTCCATTTCCCATGAAAAGGAAACTGAATTTTGCATACATGCCATAGCTGATTGTTAGAGTTTGGTGAGGGTATTTTCTAAGAATTATGGTCACCTGTGGCCTAATCTGCCCCTTCACAATTCCTCCTGTGATTAGACTCAGTTAAAGCTATCATACCTCTGGGTTTTCCTGGACATATCCTCCTTTTTTTCAGTCCAGAAACTGTCAATGCAGATTTTCAGGAATTCATATACATGCCCTGCCCAGATGGTCTGTGCATGTGCTGTAAGTCTGGTGCGCTCCAGAAGTCCTTGATTTACTGCATGAAGTAATTGTCCATGGTGTGAGGAGCATGGTCATGATACTTGCTCAATGGGTGCTGTAAAATACAGGGGCATGTTGCTCTGCTTAGGGAATCCTGCGCAAAATGCAGAGGTTTCGGAGCACCCAACTTGCTTAGGCAGACCAAGTGAAGAAGCTTATTTCTTAGATCATAATTTTAATGTAAATTAAGCACAAACTTTTAATGCCACTTATGCCTTTATTATGAACATAAGCACACATTGTATCTTTTTCTTGGATTAGTGTTGAAAACTACTGTTCCTGGATTGTCCAGTTGAAAGATGCATGGTTCCTCACAGTGAGGAATCTTGTATCTGATGAGTATTTAAGATAATCACAGTAATGGTTTTAATCTAACACTAATACAAATTAAAGCATTAACCACAATAAATGAATAGTTGGCGACTGAAATGTGATTTCCTGCGAGTACGCCTGCTATTTGTCGGTAGTAGCAAAGCTCTGAGCAAAGAAAATACGTCAAGTCCAAAAGAAAGCGGATGAAAGCATTATCTAAGATCCCAAATCAGGATGTTCATGCCTAGGATGGCCTAAAAAATGAACAAAACAAAGCAAAAAAAACCCTAAAGCACACAAACAAAAGCTATTTGATACCGATGACCCTGAACAGCAACATTTAAAATTACTACTGCACATGTCATTTCCCCCAGTTTTGGTTTGTGATCTCTGTGTGTGCTAATGTGCCAGAAGTGTTTATCTTTTGGGAAAATTTGTGGCCTGCATTATGCAGTAAGTTAGTTACCAAGACAGCAGGTCCCAGGCTCATGCATTTGTGGACTTATTTGTGGCTGCTATTTTCCATGTATTGTGTCCTAATACCACACGGTCATTAAAAACAAAGGAGGTATTGAATTTGTGTATAGTGCATTCCTTCAGAGTTAATGACTCTATCCTGGGAGACATGTCAGCATGATTAGCGACCTTGTAGCCTGCCTGAGCACCATCTCTCCTGCAAGTCCCGGCGCCAAAAGCCGGCCGGGGCAGGGGCCTGCATGGGGCACCAGGCACATCCGCTCYGTGCTGGAGGGTCGACCGCACATCGTGTTGGGCCTGAGGCTGCTCTGACCTTGCAGGCTAAGCAATGAAACTGGGAAATGTAATTGGCTTTGCCAAGAGTAAAGCAGGCTTCTAGTTACTGGGGCTGCTCTGAGAGCCAGCCACCATCGCGGAGCATGGCTTCCCCTCCTCTCTGTCATGCCGTGCTGGTTGCACTCCACGCTAGGTCCGTGCCAGGACGGGTACGCCTCCATCAGCTTGCCCTTCTTCAGGATCACTGTTCTGCACCACAGCTACATTTGGTCCATCATTTAGGGGCATTTTAGAGAGGGATTTTATTTTTGTTTGCSCTTTTGCAGTTTTCTGCGCAAAGGCTGTTTCACTTCCATAGACGTGGTTCTCATCTCCAAGATAAATTGGGACCTAATCCTCTGCACTCTGTGCAGATACAGGTAAAATTGAACTGATCAGATTTGGCTCTTCCATCTCACTGGTCATTTTTCATTTTTCTTCCAAATCAGATCAAGCATTTCCAGAAGTTCCCTTGAAACAGGATTTCAGGAAGAGCTCCTTTTAAGACATTTTTTAATGACAGAATTTTCATACATCATATTTAGATTTAACATTTTGTTTTGAATAGTATTTAATAGTATTTAATCTGTGTATCAGTACATTAAGTGTCAATTTTTCCCACAAGCTGCACGTTGATCTGGAAGAAAGGATGAGATGTATCAGTTCATATTAAGCAGGGCTGCCACATATAAAGTAAAAGGAATGGAATATATCAGTTATTATCATGCTATGGTGATATGTCCTCAATAATAATATGCAGAGTTGCACAATATGTCAGAGAGCTGCTACTGTGTCATGAAAAAATGATGCATCATGAAAAAGGTAACAGCATAAATCTGTTTAGAAACAATGAAAACTATTGGAAACATCTTTTTGGGAAGAGWACTATTTATCTTTTAAAATATATTCACAGAGAAATTTTCCTTGCAATTTATAGACTATCAGAATAACTGGTTGACTCTACCGGCCTTTTCCAACAAACTTATATTGCAAGAAAGTTTTCCAACCTGCTCTCATGTCAAGTGAATGGAAATGAAAGCAGATTTGGGCCCTGTGTCTATATGGTTCATATTAGAGACGGGCTCGAACCAAACCCACTAGATCAGAACATTCCCAGACTTTGAGGAAGTTTGGCTCTGATTTCAGTTTTAAAATTCAGTGCTGGCTCCTTTCAACAAGGAACTAAATCATCTGAGCACCGCTTTGGGAAATTTGGATCCAGATCAGTGCTTTGCAGCTGCAGCTGCAGCCCTCATTGAAATCTAGAGCTCCTTGAGCCCGGTCCAGGGGGACCAGGAGAGCACGAAGCTCCCCCAGCGGCTCGCCCATGTGGACAGCCCAAGTCACGGCAACAGTCACACTCAGGCTCTGCCAAGAAGGAGATGTGGAAGTAAGAGTTGCATGGAGAGCACACACACAGTGTAGGATATCAGTCCTCACGGGAGGGCTACGTATCCCAAATCAGCCAACACTCGGGTTTATACTGTAGTTTGTGGACTCAGTGTGAAATGGGCTGATCTTTGGCTGTTGAAGGGCTTAGTTCGTACCCTTGAAAAGCAAATCCTTTCTAACAGTTTCATTTGACACATTTTTCACTGTTGTATGGTTCCAGTCCTTGCTGTGTAATTGAGGGCTGGGGTGGTGAGGGAGCTGCTGGTCAGATTTGCTAGCAAAATCATTAGCAGAAGCTTCCAAAGTGCTTGATCCTGGAATTCCTGGCGTTGTGAGTCCTGGAGAACTGCTGCTGATGCCGGTGATAGGGGAAACAGACCTGAAGTTGGTGCTGCTTTTATATACAGTAAAGCCATTTTTATTACTTTTTTCCTTGAAGTCAGTCAAAATAGACTAAAATGTTTCTCCCAAGCTGCCTGTGTGACCACATCAAAGCCACTGAAATGCTGAGGCTCTGCAGCAAGGACAGCAGGTACTTCAAGGAAGGGAATAAAAACGCCTCCTAGCCATGGCCCCGTCCTCTCTGCCCCAGCAACATGGCAGAGCYGCAGCCATGCAGCGGAGACCCTGCAGTGATGGAGACACAAGGAACAGCACGGTGATTTCCTCCAGACTCGGCATCTGTGCACGAGGAGATGAGAGAGAAACTCGTGAAGACTCCAGCCAGTGGAATGGACCTGTATCCTAGGTCCGTTCTCAGGACGGCTCACTTACCAGTTGTTCATTAGACTTCTCCTTCACTCCTTCTGTGATATAAAGGGAGCAAAATGGTTTTTACTCCTTTGTCACCTAAGATCTGACTTGACTGTCACAGTCCAAGCTGTTGTTCAGCTAATTCAGCAAGTGCATTTACACTGTTGTAAACAACCTCCGTAGTTTGTCACAATGCTTTGTAAGTCTTGTATCATAAGAAACAAATGCCTTGCAACCTTTCCATGAACACCATCATCCTGTTTGGCCCTGAGGATTCCTGGAAACTGAGCATGACACAGGAACAACGCAGAAGACACCCTTGGGAATGGGGGCAGTACGGTCTGTTTCCCCATCTTTCTCATTATTAACCCATTATTAACTCAAAACCCATTATTATTTTTACATGATTCTGTTGCACTCACTCTGTGTCCATTTTAGCTGTCTAGATTCAAGCTGTTCAGTACAGTGACTATCTTTCACTTTCTCTTTGTATGGCATCTAGAACAACGGGGAACCCATTTCCAGTTAATTCTTGGTGATACTATATTAAACATGCTTACTCTTAACACTGCTTGTTGAAATATCTTAACACCATTCAGTTTTAAATATTGACTGAGCCAACAGTCACTTAAAGAGGTAACTCACTGCAGGGTCTTTTCTTTTCAAAAAGAAGGATTTTGGCCATCTCCAGTTCTTGTTTCAGACAGTCTCTTATTCTTTATGTTAAACAATCACTTTAATTGAGCCTATAGACCTCCAATATAATTGCAATCCATCGACCTTTATGAGTGCCTAGAGTTTTATGTTTAAATTAATCGGCAGCTAGTGAACCAGTATGGGAGAAATTGTCAGATTCTTTGAGGCGGTTGGAAGGAAACCTATTCCCCCAAATAATAATAATAAGACACCACGTGCCGTCACTTGTCAAGCTCCTAACACCTAATCTGGTATGGAGCAAAGCTTTCAACAAGTTCTTCAAAGAGGTTATGGTTTGGTTGGTCACAAAGTATTTTTATATAATCTCTTGTGGAAGTGTAACGTTTCCCTAGGCATGTGGAGGTGATAACTGCTCCTACTGACTTACAGAAAGCTGTGTTGGTGCATGGCTTTGCTGAAGGTTGACGGAAGAGCTCCCAGTGAGACAGCTATGACGAATATTTCCCATGGACCATAAAGTGCTCCTTGCTGAAGTTGGAGCTGCATCCGCAAACATGCAGTGAGTTGGACGTTTATTTTTCTGCGACTGTTAAATGGTAATTCAAGTAGAACATGTAGTATTTCACTTTCTAAATGCCTTAAATAATTTTGAAGCTGCTTTTCACTGTGCATTTTGAGTTTCAAACAGGGTTGGTTATGACTAAGAATCACATAATACTTTTTCTGGGACTCTAATTAGCTTGGCTGACCTCATGTCCTAACGAACTTTGGCAAAAGCCCTTTTCACTCCTTTTCCCAGTGGGACAAACTGCGTTTACTGAGCTGTTATTTTGCCATGTTAAAAAAGTTAAAAGGCCTGATACCTTTTACACTTTTATGATTCCCTCATGAATGGAAATTACATTCAGATTTGGGGTGGGGGATTATCCTTACATTGTAGTCTATGGTAATTTTACARGGGAAATCAGAGGCACGCATTAGTCTGAGCTCATTTGCGCGAGGCTAACTGTGAAGTAAGTGAAGTCTTGGAAATGTGTATGTAAAAAGCTCACATAGTTAAGACCAGAATCTGCCAAAACCCTTTTTTGCCCCTAGGCTACTAGTCCTACTGTCTGGAATTCCCTCCCTTTTTACTGCCCTGGAATTCTGTTACTTTTACAGTATTTGAGATTTCTAACTCTAATGCTATTATAGTTTTACTAGGGAACAGTCTCCTGAGTAAGATCAGAGTTCAGGATTTGGCTGACGCGCTCCATGACTGGCAGAGTTACTGAAATACAGCCTAATCTTCTATTTATGTCAACTCTGCAGTTGTCTTTCCATCTCTTTTTGGTCTTACCTGGATATATAATTTTTTTTTTCTCCCTTGACTTATCTTCACTTTCTTTCTGCTAATATTATTATTCTTTGGCATCTTTTACAGCTTTGAGGTTGTTTGGAAGAAAACAAAGCCCTAGAGTTACAAAGATTTAAGGACATGAATAAGCATTAGACATTTCATTGGTCTGCTGGATTGTATGCAATTGATAAAAATTAGCTCAGCAAGGATGACTCAGCTGCACAAAATGACTCATTTGCATAAGGTTTTACAGCCGTACTGCAACATGTAGCATATGTAATTCAAAATCAATATCAGTCTGAGTTAAGCACTCTCCTTCCCCCTGTGTATTTTGATTTGTCTCGGGAGTCTTAAGCAGAAATACATTTTTAGCAGCTTCAACAAATTAAATAAAAATTTGGGAACAAAGGCAGTCTTAAGAAATCTGTCAGCAATGATTATCCTTTTTTTGTTGTAGGCACAGTTTCAGTTAAAAAAGAGTTCTGCAGTTGAAAGAGAGTTCTGTTTTTAAGAGAGCTCGTTGAAGACCGTGTACATTTGCAAGTTAAATCCTCAGGCATAAAAATGCATTCCATTGGGTTATCCATCTAATGAAAACTCAGCCAAGCAGAAGTGTTTGCTATCACGTAGAATTTAACACAACCTTTTCCTTCACATTGGTGTATACCTACTTTGCGTGGACAGTACGGATTACAACCGTTTTGTGCTTTGGAGCACATAATGTCGTCCAAGCGGTCAATGCTGAGAACCAAGGTACGAAAATGCTCCATGGCTCGCAAAGTGCTGACCTGCTGGCCCTAATCCCACAAGGAGCTAAAGCATGTGCTCTGATGCAGAGATAGTCCCAAAGACATGAAGGTAAGTTAATGCTTCTGATCTCTCTTGGATCAAAGGAAGAATGCTCAGCACCTTGCAGGATCACAGAAATGTAGCTTGTCTGCATGGGACCAGCCCGCTTAAATGAAGCCTGGTTAAAAGAGTAAGAAAATGCATGATGAGCAGGGGCCAGAATAAACAATTAGAGATAGCTGAGAAGAAAAAGGGGTTCATTTTCATTAATTTGGTTGTCTAACTCTTTTTTGACTTTAAAACTTCTGCACTGATATCAAAGTAAACTCAGAATATTTGTGTTGGCACTATTACAGTTGTATCAGGTTTATTTGTCTTTATTGTTAAGCTAAGAATCGAGCTTGCAGCCACACAAAACTGTACCTGTTCTGAAAATGAAGGAATATTAATAAGGATGGATATCATTTTGTTAGCTGAAAAAAATTAATTGTTCTTGCATTTTCCTAGAATTTCCTGCTCTTGGGATTACACCATTGAAATTTTGAAACTTGAGAGAGGGAGGAGATCGAGAGCACGGAATAGCCATGAGACTGGAAGTCATGGCATTCCCAGGAAATGAGGGAGACTGTGATTTTCAAATTTCCTGTCCTGCATGGGACATGTTAGACATGTTAAGTTGTGCTTTCCAGATTGCGGCAAAATTCACAGATCCCAGGCTGTTTGCTAGTTTCATTTTCTCTCTGATCCTAAAAGAAGTTCCATCCTGGGTCTAAGAAAACCTCTACAGGAAACAAGTCTGTTCAGAAGAAGATATTCCATAAAGAAATTCTTCATGAGCTGTACTTACTATACAAAAGGCCCCTTACACTTGGCTGGTTGTGTTTGGTTTAGGCAGGGTTTAGTGGCAGGCAGTGTGATTTTAATGTCTCCTGTTGCTAATACCAGAAGGAATCCCAGTATCACTGACTTCTGTGATATCGTGAACCCTCAGACAGGAGGACAGGAAGGGCATTGATGGGTGGTGGTGGAAGTACTGATCTTTTTCTTTCCCTTCTTGCTAGCCTCCTGTACTGCAGCTTTTTGAAAATCGCTGCTTGGTCCAGGACTTGCTAACAGGGATTTCATCTTAGAGAGGAACGGATAATGCGCAGCGGCCCTGGCACCCTTACTCATTCCCACTCTCCCTGGAGATATGGGGCCCACTAGCTCAGTACAGCCCCATTCCTGGATCCTGCAGACCCCCGAAATTGGGCAATCTGCCTGATGCCATCACTGCCCTGGGGRGGGAACAGCACCGTCAGCAGGGAAGGGAGAACGCTGCTCGTCTGCCCTGGCTAGGACATGTCCTGCCAGCAGCACCAGCCCGCCTCTGCAGCAGGAGGAGGAGATGGATTCATGGTGGAGGCACAGATGTGCAGGGTACAAGACTAATATTGCAGATACCTCAATATCATAGTAGTGTCCCTGTGTTACAGTCTGGTATTGTGTATTTTGAAGTCGTGGTACTGGAATATCACCACCTAGGTGATTGCATTTTACACGTGACACCAGATTACGTCGTGGTCAGAGATGAAAAAGCCAATGTTTCTCCTCCCTACGGGGTGAAATCCTGCAGTGAGGCATGTTAATAGTTGGAGAYATGTGTCAGCGTGCCAGCAACGTGGGGATGAGTTATGCCAGGCTATAATGGTACCTTGTGATGGGTGAGAGCCAGTCCCCAGGACTGCCAGCCTGCAGCATGTCTCTGCTCCAGGTCCATCTCTTTCTTCTATCTGGAAATCACTAAGCAGAGGATCAACGAGGTGGCCATGTGTAGTGCACTCAGCTAATCATCTCTTCCCTCCCTGCGGGCAGAGGCAGGGCTCTGCTCCAGCCATTTGCCTTGCCCAGCCATACGTCAGCCTGGGTGCGGGGCAGATCACCTCCCGACCGGGAACCCTGGGCTGATGTGCACCAGGCAGAGAGAGGCTTGCTGCCTCTCCCCACCTCTGCCTGCTGCTGGGGCCACCCGCCTTCTCACCAGGAAACCAGCAGGCACCAGCCAGGGCAGAGCTCGCAGGGACTTGATCCGGTCCCTGTGTGGCTCAGGTGGCTTGCAATACAACTGGATGAGATGGGGACATGAGAAGAGAGACTGGAAGGCAGAGAGGTGACGGACTTTGCTGTGGATCAAGCCACGGGCCAGTGGCACAGCTGGAAAGAGCCTGCAGGCTGCCTAGCCTGGCTCCAGTCCACAAGGCAARGCAGCCTCTGCCCCTTGTCGCACCTCCTTTGTCTCCACTGCATCTCCTGGACCAGCTTCACCCATGCTTCAGCTCCATTTGTCATCACATTTGTCATCTGTGCGCATGAAAAAACAAACTGGCAGCCGACTGCCGTGGCTTGCCTGGGAAAAAACCAGCTTTCCAAATGAGAGAGAGGTGGGAGTTTTGAGAAGGCAGGAAACTCTTTTGGTATCTTGCCAAATGTCCTCACCGGTTTCAGCTGTGGGTGCAGGGCTAGCTTAACCCTAGGGCATTCAGGGCCTCTATGCAACTGATGGTGGGTATGCTTTTAAGGAGACCATTGGAAATGTAACAGTAAATGGCGTCAGCTATCTGGAAAACTTCTTAGCAGTGTCATTTGAAGGACATTTTTTTCTGAGTTTTCTGGACTTGATTCTGATCTCATGCTAATGTGACAGGGATGTGGTGGTTTAACTTCAGAGCCAGCCACACTAGACATCTTTTTTTCTCAGGACGTTTCTCTGATTGTCTGGTTGGATGAGGGTATTTACATTTGTTCTTTTTTTCCTAATTCAAAACCCACTCCATGGTTTGTATGTCATAACCTTGCAGCTGCTGAATGTTAAGACCTGATGCTGTTTTACGTGTACATAACTCCACTGATTTTCAGAGCTGCTCCTGACTTACATGAGGAAATCCTGACTGTGAAGACTTTTTCTGCCACTTTTTCCAGACTGTGTATTCTAGATCTCTCCACATTATGGCACATGAGTCACATAGTGAGCGTCTAACATGTCATTTGTGTTATGTCTGCAGCAGAAAAAAGACCTCACTGGTTTCACATGAGAAAGTTGAGTCCTAAATGTGGCTGGAAAAAAAGTAAAGAAAAGGGATAAAAAGATGCCACCAGATAAATATAATGTGCATATTCTTTTCCTCCARAAGATTTACTTATGCAAATAAACCACAACCATTTTCAAAGGCACTTCTTGGTTTTTTTTCATATTTTAAATGGATCACCTTGAACAAAAGCTATATTATGAAGGAAAAAAACCCCAGAAAACAAGTCTGACCTTGAGCAAATTTGGTGTGGTAGTGATTCACTCTAGTGTCATCTTAGTCCAATAGTCAGCATCAGCTAATCATAAACCCATGATTGTTGTATATATGTGTGAGTGTATTTATATAAATATACATAGTTATGTATGACCACTCATATTAGAATTAGAGAAGAATGCAGCATCTCTCCTGCATGACACAAATTAGTCTCCCCATTCAGGGGAGATCTTTAAAATGCATGTAGTAATTCTAAGGGGCTGCTTAAGTCTAAGAGCACTTACGTGCTTTTCTGAACTGAGTTGCAAGAATTTATTTCCACCCATATTGAAATCTGTTCAAAGACCAGCTCAGTGCCRCTGCCTCAGCCTCACTGAAGAGCTTCACCTCTGTCTACATATAGTGAAGCCCAAGGTTAGCTTTACACGTTTGAAACAGAAATACTGTATTCAGTACAGAAACATAAGCAGAGTTCGGCGTCTATATCTAGGGAAGTTGTCAGTAGAAGGTGATTGGCAGCTATAGCCAACGGGTAGCCCTTATTCAGAAGGAGTTTATGAAACATTTGTCCATTAAGGCTACTTGTGAGAAGTCCCACTTTCTAGACCACGAAAGCAAACCAGGCTCTTCTGCTGCTTTGGTCAGACTGGTGAAAGGTGAGAGCTGCTGGGGAGCCAGTGGGGCTGCTCCATCTGTCACCGCACATCTGCAATGAGGGCAAAAGCAGGGATTTATGAAAGCCCGAGGGAGAGAGGGAAATAAAATCATTCGTCCCTGTGTGAAATTAGAAAGGAGCAAAAGATATTTGTGCTGGGTGTGTTTTCACATGTCACTTTATGGGCTGTAAGCAATCTAAATAATTACTGGGTTACAAACATGATGGTCCTAGTTGTCCACATTTTATCTTGCTTTATTGTTTTTCAAAGAGGTTCAACACCAGACAGAATATACTATTCCTCCGCACTCAGTAATGTTTATGTTTGGAAATGAGATTAGAAATCTTCAAGTGAAAGAGAGTCTTATTTCAGGGAGATAAAATTGCTTATTAAACCTGCCCTTAAATCCATTTGACTGACCAAACCCTAAGTATTGCAAAGTGCAAACATTTCTGTGAGCTAGAGTTTTCTACTACTTTCACTGCTGCAATAGCCAAACTATTGTTAGGCAATAGGTGTAAGTGTATGAGTATATGGGTTATGGGTGGCTGTGTTTGTAAAGAATGGATAATACCCTTTATGCAAATCTTGTTTTAAGTTTTAGCACTAAATACAACACGTTGTCTCATGTGTTTGTTCTTTGGTCAAACTTTGTCTTTGACTCACACTACTTTCCAGAAATGCTCCTTTTTTTTTTTTTAAGAGTCCTGAAGCTATCTATCAAAATGAATATTTTTTTTTCTAAGAAAATTCCCTTTAGAAAGAAGGAAGTAGAAGAGAACAAAGGCAAACAGCCTGTGACAATGACTCATTATGTTCCTTATAAATTATAGCTGTGAAGTCAATGCAAATTGTTTCTCACAGTTTCAAAACCCACTATAAGACAATAACTTAGGGCTATAGAAAGAGGAGCACCTAGAGAAATAATGGCTTTTTTTCTGTAAACATAGAGAAGTGTGCAACAAACAGTAGAGTTATTTGGAAAGCACTTGAAGATGCATTAGTAGATTAATTTCATGTTGTAGCACGCAAAACTAAAACAGAATCAAACTCTTGAACTTGTAGCTCTTGTGGTATTTATTAAGTCTGAAATTTCTGTAATTTGTTTGGCAAGCTACCATTACATGGGGCATTACTAACAGGGAAAAGGTCTGAAACCTTCAGGAAAAGCAGCAGATGTTCGACCTCTAGAGCTCAGTCTACTTTGACAAGCAGCTGTACCTTCCTTCTCCGTGTAAGGAGTGAACTCGGTGGCATGCTTGGGCTGCAGGGGAGCAGAGCGCTTCAGCACACACTGAACGCTTAGCACACCGCTTTCTTGGAGGGGAACAGAAAGGCTCATGGGCTCTTGGTCTCTGTGCCGGCTCAGGGTTCAGGTGCTCTGTTATTGTTTCCATCGGGAATGGGAGAGTCTCCAGAGCCCAATGTGCACACTCGCTTTGCTGTGAAGCTTGCCTATTTGCTCTGCTTCCAAAATTTTGCTGGTGGAGCCCACGCTGTGATAGAGGCCCACAGGTACAATTTCTGTCTGAACCAGGTTGGGTAACAGAGCTCTTGAAGAGTGTGGCATGAGTCTCCAGATGTGTTTGTGGTTGCTGGAAGTCCTGTGTTCTTATTCAGGAAGATGAAGCCTTACTGCCGTATCTTCACAGATACCTTCCCCTAGATACTGTTCTGATATAGCATCTCAGACAGCACTTGAAACCAAACCAAAGATCTCCACAGCTAAAAGCACAAACCTTTATAGCCCTGTTCAAAAGATGCATACCCTGTGGCTATGGCCTGCAATGAACCCATGCCCCAAATACCATGAAGGGATACCTAACGCACAGTGACTAGCAGATGGTGGCCTCACTTGATCTGCTCTGCAGTCACTGGTGGCTGTCTCTCAGAGGAGAAAGGTCTATTAAAAATTGCGGGCAAAGAGCTTCAGCCTAGAGTCCCTTTGTGTTCAAGTCTGTTACTCCTAAACACGTCTCTTAATTGTGCAATGCAGCCACATCGCTGGTATACTGGAAATCTCTTTGTTTACAAAATCATTTTTTATGTCTTAGCTCTCTTTGAGGGTGAGAAAACAGATTTGGAAGCTTTCCTAATGTAACTTAAAGAAACGTCTTAACTATCAACATGAGCTAGCTGAGTCACCACCAAAGTCACCATGTCTCTGGGCATACACTACAGCTGTATTTTACAGAAGAAGCATTTAAAAAGCAATTGTGTGGGTGCATGTATAGATATATGCATACAGCCCTCATTATAGTTTCAGACAATGTGCTTTAAGGATGTAGAAGGATGAACTCACTCAGATCTGGCTTTTAGAAATTCTTCAGTAGTGTGACTGAATTCCAACTCATTCTTTCCTTAGATGGATAGATCTGGCAGTGTATCATAAGGGATATTTTCCTGTTATTTTAAGAAAGCAAGGTCCTTTTACTTTATCTTTCCATGAAATTACAAAGAGTTTCCTTGAAGCCATACCTTATCATGCATCCTGGCCAGCACGGAAGCACTCACTCCTGATCATTACCCATTAAAAGGTCCTTTGAGGAAATGGTTTGAACCTTTGATCCTGAGAAAACTGTTTGATACCACATATTTTATATCCTACGTGTATTTCTCTAGTGTAGCATTATTAATAGTTCTGCTTCTTCCACCAAATTCTTCAGCTGCTCATCTTTTAGATAACAACTCCCCTTCTGTCATTTGCCAAGAAATGACATCTATTTCTTGTTAAGAGCAAGCATAATGTCTTTCTGGTGTTTTCAGAGATACAACTCCATTGACAGTGGACTGGATTAAAGGAATATTATTTGAAGTCATCTTTTCTACAGGTAGTAATGGGAGCATCATGTCTCTACTAGCTCCCCAAGCTCTGGGCCAGATTGTCACCCCACCTATTCCATCTCCTAGCCCTCTGTCACACCCCACACCTTGTATCTGTGTGAGCCTGCCTGGGGGCTAGGTGGACAGGGTCACACTCCAGTTTTAGCTTGCCATCCTGGGTAGTGAAATAATGCTGACATAAATTAGATAATGCCTGATGGGAGGTAGGGAATTCATGTGCTGTGAGAAATCAAGTCCTCAGCACGTCAATAGATACATGAGCTTAGGAAGGAAAGAGGAAGACAGTTTTCAGGAGGGAAGTAAAAAGGCAGAAGGCTGGAGGGGAACAGCACCATGAAATACAGACAGAGCACATGATAAAACATCTCCTTTTAATGACGATACTGAGCTGCCATCCTTCAGTGTCTGCTGAGTGTTTCTGTACACTCCAGCCTAGCCATGGGGCAAAGCGGCCTCAACCAAGAAAACTGTATGTCCTTACATCTGGGTGGTAGTGAAGAAATACTGGCACAGGAAGAGTGGATGAGTGACTGCATCTGCACCATTTCCTTCTTTTGTTAGCGTACTCTTTGGTTGGTTCTCATTCCACACAGTTCCTGACCATCCCTTTGTACTTGACAATAAGTGGAAGAGAAGTCAGAATGCRAGCTATTGTAAACGGCTGCATTAATGCTCCCTGCTGATGTAATATTCCCTCCTACAGTGTTTTGACAGTAATTCAGTAATTGTTTTCTGAGTGGGTTACTCTTTCTTCTGAGGAAAAAAAAAAGAAAGATGTAAATACCTCTTACATTGTAGTGCCTATCCTCAAAATGCATCACTGAAACTAATTTCTCTGATGACCTAACTGAAGCTGGCTAGCAGGTTTCAACAACTGGCAGGCAGGACTACCTCAGTAAGGCTGTATCAGTCCAGGGCTTCAAACATCTTCCTGCCATTCCAGGAGTCGGCAGGGCAGCTGTGTAATCGGGGCATGCTCTCTTCTTGCTTTTGCTGAGTTTTTGCCACTAAACCCAACGTGTTTCCAGACAAATACTCATTGTTATTCTTGCACTACACTCACATGTTGGTTTGTGTTGCTGCAATTAGATGGCTCCGCTCTGGGTTTACTTCTAGCATAGCCTCCATACTCTCTCAGGAATGCCATGTTTATAATGCTGCTAGTAATCAGAGTAAGATGAGATGAGGGAGTTTCCAAGGTTGGCTTTGAGGATTCTTTTAAAAAAATTTTAATGACACTACCAGCAGCAGCTTCAGTTCCTAACGAGTGCGTTATCATGTCCAGACTCCCATCTGCCATGATCTCATGGTCAGTAAGCTGTGCCAAGCACAAGGGAAAGAGACACAGCTCTGGTTACGATATGGAGAGCATGTGACAATATCTCTTGGCACAGAACTGCAGAGTGTGCTCAATGGCTATTGCTTTACCTCTTTAATATGCCCTGGCTAYGATGACATATGTATGCACAGTACAACATGAACTCAAATGGTTGTAAAATTTGTTGAGTGAATAAGTAAAAGACAAGGGAACACCTGGATCCTTCCATAGTGTCTGACCCTGTACACCACGTGTCTGAGCCTCAGTGGGAGTAATTCACCCACTCCAAATTTCATTCCAAGAAACACTTTTTTGTACCCTTATTCCACCAGCTAAGTGAGAACTATAGGGCAATGTTTGACAAGATAAGGGAGCCAAGAGGTGTGTTTTCCTCTCAGGTTTCTGACTTAGAGCTTCCCCCAGGCCTCTACTTTTCTATTCTCTCTTTGGAAGCATGAACAATTCTAAGAAATATATTAATTTATCTTTTTTATATGAACAAAACAGAGTAGTCAGTGGTAATGAAACAGAGCAGGAAGAGCTTTTTGAAGAAATAAATATCATAATAATACCCAGACAGTTTAAAGAGGTGCTATTATAACTCTGCTTACTGGCTTGGATTTCTTTTTCATCTGCTTTATACGTTTAATTTCACACATGTTGATAAGAGGCAAAAATCAACATCTTCCCTAGAAAATTTGTGCAATTAATGGAGCTTATTCTGAAGATGAATCTGGATTTCAGCACCTTTAGAACGGTATGAGTAATACTTGAAAGGAACCCAGAGTCCTTTTCTTTCTTTTCATTTGGGAATGAAATGAAGAGGAAAAGGTACTCGAGGGCCCCCCTTCCACAGCCTCCTGACAGACAAAAAGAAGAAAGAAATAACAGTGGAGGTGAGGAGTAGAGGGAAAACAGGATCTGTGAATGGTAAGGTGGGGACAGCACAACGCAGCATACAGAAGAAAGGAGTGAGTGGGTGTTTGTGTTTTAAATGTCCCCCGTGCAGTAACAGCTCTTCTCAATGGCCTCTAGCACCAACAGCACCCCGAAGACCGGTCCCACCTATCTATTTCGTCATATACCTGCCAGACAGTGACAACACTAATCTCAAGAAAGGGCAGTGTGCATGTATTTGGCGTGTGCATTTTTCTTCTTTTTTACCTCACTAGAAATATAAGCTCTAATATATATGTTTCCACATCCCTTAGCTGCCAAGTTCAGAGCTGCAATTCAGCAAAATGTTTAACAGACTACAATGCAGCAGAGCACATGCTTAAATTATTTCAGAAATGAGATCAAATTTCCTTCCACTTCCATCTCTATTCTTGGTCTTTTTTTTTTTCCTCACTTAGATGATTAAATTTATTAATTTTCTCTTCTGTATATATGTAGCCTTTGAATGCCTATTTTTATGCACTTGGAGGCACATTAAAGAAAAAGCTGCTTTGTTTAGGGCTGTTGATTTGAAATAACTTATAAGAAAACTAGAACTGAACAACATTTTTTCTTRTAAGTGATTTATTTTTCCAAAATATAGAATGGCAGAAGACCTGAAACAGGATTTGGCATGATTTTATGGATAGTTTTTTTTTTGAGTTTTGCATCATTTCCTCTTAACATTTTTTGAAATAAGTTTTCTGATTTTTTGTTTTGAGGCAATAGTTCATTTCAAAGTTTGTCTGCATTTAATGCTAATTTTTAAAGGGATAAGAAAATCCAAGGAACAGCTAAAAATCCCCAAGCTGAAAACAAAACATCCATTCTGAGTTGAATGAAAATTTTCAGTCAATAGTAAACATTTTTGTTGTCTTGTTATTGTTGTATTGCCTAGTAAAAAATGTAGTTTCAGACTAAACCAAAACAAATGAGAATTTTTTTTTCTTGAAAGAACTGAAAACTGAACTTTTGAAAGCTGTAATTGAAACCACACAAGTAAGTTGGAAAGGGAAAGATATATTCTGATGCAGATAATCTACCCACCACCGAGCCAATAGTCGTGGTCAGCCATTGGATGAAAATGAATGGGATTTATCTAATTTAATTTCAGCATCTAAGGTTCTGCTGTCTAAACTTGAATTAGTCCCTGTAAGTTTCTTTTATAGCCAACGACATGAAAGAGACAGTTCTCGGAACGTGCATCACATCATCTCTCTCCAGTACCTTTTCAGGATGGGATGGCTCAGAAGTTCCTATTTCTTTCCTTTGGGCATAAAAAGAGACCAGTGACACTGCTTAGATTTGTACAACTCATGCTAAGCCGAATGGGCTGAACTGCATCAATTATGTCTTTCCAAGGAAATGGAGGTCAGGCCCAATGCAGCTGAATTATATTATATTATATGGAATGATTTTGGCATTCATCAGGCATCTTGTCTTTTTGCACGGATGATCAGGAAATCCAGATCCCAAAACAACAAGCTTCCTAATCATGCAGGAATACAGAAGAAAAAGTCCCCTTTGCAAGATCAGAGCCAGTTCTACCAGACATTTTAATGCTAAGTCAGATCAGTCAAGTAATAATTAACTTTAATTGGCACACCCACAAACTGTAACATTTATCCAGTGCAGATGAGTGATTTAAAAATAATGGGCATTCTTATCTTTAAATGAAGAGAGCAAAGAAAATAAACTTTAAGCAATATTTCTAATATTATCATTGCTATTTTACCTCGCATCTGTATGACTAAGACCAGACAGAAGAGTCCTGGCAGGAACTGGTGTTGCATATTAATTTCTGGTCCTTGCAGTCTAACTAACTATAAGCATTGCTTATCTCTAAAATGACACTTACTATGTGTTACCATACCAGGTGTCAAGGGCTGATACAGCTCTTGAGGGAACTGGACTTTGGGGAGCCAATTAGTTCTTACTTGGCTCTCAAGCATATGGTGAGCAACTCATCTCCCCACACTCAAGTGGAGCAACCTGGACTGTATTTTTACTGGTCTCCTGCTCTTCCCTCTGCTTCAAAAAGGACGATGTATCTGTTTACAAGGAATTCATATCTGAGCTAGGCTTGAACTGCACAGCTCAGTGGYATAAGCTCAAGAAGCAGTTTTAAATACTGCATTTAAAACCAAACCCAAGTATGAGATAAGCGACCACTGAATGAATACCTTTGCAGAAGAAGAATAATTTCATTACAGTTATGAATGAAGTGTGATGTGTCTTCACAAGGATCTCCAGTGGCAGCAATTTACCACTGGGTGTAAAAGGATGGGACATAAAACACACTGATAAAAACAAGAAGAAAAATATATACTGGTTGAAGGAAAGAAGGGGAAAAAAAGCAAAAGAAATAAAGCAAACAGAAAAGAAAAAARAGGACGTAAGAATAAATCAAAGTGACTGGAGTGGTTATGTTGCTGTATGTTGTATGGAACTGAGCAGCAAAATACAAAAAAAAAGTGTATTTAGAGAAGAGCAAGTGGTATATGTGCTGAGTGGACTGGGAAGGATACATTGGTTAATAGCATAGATAATCTGCTTTAATGGGGACAGGTGAGTTGTTGCTGGCTTTTAGGTATGCTTCCTTTAGCAGTGCAGGGTTCCAAAACTTTTTGCTATCAGTGTTGCAAAATGTTTTGCAGGAAATATCTGAATGCCATTAAGCTTTGACTATCATACTGCATTTTTTTATTTTGGACAGAATACACTCAGTAGTGCAAGATTATTTAAGTAAATAAAATAAATTGTTGTGTAGGAATATTTGGACATATTTAAAGCTTCTAAAATGCAGAAAATTGTTATTATTCTAATGTTTTTTCCCATGAAAAAAACACTTACATTTTATTTTCTCAGCCTTCCCCTCTCTCTTCATGTCTCACTCTGCTTCTAATACCTTCTGGGTATCTCTAAGGCTGCAATGAAAGGAAGCAAACAAGTAAGAAGTGAGTAGGCAATACTGAAGATGACAGACCTGTGGTCAGAAAGAAGATCTTGGAGGAACCAGGGAAAGTGGATTGTGTTACTGAAGATGTGGATGAATGAGTAGCTGTTCTGTATTGATTCAGGTTAGAAATCGAAGAGGAGAAAGGGTCTAATGGGGTATTATTACACAAACTTAGTTCACAGACTCTTGGTGCAGAGTATGATGAGAAGACAAAAAGGGAGGGTCTGCCAGTGCCAGAGAAGAAATCTGATCCAAAACCTTCCCATTCATTGCCACTTTTTTATTATTCTGCCTTTTTCAGTGTTCATTAGAAATAACTCACACACAAACTGTGAAGAAAACAGAAAAAAAAAAAGTTTTCTTTCTCTCGAGGTTAGAAATTAATCTTTTCATAACAGTCTTTGAGATGGAAAATGAACAACGACACGTTTTGGCAAGAGCTGACAGGACAACTACAGCAAAGAAGTACTTTCCACTGTGGAAAAACAAAAACATTAAACTTCTGTGATCAGGGTTTTGCATAACGAACTGACAAAGAGAACTCAGTAGTACGAAAAGAGACGAAAATATCCTGCATGCTACTAGAGCAATGAATGGTATATTTTATCTACCTCTTTCAAAGCAAAATAACCTTATCAGAAAGATTCACTTCTTACATGAAAATTTATGGTGTTTCTTTTAAATTCAGGGATCCGATCTGTGTTTCCCAGCACAAGGAAATCAGAAGTTTTCTCTGCTCTTGAACATAGGCCAGTCTATGCATTTTCTTCAGAGAGCAAATGGACAGGAAAACACTGATTTAAATAATATCCTTTATGTCTGTTGGCATAACACAAAACACTTTATGCTCCAGACTTTACTGCTTTGTTTGAAGTTGACTAGCACTATCCAACTTTCAAAAGTTTGCTGTGCAGATCTTCCTTTAGACTTCTGGGGAGATTTCGTCAAATTGACATGTTTTAGCCTGTGCTTTGCTTAGATTTGTACATTCTTGGTATGTGTGTACACCCTTGTACTACACAGGGACATACAGTGGTTGACTATGAATGCTCATCAGGAGACCTGCTTAAGATAGGCATGTGCACAAGTAAACACGTATTCTAGAGGCAGCAGAGACCAGGGCTTGAGTATTTGCCCAGATGTCAGGTGCTGCTGAATTTTAATCCTGGGTCTGGCATGGATTTGCTGTGTAGCCTGTGGCAAATGACATAATCTCCCTGCCTCAGAGTCCCCACCTGTGAAGTGGGGATAATAACACTTACAATTTCCTACCTCACAGGCTGTTTTGAGGATTAATGGATGTCTGAGAAGTGCTTTGTATACTGGAAGTCCTGGCTTATGGGGAGGTATTTTGACTGTGTCTGAGTGAAAATTTGGATCATTGTTTTGGACTTTTCAGGAAGAATAAAAGAATAATTTATAGAAAATAACAGCACCATCCTAACAACTCTTTAGGTGCAAAAGCCATTCCTCTGTCAGTGTCTAAGTCTCCTTGTGCATGAAGTTCTTGTACACAAGCTCTACTGTTGGCATCAGCAAGTGGCCTCACTTGGTGAAGCATTTGGAGGATTAACTCTTTACTTGCAAATTCTCATATTGGACCCRTAGAGTCTGAATAAGGACTTGAGAAACTGTTGGATCATCTAGTTTAGTTTTCTACATATTAAATTCTTCCTTTCTTGCTGCAGTTGCCCCTGTATTGAGCCTTGGTGTTACCTAGGCCCATGACAATTATTGAGAAAGGGCATGACCTTTGAGAAGGTACACTCCTGACACACTGGCAAGGTTATCGGAAGAAAAGGGAGCAAGAGTGACAGAAGATCCACCAGTCAGATAGGAATGCAAAAGGGAAACAGAGCCCATTCTTTAACAGCATTTCATTGCCATGGTGGGAGAAGGCAGGATTGTGCACGGGGAGACCCCAAGGACTCTGAGCTGCCCACGGTTCAGGTAGGGATGAAATGCTTTCGGCTGCTGTGGCAGGCTACCCAGGCACGAGGGCCGGCGCTGTCGCAAGGTGCTCCTGCCTGCCTCGGCATGCCTGCTCTTGCTCCCAGAGTGCACGCCGCCTCCTCTGTGAACCACTGAAGAGAAAAACAACCTTCAGAAATGGGGGGGTTATTTTTAAACTGGGCTGAGCTTGCTAACGTAGGGACAGTGTGCTGATACCTGGAAAGATGCGGTTGAAGGCGGGGGTGGCAAACATGAACCCCTTACACCGGTGTTTCTGCTGAAGTTCCCGTATTGTAAAACTAGGACTTCAGCCTGAGTAGGAGTGGTAGAATCTAGTCCCTTACGTGGAAAAACAGAGACCATGATTCTCCATTACCTGCAACCATGCATAGTCACTATCGTCCCTGCAGAGTGGGAGTAAAATACTATCGGTCTGATTGGTACGCCCACTTTTAACTCACTTTGCAGAGTCTAAAATGACTACGAAGCAGCGTGTAGAAGGCTGGAATTATTGATGGTAAAATCACAAAACGCCCATGTCATTTTTTCTCATTGTAGCTGTGGACTGAAAAACCAAACAAAACCCCCGTAGCACACGAAGTCTGATCTCACGAAGGCTCGCATTACTACATACTTCCTAAAGTTGCATATAACTGATTGCTATCTCATCTTCCCTAGTAAGCACTTCTGAATGCAATGGTTAGTTAAAAATGACTGAGCAAAGACAGAAATATGCGACCTATTACTTTGAAGTGTACTCGGCACTAAGAGAAAGGGTTTTTTGGTAACATAGTGGCTAACAAGACTTTGAACAACCCTGACCGTTGACTAGAAATTGCCAGGGAAAAACATGTTAGCTGGCAGTGACCAAACCTGGGAAGACTTCTGAGTTCACAGTAACTAACTGAAACCTTTCTGGAGATGTCAAACTATTTCCAGATGCATTCATTTTAAAACATTGAAATCTTCTTTGCTCATGTGACACTTAGAAATACAGTAATCAATGTGTTATGTAACGCATTTGCTAAGCATATTTCATTTTCCTAAGCCAGACAAGACTGGTAAGAAATGCCTCCAMAGAGAAGCTGGCTGGCACAGTTATTGTGCGTTAAGCTGTTTTGTGGCATGTCCAGATCAGATCCCTCTGTGGTCACTCAGTTCTGAAGCAAAAAAATTTTATTCTGGCATGATTACTTTGCTTACAGTGTAGATTAATTTTTCAATAATAAAACTAATTTTCTTTCCACATCCCACATCCCAAACCTGAGAGAGATTCTCAAATAAATAATAAATTCAGTTAGGTTATTTGTCAAAGTCTTTTTGTTTCCTCCAGACTTGAAGAATAAATGCTAATGATTTTAGACTAAGAAAGCGGTGAGGGTGGAATATGTTTATCCAAGTTTGTGGTCAGTGAATATTTCCTTTGTAACAAGCTGCATCAACAATACCTCTGGGCACAGATGGACTCTGCAGAAACTGAAAGGTAGCTAAAAGATAGGGGAAATAAAATCCTACTCATTTCACCACTACACATCACAACATTTCATGGTGTTTCATGATATGTCATACATGCTTTATCTAGCCCTTTTAGCACATCTTTCAATTTAATGAGAAATCATTGCTGAGATTCCTTTAGGGTTTTCAATTGAAAAAATAATGCTGCTTTTACATAGGTCTCGGGGAGTAAGTGGGACTGGGAAACACAAGTGTCCTGCAGAATCAACCCAGGGAACACTAACATATCAGGAAGTTTGTGAAGAAATAGGAAAACTCGATGGGCTTGAGATTGTGGAAGCCATGAGAAAGAAGCCCATGCTCAGAGACCAGTCTTTCCCTCACTGCCTCTTCCTTGCAGGAGAGGACATGAGTCAGCAGACAGACAGAAAAACTTGAACCAACTCTCAGTCCTCAGAGTGCAAGAACCTCTGGAAATCAAGGACACAACTGCAGAGAAGGTCTTTTCTCGCTCTTTTCCTCCCCCTTACAGACATTCACCCCTACTTTTACAGGACAGTTTTTCAGCTGAACTTGAGCTTTTGCTTAGGGGAAGAAAGGCCTTAAAAATAAAGAAAAAGAAAAACAATAAAAGCCCTATCAGAAGCAGATCAGCATCAAACAAACTTAAATCTCCAAATAATTTGCCACTTCAAACATCTGGTGCTTGGCAACATTTGGATGACCTGCTGCGAGAACAAGAGGAGAGATGTGTTGCTATCTGAAAATCAGTCCTGAACTCGGAAGGCAGCCTCAAAAGCACAAAGCCCTTCCTCCTTCCTTCCTTGCCTTCTGCCTGCTTGTTTGCCTCTCTTTCTTTCTTAGGAAAGTCAGATGGTGATGACTTGGAGCTGGATGTAAATGCCCTGTTAAAACTCATAGACAATAGCACATCTCCAGGGTTTTAAGTTTTGCCTTTGCCTCAGCTGTAACTCCCAGCTAGACAATGTCTCATTCCTGCTGTCCTGTCCTGCTTGATCTTCTCCTAGCTTCAAGAGCAGTAACTCAGGTTTGGAGACAGGACAGAAAAGTAAGGCTCAGAATAAAAGGCGAAAGCACTGAAAGGTGGGTGCTGCAACCCTTCTGCTCCAGACCTCTGACCTGCAGAGTGGAAACACAGAGGAGCAAGTGGCTAAATCCCTTCTTTTGTCCATGTAGACCACTGGGGTACCACTCCACAGCCATTTTGCTCAGCAGCAAGGCTGGCTTCTGCTGTTCCCACATGCTCCACTCACCCCATTTCCTCCAGCTCCTTTCTCTCCTTGTGCCCCAGTTCACCGCAGGGCATTTCAGCAACCTGGCTGAGTGGGGTGGCTTTGTAAGCAGTTGTGTTGGCACAACTGAGGGGGTGGCAAGCTGCGACTGGGAGGGCGGAAATAAAGTGTGGGGGAGAGCAGGACTCTTGCAAGCCTCTTTTGCTGCCAAAAAAAATAGATGGAGGACCGCACCCCAAGGCACTGCAGCACCCCTGGGCACCTYGGCAGGATGATGCAAAGATCCTGCGTGCTGAGCAGGAAGCCACCAAGAGCTGGCCAACAGGCAGCAGTGGTGGTGGGGAGGTACTGGAGGTGCCCTCACTGCAGAGTAGAAGTGTGTGAGTCAGGGCTGCCAGGGATGCATCCTGTCCACCTGCAGTCTGGCTGGCCCCTTGCGAAATGGCCAGACAAGGCACAGTCTTCAAAACACAGCCTCGAAGAGAAAATCATTGCAGCTCTGGCACCCACCTTTTAAGTACCTTAGTGGTTAGGGCATCAGCCTGGCAAGAGGGAGGCATAATACCTGTGCCCTCCTCAGCCTTGAGGAGGGATGGAGACTGCACAAGAGTGTGTCTGTCTGGCTATCAGACCATTGCTGGAGCAGAGGCAGGGATGTGCCCTCAGTCTCGGTGAAAGCGCACAGCTGCGTAGCACAGCTTGTGCAGTTCATTTGTTGGAAAGAAAACGTTCAGGGAGCATCATGCAACCATGTATGGTTCCAGCTGTGGAGTCCCATGTTCCAGTCCTTTCATGAGCTGTGTCTGAACCATTCTGAGATACGAGCCATTCCCAGCTCTTTGACTAGACTGTTTTTGCTGGACCATATTGCAAACCTGACATTAGGCTATAAGTGCAGTTCCCTAAATTCCTTTTGACAGTTTCCCTTCCATTCATATGTGCAAGGAAATGTTGCAGGAGAGTTTTGCAGGGCCATAACCAAGTTTCACAAAAAGTTTCAGCACAACTATTTTTCTCATATACACAGTGTTTGGCTCATTGTTTTGCTGTGGTTTTTAGTGGTATCACTCCAGTGATTTCAATGAAAGGACTCCTGGGATTAATCTGGCCCACTGAATTAATCTTAATGAGGCACAAAGGAAACTACCAGCTTAAGGGGGAGTCATTAGTCTTGTTACGAAAGAGTTAACACCCTTTGAAGGATTTCAGGAACACACCCTTTCATTGTCTGTTTGTTTTCTACTCCATAAAGCCTCCTTGCTTAGTTATTCCCTTTCTCCCCAGTTCAGTGTTTCCCACTGCAGCCCAGCTACACCCAGAAAGGGCAACGGTTTGGCTTGTGGTGGCAGTATCCCAAATGCAGACTTCTCACTTCCCTCTTACAAGCTGCCAATTTTGTTGGCAAACATTTTTCTTAAGCTGCTGTCTGACATGACAGAAATGAACATTAGTGAGAAAACAAGGGGGACTTATTTTCCTTTTCTCTCAGGACTGCCAGAATGGCTTCAGGAGGGTGCAGAAGCAATGGGGTGCACTTGGTTTCTCCCCCTCTCGTGGGGACCTAACCAAGAGTGCATGGAAGCTAATAAGGAAAACTCCCTTTACTTTGTTTCACTTACCAGCTACCATCACATCTCTTACTGCAGTCACTGCACTTGGTCAGGCTAAGGGGGAAAGAAAGAGGAAGGTGTATCTAAAGAGTCTCCCCAGACCCTGGGATGAAGAAACCTCTCTAGCACATTATAGAGCAGTTTGTGAGCTGTCAGAGCTGTGGCTGTTCCCAGATTACAGGGTGCACCATGCAGTTTTAATGTTGCTTTTGAGTCCCTACCCTGCTCCATACACTGGCGGAGCAAGGCTAGGAAGACTCRGCATAGGCAGTTCTAGTCACTTTGCAGGTGGAATTGCACTGTGGGTCCAAAGTAAGTTAACACCAATATAACCATGGATCTGCCACAGCCAGGACAGCTGCTGCAAAGAATAGCCAAGCAATAACTGCAGGAAGACTGGACATAGCTGAAAGATTCAAGAAAGCTCTTGTATTTACAAGGAGCCTCATACTCGAGAAATGTGTCTTCTTTCTTTCTTCCAACATATACGACAAAGCGTTTGTTCATTCTTATTATCCCAGGCGGGCTTTGAAGCACAGAAGTGCCTGAGGACTTTGTTCCAGGGAGGAGTGTTTAGATGCAATCTGAAAGAGCCGTGGAGAGCAGCCCAAGCTCTATCATCGAGGTGGAACTTGTCCAGAGCCCCTTTGGAGCTGGCTACACCCTATTACGCTGCAGTGACTGCTGGGTACATATCTACCCCTGTGCAGTATGGCTCCTGATACTATTATTAGTAATAGCACCCCAGCAGCTTCAGTCTGAAAAGCTCCAGTTAGAGGTGGGCGCCCCGATGATGTGAGTCACTAGGCAAACACTTATTAAAAGGACAGGCCCTGCTTTCAGTCTGGTTTAGGCTGTGCTAATTCTAGACCGCTCAGAGACACCACCTCTTCCCAGTGATAGCCCTACTAGCTGGTTTAGCTGGCTTTGCTGTTCTTCTGGCCCAGATATTTAAGTACACTTAGACACCTAACTGCCCTTGACATTAGATAGGTTCCTAAATAATTTAAAAAATCTGCCCGTTTGTTCCTGTTAGCTTGCAAAAATATTTTACTCAGATTGTGGATTCAAAAAAACCGCCCAAAAAGTCTCCAGCGGTCTGTTGCAGTAACCATAAATCAACACACTACAGCAGTCAGTCACCTTTTCTTCTTGATCACTGCAGGATTTTTTTAAACCCTGTAAGCAAAGCAATGAAGCACTTTCCTTCAGATATCTTGTATTTGATAAGAAGATGCAATGTATTAGAAATAAAGTCTCTATGAGAAAGGTGTATGCATGTCTTGTGCTCTGTGATATGATACATGAGAACTAAACACAACTGAGCATCCAGTAGAAGTAGAAAGCGGGCTTCTGGAGTTTTACATGTCATAGATAGACAAGAAATTACAAAGGCTGAAACAGCACACCTTTGCTGCTGCTAAAGACATCTCTCTGCCAAAGCAAGGACTGCAGCATCTGTCATATGATAAAAGGCTGAGAGAGCTGGGACTGTTCAGCCTGCAGACGAGAAGGCTCAGGGGGATCTTATCAATGTATACAAACATCTGAAGGGAGGGTGTAAAGAAGATGGGGCCAGGCTCTTTTCAGTGGTGCCCAGTGACAGGACGAGAGGCAATGGGCAAAAAGTGAAACACAAGAGGCTCCGTCTGAACATCAGGAAGCAATTTGTTACTGTTAGGGTAACTGAGACCTGGACCAGGTTGTCCAGAGAGGTTGCAGAGTCTCCTTTCTTGGAGATATTCAAAAGCCATCTGGACATGGTTCTGGGCAACCCGCTCTAGATGGCCCTGCTTGAGCAAGAAGTTGGACCAGATGACCTCCAGAGGTCCCTGCCAACCTCAACCATTCTGGGATTCTGTGAAAAGCCTGTAGCCATTATTTGATTTTGAAGCATTTGGAATATCTCATACACCTATTGGATAAGGAAGTGGGGAAAAAAAGAGTCTGTTTTATGTACTTCCAGGAATGCTGTAATTGTCCACATTTCTTAACGAGACACACAAAAGCCTTTGATGGCCACAAGGACCATTGAATCCAATGGCTGCTTGGGCTAGTGGTACTTGTCCAGAAGGACACCATCTATGCTTCTGCAGTCTTTAGTAGACAAGGTACATGAAGAAACAAGTACCCTGGAATCACTTCAGTTCTGCTTCCCAGTGGAAACAATTCCTCTTGGCACACACATTACCTCAGTTTTGCAGCACAGCTCTTTTGCAGCTAGTGGTTGAATGGGTGTCACTCTCAGGGGTAGGAGCCAAACAAACTATGGTTCTGCATCTGTGTTTATAGTTTTTGGAAGAGCCATATGTGGAATGTATGTGAAAATGATGTAATCTGGCATGGTAAATCCAGTTTTCTGGAAAAAAAAAAAAAAGGAAGAAAGGAAAGAAAAAATAGTTGCTGGATGTTGACATATGTTGGCCCGTGCCATTCCTACCAATGACATTAAAAGAGACTAGGATCTTTTAATCAAAACTAATTGCCTTTCTCTTTATTCCATTACTGATGTGTCCATTATTTAATTATTGGAAGTCTGCACACATGCAAATCCCAAATCCCAAATCCCATGACAGTAAAAAAGAAAGCTTTAAAGTCACTTTTGCTAAGGCAGAAAGAATCACATGTCAAGTAGAGGACTATCAGCCTGTTCATTAAGTAATCATAACTGACTCTGTTTCTTGCTACAGTGCGGTATATCTTCTTCAAAAGTTATTACGTGCCTACAATTCACCGCTCCCTGTGATGCAAATGTGCTTTGCATGTATCCACACACTTGATCATAATGAAAGTGAGTCCCAGATTTTTATGAGCATCTTGAGAGCCTGGCTGTGATGGACCATGCAGTCTAACAATGGTACTTGTTTCCAACACAGCCCTAGTGTTGGATCTTTGCCTGGAAGATACATGCAAGCAGCTTCTTTTTTTTTTTTTTTAAACTGAGTAGAGTAAATTTAAGAAAACTGATGTTAATTTAATGTTAGAGAAAATAGGAAGTTGAAGTTACAGTTCCTGAAGCAGTCTTCTTTTGGCCATGTTGTGCACTGAAAGCCTATCCTAGTCCCATCTCTCTTGTTCATTGTGTGTGTTTGCTTTTTAAAGAACGCCATAAAAAAGGCAGGATACAATGTGATGCTTTAAAGACCCTAGGCTTTAAATTGCCTCTTTTTAGAAGTTATGATGTGMCCCCACTCTCAAGCAGGATTAGTTATTACAGGCTCAGTGCAGAGGAGGATTTCTGCTCATGAGTTTGTATGTCAACCCATAAAGTGCACCGGCCTCACCCAGGGCTGCGCCTCCTCAAACTGATCCCATGCCCTTTTTGCAGCTCCCTTTGGCAGCTCTTTAGGACTTAACACTGTCCTTTCCCTGCCTCAGAGTAATACAGCAAGTAACAGTGCTACCAACACTGACTTGCTTGCACCAGTGGGAGAAAAAAGGGTGCTCAAATGGCACAAGTCTGCCACAGTGCTGGGTACCTGACCACAGAGGTTAGGCACAAATTGTACCACGTACCTAGTTTGGCTGATCATAGCCCAGAGGTCTGCATTTAACAGTCTTGGTTATTTATAGAGAAGAGGCAGAGGAAGAGGAGAATGATCTTGTTCAGACACAGAGATGATAACTAATTTAGTAATTTCTGTAGCTTCCATCTCATTAGAAGAAGCAAGATAGTGAAACATTGCTTTTCTCCCTACATACAGCAAGAATCTAAGAGGATGAAGCACAAAACCTCTTTGTACCTGAAACATTTGAGACCTTCTTAGGTCGGGAGGAATTGCCCTCTGGAAGTGTCCCTATGAGAAACGTTGGGAGCCAAGATGCCTGGTCTGGACTATGTGCTTAGCTTTTACACAGCTGAAGTTAGCTGAAGCTATTCTCCAAATGGTTTTTTTTTCCATAACAGACGTTTTACATGGTGAGTAAAGTGTAAAGGCAGTATTTTCACATCCTTCCTCTTTCAGACCATAGTAAGACACATTTCATTACATCAGCCAAGTCTTTACACATTGTTTGTGGGCATTATAAAAGAAGACAGTCTACCACAGGTTGATTTCTCCTCTCTCCTCTGCTCCCCATGGCACCCAGCTCTGCATTATCTACATAAAACACTGAGGTCTGACAATGGGGGTGCTTGGGCTACAGGGAAAGGAGGAGATTCACCTCACTAAAATTTGAATGTCTCCAAGGGGTTAAACACTAGTCCCACTGACTTGGAAAGACAAACTTACCATGGAGATTCAGAGATTCAACTTACACTGATTTGACCAAATAGGGATATGTACCGTGTAGGGAATTACACTACTCTCTCAGCTCTAGCTCTCAGCTTTAGCTGAGAGAGACAGAGAGAAATGGGCACTTTAGAGCATAATTCACCTGTTGATTTTAGATGGCTACTTTAAAATGAGGTGAGAAGGGGATAGGTGTATAGCAATACTTTCCTTGCGTACTTTCCCAGCTGACACTGGTCTACAGCTCAGGTCTTCCTTGTGAGATCCTTTGGTCCCAGAGATGGAGAGCCTCCCTGTGAGGTTGGTTTCTCAGGTAGGTTTGTTGGAGAGTGATATACTACACTCATTGTCTGCTCTTCAGTTACTCCTGATTTATCATGTCATAAATGACAGTAGAATCAGAGCCTTTTAATTTTTGGTCTACAAGAGGACAAATAGTCTTCCTACACAGGGAAGATAAGCATGGCTGCTGTGTTGATATGCAATCCTACTTTCAAATGCTGAAACAACTTCCGTTTCTCATGAAGGACAACTGTCAGTCTTTACACATATGTTCTTGTGGCACGTTTCCAGCAGGAAGACAATACATCAAAACGCCATTTTTCCAACGTGCTCTAACTTCTTCTAAACCTTCTTCAAGTTTAGACTATTTTGTACTCAGAGTGAGTTTTTAATTGTGGGACACCCAAAGTTCTTCCTGGAAAATCTTATGGAGAAATAAGGGTTTGGGTACTATATAACATATGCACACAAGTCTGACACAGCTGGGAAGCACTGTGTCAGCTGCACATGTACCACACAGATGGCTGACACATGCTTAGCAAGTTCGTGACGTCTCCTGTGTATCAGGTGATCCACTGTGAGCGCATGTGCTGTAGATCTGATGCCTCTGAGGAGGGTCGGGCTCCTTGTGCATTGACCTGTCCATAAGCAGGGGACATTTGTCTGAGCCTTCCAGGCAACAAGTGGGCAGCAGGGGTTGCTTGGCTGCTCCGACACTGCTGCAGAAAAGGTGAAATTTCTTCTTCCTCTCAGTCAAAATTTCCAGGTGGGAAAGAGGATATGCCCAACCTCTGCACAGGACACCCAAGCTTCACCCAGTCAGCCTGCAAGGAGGGAGCCTGGGCCTTCCTGTCCCATTTATCTGTTACCTGCCCTGGGACAGTGTGTGAGAGTGTGGTGTGCTGGCACATGCCTAGCTGCATCCCATTTGTGTCCTGCCCTCCTAGAATGGGAATGAGGCTGGTGCTGTGTGTCCAGCCTGTAGTCCCTGATGGGATGTGGGGTGGGCACCAGTTACTGAATTCTCACCTCCCATGAAACCTGACCGGTCTGGCTGTGGAGGCAGGAGGAGGTCTTCCAGGCAGAAGCTGTCCCGGTCTCATCTGGCCTCAACAGACACTTAGTCTTTCTGGGTTAGCTTGCTGTACAAGAGCAAAAAAAAAAAAAAAAAAAGAAAAGCAAAAGTAAGAAAATCAAGCATAACACCTAGAAGGAGAATTTGTGGCTGGCAGGAAGCCCAGGTAAACACAATTGCCTCTGAAACTTAGCTCTTCCCTATGCCCGGCACTTCACTGGTGCAGAGTATGGGAGTTACTCTCCTCATTGGAGTAGGACTGGAGCAGTTTTCTGTGTTTGCAGCAATGTCCCACAACAGTGGTAGAGACAAGATCGTAAAAGCATCTCAAGATGCAAGATCAGGGACTTCTAAAAAAGCTACCTTGTGTTTTAGCAAAAGCACAAACCACCATGCCTGGTTTTGTGCAATACAGCAAACAGCTCTGGATCCTGGATCAGTTACATGTGATGAAAATGGACATAGCTCTTTTTGATGCTTTACTGGGAAGACTTTTTTTTAACCTAGATAACTGTCTGGGTCACCATGTACTTTGAATTTACCACCATTTATTTTTAAATCAGGGGAAGCTGCTTGACTTATGAGAAGCGGACTCTTTTTGCAGCATCTTTGCAGTTACTCAGCCACCTCTGTAGAGCATGGGGCCTCACACTGGATATACAGAAGGAAAAAGGAATTTGAGATGAATCTCTTTATTAGAAGAGAGCATCAGGCTGTATAGTTTGATAGTCTCCAACAGCAATCTGTTTTGATTGTCAAGGTCAGTGTTTGGTTTGGAGTAATCCCAGTAATTGTTAAGAGGTTCTCTGTTATTAACTCACAACAGGACATATTGTATGAGGTTTTTTTGTAAAGCTCGCAATTAGGTGAGTAATGATGCTGGAAGGTTAAGTAGATAATAAGACTGTAAAAACATATTAAAACCTTTTTCCCCTCTATTATGACCATGAAATATAATCCTCAAAAGCTGCAATTGTGCAACTTCATGGAAGGGCCCACAAGTAGGTATCACATCAAATAAAAACAAAAACAAAATCCTGATCGATAAATGAAGCCTGCGTTTCTCATTCAGTTGCCTGTAATTGTAAACATCTGTAAAGCTGGATGTTTTTGCTGTTTGGAGGCTTTGCTGAGAAAACATGGCTTTGAAAATCAAAACAGAGAGCAGAGCTACGCCATCAAGTTAGGTCATTTTATGGATCTTGACAGTATGGTGCAATTTTTAAATTTTGATTTTAATTTATTTTATTTTTTGCAACTAGAAAGGGTATAAGCATATTGAAAGTATTACACAATGAATTTACCAAGAGCATTAGTACTTCAGGAAGGGCAATTCTTTTCTTCTTGTTCAGAGAAAAGTTGGGATATGATGCCTTCTGCTGTGAATAAGAGTTAGCTAACAAAAACTGACCTTAAGCTTAAATGCCAAGGGGAAAGAGGCTGACAACACATCCCATCTGCTGCTCCTCTTTTAAGGTGGATTATGTGCATCCTCCATTCATGAAACTCAGAAAGATGTAGCTGCACTTTCCTCTGAATCACAGTAGATAGAGCTTCAGGGTGGTTTTCAGTGCTTTACATTTGATATTCTGGTCTCTCCATTGAATGGAAATGATTGGGAGATTAATAATTTCTATCATGAAATCTACATTGCATTTGTCAACATTTTGTTATATTCAGTAGAACGCTGCCTTTTAGGCCTAAATAGCAAATAATGTAGAACTGGAAGAAACGTTTGAACGATTCATATGCCGTAAGCCACATCCCTGGGTACTATTCAGGGACCACAGTCCCTGCTTCTGCACAGCCTTTGCTCCCTGTGGTTAACCCTAACCCATTGCATGGAGGGGCTGAGCCCAGTGGAGGTTTCAGGTCTGCCTCCACACAGCAAAGCTAGCAAAAGTCAGCTGCTCGCTGAGTCAACCACAGGAATGCCACCTATGTATACCACTGCCCCCTCCAAGCATCACAAAGTATTTAGTAGCGGAAGAAGATGAGAAATAGCTTTCCTGTCCACAAAGAGTTTTTGAAATTTCAACATTTTTTCCTTGCCTAACCCGTGACAAAAAGATGTCCTCTTGGAAGGAAACTCAGGAGGATAATCAGGAAAATATGGATCAAGGCAAGACATTTCATCAAGCAAGATAGATAGGCATTTCATTAAAGTGAAGTTGAAAAGATTACTTCAAATTTTTCTACTTTAAACTTTATTCTTTAGTGTAAAATTCTACATTGAGAGGAATTTCTAAGTGGAAAATAAATGCCTCATTATACAAATGTTAAAATGGAAGGCTTTTGTCAACTTTGGAAAAAGAAGTCTCCTTGTTCAGCAGGCCAATTCTTCTATGTAAAGAGTTTAAAAATAAACATTTTTCTGATTAAAAAGTATCCAAAACCATTTAAAGGGAAATTGCCTGATCAGTGTTATCTGTGTACAAATTAAGGAGAAGAAATCTTGCAAATATTTATGAACAACCTTGGTATGACTCTAAGAGTTGTTTAGATGGATACATGAAGCAAAAAGAGTCCAATGGACTGGTTTTGTGGTGAGCTGAATGTCTGGGAGGCAAGTGTGAAACAGTCTCATGGCATAAATTTGGAAATGAGTTATTCTAAATTCACAATATCAGCAAAATATTTTAGATTTGAAAAATGAGATGGAAAAATCACATGGAAGGAGGTCAAAACGTTTTTGCTGAACTCTAAATTTTCAAATCTTCAGTGCTATTATGCTACTTCTGCAATGGTTATTTTAAAAACACTTCAGTCTCAGTTGGAAGAAGTGCTGGGTACATCCCAGTGCCACAGCAACCGTAGCTAATCAGGCCTTGTCCAAGGGCAAAATACATCATCCCACTACCAGAATTGAAATCACAGACGTGCAGCTTTGGTTTCACAGTTTGCTGCCCAAAGTATTACACAGCACCATTTTATATGAATTCCAAAAGGTGCATTTTGAAAAAAAAAAAATCAGCAAAGTCTTATACAACTAATGGAAAATATCATTGAGGGCTTTTGAAATACTTACACTTGACAGATGAGAGTAACAGCAATGATACAGTAGGATTTGGGGGGTGAACCTTCACAGACCAGACACAGGTGAGATCTTACTGTGCGCCTGATTCTCTCCTGAACAAGCTGGTCTGCCATGCTAAAACTTGCAGAGCCCAAGTCCTGCTCCCAGCTCTGTCCTCTGCTACTGTTTCTCCAGCTGGAAGATAAGGCTTGACTTTCTTTGTAAAGTCATTTGAGTGATGCTTTGAGAATCATCCCAGCCTAAAACAACTATGACTTTGAGAGTTACGTCTGTTAGCCTAGACTTCACTTTAGACAATGTTTTCTATTTCGTTTCTCATTAGTGCAGTGGGAAAGACAAGGCCAGCACTGGCACATTGGACAAGTAGCTGTCAGTGAAGTGCACAGAGTGCCTTGAAAAATAGCATATTTTGAAGTCCAGATAAATGTATGTAGAACAGCTTGGTGTACATTGACTGACTCAGTCTCTGAATTATTTGCTGCCATGTGCGCATAGGTTATGTGTTGCTCTTACAGAGTTGAAACATAGAGTGGTAATTATCAGAGTCTAATTAAGTACGTGAAAATGAGCAGCTATCATTTTCTTCTCTATACTTTCTCCAATATGCAGTGCTTACTAATTTGCATGTGCCAAAATTAAGGCCTAGTAGATGGAAGCAACCAGCAAGCATTTCATAGTTCTCCCTTTGTTTTAATAAGCCTGTCCTAAGACGTGATGTATATATGGCCCCTGAGTCCCAGATGCCCCCTCACATGGGGAAAAGGGTGCCGCAGACATTGGCAACAGCCTTTGGGTTGCCACAGTGCAAACGGGCGGGCCCCGGCAGACAGCCCGACTTCTGCTGGCTAGCAACGAGCCCTGAGGGAAAGAGTGCAAGAATATTTTGGCAGAACCGCCATTAGACGCACAAGGGCCCCAGGCAGAGGCTAAGGCACGAGCCTCTGCTTCCTCCCTTGAGTGTACGGGCAACCTTGCCTGCTGCCTACCAGCCTCCTGCAGGCCCCCCTGCCCCTGCCACCGGAAGCAGGGCTGGCGGCCCAGGGTGCGGTGCCCTGGCTGGGCACTCAGGCGGAGCCCCTGCGGCCTCTGCGCACGGGGAAGAGTCTGCCCCATGACGTGAACTGTGATTTGGGTAATCAGTCATAATTATAGTTAATGATAGCAGTGTCTGGGCACCCCTGCCAGAGTCGGGACCCCATTGTGCTCGGCATTGTGCAAACACTTAGCACGTAAATTAGACATTGCACTCAAAGCACCTTAAAATGCCTGGCAATCTGACAGCAGCGCCTTAAAAGAGCGTAGAGATAAGGCTACCTGGCCTGCTTCAGCAATCTGAAGGAAACTCAGAAGGATGGAGGTGCGTGGGCGGCCGTTCTGGCTGTGAACGGTCCTGCAGAGCTGGTGAATTTTTTCTGGTGAAGACTCAATGCGTTGGGCAATTTTTTGTCAGCGTGAAACTATTTGTGGGTTGAGGTTGACTGCCATGAATAGCATCAGGAGTAGAGGGCTGGGGTCACAGAGCTGATGGAGGAAGAACCAACAGTTCACAGGAAGAAATGCAACCTATGGGAGATGGTGGCCTGGGCTGGGGGAGCTGATCCTCCACCCCCTCCTTCTCTTAGCCTGCTGCCTCTCAGTTAATCCAGGAGACAAGGGCTGAGGGCCAGGTATCTCATTCCTGTTTACACTGTCCTCTTTGTGTAAATAATTAAACATTAATTGGAGCAGGGCTGAGTGTCCTGCGTGTCACACCTTCCAGGAGAATTTTTTAACCAGCATGTCAGGAGTCATTCTTCACACTCTTCCTCCATGACTATCTAGATGTTTTATAAGAAATGGGATAGCTCCAAGAGGAGGAGACTGAGCAGCTTCTGCTGCAAAATACCTATGAAACACCTCCTGGGTTAAAGTCCTCACATCCAAACCTCTGCCTGGAACCAGTGGAGACTTTAGACCTGCACTAACATATTCCACCTCTCAAGTCACTGTTAGCCATGAGGTTATGAATACATTGAGGTGTGTCTCTCCTGTAGGAGCTGCTCTGTTTATATTAAAGTACTTACACAGTCATGTAGCAAGAGAGTGAAATGGCTTCAGAGTCATGACGATGAAGCCAGCCTGCTGGGAAATGGAGTGGATGGTCTTCAGTGTTGCTCCAGTGAAGGCCAAATTGTCTGTACAAAGTAACAAAAGAGACTGCAGTATCCTCATCTCAGGATATCCTCATAGCCTGCTTGGTTATTCACCCCTGAGAGAGAGATGGGCATTAACACCTGCCTCCCAGCATTTGTCCTGGTGTTTTAAGTGAGAAGGATACCAACAGTCCCACCCCTAAGGTATTTATGAATCTGAACATAAGGAAATACTTTTTTACTGTGAGGGTGACTGGGCACTGGCATAAGTTGCCCAGAGAGGTTGTAGAGTCTCCATCCTTGGAGATATTCAAAAGCTGCTTGGACACGGTCCTGGGCAACTGTCTCTAGGTGGCCCTGCTTGAGCAGGGGGGGTGGACCAGATGACCTCCAGAGGTCCTTTCCAGCCTCAACCATTATGGGATTCTGTGATCTGGCCTCTTCAGTGCCTTTGGATCTTTCAAAATTTCCCGAAGTGAAACATGTCATTTTCAGTCAAATGCAACATTTCCTGTTGAATGAAATGACATTTTACAGGTTTTCATTTCAGTGAGACCGATTAGATTCCTTTAATTCCTTTTCTATCCAAACTGAGACGCTTCTACCCCACAATTTTTCAGCCCAGCAGCTCAACTGATAAAGCTCATTATTTGCACAGCCCTAGGGCTACATGTTTAAATGTACCCAAACACCTCTACTGCTGTGCTGAAGTGGGATTTTCAAAAGGACTTTTTGAGGCTCTGACTTTACAGTGTAAGGACCAGATGCCTGTTCAGTGGGATAGTGTGGTATGTTGACTGGTAGCCTTACCCTGATCATTAAAACAACAGCCCAGGCGTGCACGATGCTTTTGAGAGCAAGCCATACACCAGGACCCTGCCCTCAGGAGTTTTCAATCTTATGCAGTCATTACAGCAAAGAGGACAGTAAAGGATGGGCAGGGTGTGTGTGTGCACGCATATAAATGCCAAAGATTTTTGCAACAGGAGAAGATGAGAGAAAATGTTCCTGCTGCAGGCACATCTTGGTTGCTTACATTTTTCTTTTCTGTTACACAGTGTAACCTTTTCATTTCAGTGGCCCACGTGAGCTTGACTGGGAACAGTGTGAAGGGAACAAAGGAGACGAAGAGCACAGCATGGGACCAGGCAGGTATTCCTGCCACGGGGCAAGGACAGATGCCAGGTTATCTGTGAGTGGGGAATGCCAAACTGCTGAAAAGTAAGGTACAGAACAGGGGACAGGAAGCTTTGGCAGGAAGAAGGCATGACAGGTTTTTTTAGGGATTGTTTAGTAGTTGTGGCAATTAAGAAAAAATTAATGGTCTATGTTTCTTTACAGAGTGGTAGTTGAGTACTACTTTGCAGCCAAATTCACAGCACACTGTACTCGACAAGGATTGACTTCAGTGGGTTTTGGATCAGGCCTTTGGAACACAGGCCTGGAGCAGAGTCTGTCAGCCCATTAAAAGAGAAAAAAAGAAAAGGATCATGAATCAATCCTCCCCGTATCTGCTCCAGATTCTGAATCAAAACCATCCCTTGGTTCGTCTGATTGCCAGAGAAAAGGGAAAAAAGAAGAAAAAGGGAAAAAAGAAGAAAAAGAAAAAAAAGTCCTTCTGTGTCTGTGGAAAGACTTTCTCATCTGCAATACCTCAAACTTCTTGGGAACTACCTGGCGTGTGCCTTAAAGAAGTGCATTTCTTTGCTAAGATTTACAGTAAGCACGGCTTATGTCTGCCAGCCTCCAACGCTATGCTTACACTATGCTCAGAGCTGCAATTGCAGCATGTGAGACGTACTGAAGCCAGCTTTCATCTAGCACTAACAATAGCCAGGAAGATACGGTGGTTTAAGCTTCATGGCTCTCATTCCCTCCTTACAAAACACATATGGAGCTCCTTCCACAGCCTGCRCAGCTGCAGATTCCCTGCCATACTCTTGAAGCTAGCTAGAACATGACTGCACTGCTGTCACACCTCCGATTACTGAACCGTCTACAATGCCCTGGCAGTGTTATGGATGAAGCCTATTTACCTAAGACAGATTCTTGGCCTGCCATTGCGTTTCCACCATTACTGCTCCACATCTTGGTGGAGTCACTCCTGGGTTACATAAATATAATTGAAATCAGAATCAGACGGGCTGATCCTCATTATTTTGTTGTTTTTCATACCAAGATGGCTGTCTCCAATCATCTACAGGGCACACAGGACCTGAACTACCAGGTCTCCCTGGCTTCATTCCTTATGGATGGTATTTACTGCTGTATAGAAGCCCGTCACAGGTCTGTGCATGTCTAACTGATGCACATACATGATGCAGATCCTGGCACAGTTTCATCCACAGTAAATTAAGACTCATTCAAGTTTTGTTGATTGTAACTGATCAGAGACCCTTTGCAGTCTTGCTTAATGGCCCCATACCTGTTGTAACTGAAGCTTTATTACCACATCACACAAAAGATGGTCCCAGCCCCAGTCAAGAAAATAGCATACAGCTTACAAAGAGTAATGTGAAACTACAATCTAGAAAAGCAGGGTGTGCCAAATGCAGGTCGCTATCTTTCTGTCACTCATCTCTTTCTCTTTTACATCCTGCATCTAAGCATCTCCTTAGGTATCCTTTGCCCTCCACATTCATCACTTCTGAAGGCTGGTGGAGGATGAATGAATAGCAGGTCCCAGAGCAGGTGTGGGTGCATTTTTAGGTGCAAAGGACTGCAGTCAAGTGTGACAGAAACAGTAATGCTTCTTTCTCTGCTTGGCAACAAGCAGGGCTGGGACATTTAGAAAGTTGTGATGATGAAAGTGTTTGGAATGGTGTTTTTCTAAGCCATTGTGTTCAGCTCAACTGCAACAAATTATAGAGAAATATAATGAACTAACTAAATAAACAGCGTCGGCAAGGTAGATGTTGGATGAGATGCTATGATGTTGGATAAATAATAGGAGATGAAAACTTAATTATAGGCCACATTGCTTCCTTCCACTGAAAGCAGCTCTTGAGTTCCCCCTGCAGAATTTTCATGGGTTTCTTCTGCTGAGTGGGTGGGATTTGCAGGACTTGCCACAACCTGTTGATACATTCAGGAATTTCCAGACATCTGCTTATTTATAAGAAATCTTTTCCCCTCCTTTCAGTTCTCTAGCCCCTTCAGCTCTGCAGCCATGTATTTCAGGAGAGTCCTTCTGCTGGGGCATTTACCTGTATCTCCTCTTTCTGAACCCCTTCTCTCTTCTGGGTTAGCACACTGTGGACTGTGGAAAAGTTAGAGCTGTCTGTTGACATTTAGCTGAGTTTCTTATGGGACCACGGACAGATGGGATGGATGAAAGCCCTCTTCCACCCATAGACTTGCTCTACAATTTCTACCCTTTCCTTCTGTACAGATCCCTCAACCTCAAGAGCTCTGGGCCAGCCTAGGGAAACCCTGATGATGCTGTGAGATGGCTGCCTCATTGAGGTGAATCAACAGCCTTAGAAGTGAGCAGACACACACAAGGTATGTAGTCTTCTGGGCTAGAAGACACATTGTTTTATTGACAACAGACTTCATAGTAACAAACCAAATTCCTGTGCAGAAGGAGCTGACATGACCATTTAATTTTGGCTGCACAATCCTCTGCTTTCACAATTTTGTGAAACACAGCATGGGGATTTGTCAAGGGATTCTAAAACAAGTGTCTGATTGCCTCCCCAAGGCTTGTATGAAGAATCATTTTGAGAGGTAGTTTCAAACTTGCTTACTCAGCTCATTCCCCGTAAAATTTACCCACCCCATCATCTACGCCCACACCTACATGGTGTTCCATCCCCATTAAGACGAATCAAAACAAATCAAAAGAAAATTACACATAATGAGTGGGAAGGCTCACTTTCTCCTGTTCAACTTAAACTGCTTGCAAACATCTTGCAGGAAGAGGTAATACTTCTGATATGCATTCTAAGGATGAGCAAAAGGGGAAAAATAATGACTTTACAAAGCAAATCTTGYAGGCACAGAGCTCCAAGACTTGTGTATGCTATGTGCATATGGGACCAATCATTCATTGCTGTCTTGGAGGTGGAACGAAGCAAAGTCCCGTGCCAGTAACACTCTGAAACAAACCTGTTGAATGGATGTTTCTTTCCAGAGTGATTATATAATAGTTCATAGAAATCTGAATACTTGAAACAGGTGATTGCAAAATTAAAAATTAAATCTTAAAATTATGGCTGAAATGTCACTACAGGAAAAAAAAATTATTCACCTCTGTACTTGACAGGCCTTTTTCACTCTTGAGTGATCTCTGCCAGGCACAAAAATGAACATCTTATTTTTTACTCCCATCAGCTTCGTTTAGCCCACATAACCACAGATGATTGCTATGAAAGATCTTCTGGCTTCTACAGCATTGGAATAGCTCCACCCAGGAGCACTCAATCCAGGCCTAACTTTCAAATCCAGGTYCCAAACCTACCACAGTTACAATGAACTGGCTGGGACAAAATTTTGGCTATGCCTTAAATGCAGAATATCTGGGTAGCTGTAACCAAAGGCAGAATGGGAAAATAATTGTTGACTACTTTGCAGAGCTTGAAGATGGGGGGATACATTTCTAGGCCCTGACGGAAATGTAGGAGTGTTGTAGTGTTGTGATTTTCTTTGCATAGGCAGGTGAAAAATTGTGAGAGGATATGCATGATGTACGTGGGGCAATCTAAGAGGGATATTTATTGATGCTGTTATGTTTCCAGGAGATATGACTGAATTGACATGGAAGAAGAAAATCTGAGGTGGGCTTGGTAGAAGAAGTCAAGGGTAATATTCAGCTAAGCRATGGCATATTTTGAAAACAAGTACAAAGAATTTGAACTTGCCACAAAGTCTGCACAGAATCTGCCCATGGAGCCTTTGTTGGTGGCAATAACTCTCCAGCTGGGAATAACACAGCTTGGACTTTCAGAGCAGTATGTTTTTGCAGCACTGAGGCCTAAAAACCCCCAACTTTGTAAGTATAAACTGACCGTGGCTATTCTCGGGGATCAAAGAGATTCAGAAAGCACAACAGCATTTTTCTGACTGTGTCTGTTTGTGCTACATTTTAGACCTGCACATGAAAAAGAAAAGAAAGCTATTTCTTTATATTTTTAAAAATGACAAGTTACAGTCTGAGAAAGGGATCCCCTTATCACTTTGGATAGTTAATCAGAAAAGCATAGCCTAGCGAACCATTTACTATTTGACTATTTTGTCTACGGTTGTATTGAATTTGCTACCCCAACAGCACAGAAGAGTTTCCATCTTTGATATTCTACATATGTCTATTTTAAAGAGCCAGCCTACTCTAAAAGTCTGCTCTTTTAGTTGCTCTCTGGGTGACTGTTGTGATAAAGCCTTGTCCAGCTTCTCTCCCTCTCATATCTGTGATAGTGGCCTCATCCTCTCCCTGTCCTGCCAACCTCATGGCCCATTCAGTGCTTGATTATTTCTGCCCATGGAGGCAGTGGAGAGGGAGATAGGAATGCTTAGATCTCTTGCACATACGACCCAAATGCTTCCCTTCTTCCTCCGCTATTCCTGAGTGCTGTAGATTTGTATAATATCCTTCAGATGTCAAAGCCCTTTGGCAATTGGCAGCAAGTCAGAGATGGTGAACCTGTGAAGAAGCAAAGAGCTAAATCCCTTCCTCTTTTACAGTTTGCAAACACCTCTCTCTTTCTCTCTCTCTCTGATCTTGAGTCCTGAGGTTTTCTTTGCTGTGGTTTGAACTACAGTTTAAAATGTTTCAATTGTCATCTTGCATTGTGATGCATCACATGGTGCCCCAGCCACAAAAAGGCCTAGTAATTTGGTTTCATCCTGTCACTGATTTTGATGTGTCTGGTGCAGCTGGATGTGGTCATGTCACGGGTTCCAACATTATCTTTAACAGGAAAACAAATGTCAAGAGAGAAATACTATTGTCTTACAATTAGTTTTAAACAAATCAGACTTTAGAGAACAGTACGATTCTCAGGTCTGTACGCCTGTACAAGGAAGTTTAAGATAAAGTTAACATTTAACATGCACAGCCATTCCTTAGGGGAAAGAAAAGCAACCCTGAGACTTTACAAGAAAGAACAGAGGATCTGATAATGCAGTTCTTGGGTAAAACCTTTCTGTAAAATTGCTATGTGTACAGCAAGGTAGACTATATCTTCTGCCACGCATCTTCCAGAGCAGATATTTATTATTTGCTGTGATTGGTAAAAGCCACTTTGCACTCCCAACCTGCTTTGACTGGAGTTGAGGATGGCCTGCTCTAGTTTGGGATGTCTTTCTTCTTGAACAAGTAAGAATGAAGGGGATGCAGCAAAGTAGACCTACTGCTAGGTGAGATATTTTAGGGTTGGGGGAGCTTTTTACCTCCAGCAATGAAAGAGGTTAACAGGTTTACTTGCCTTGGTTAGAGGAAACAAAATTGAAACTCTAGTTGTGAATCCTCCCTTTCGCCTGTCACCAGTACTTTCATTGCCTGCGTAGCCCTCCCACTCCCACAGGTGTAGGACTGTTCCCAGGTATACTGCTAGAGGAACAATGGCAAATTCTCTTGCTCAAAAGAGAAAAAAAGGGATTTTTCTGAGAAAGATGAGGAAGAAAGGACATTGTCGCTCTCACTTTTTTTTGAAAAAGAAAGGAACAATAAGAAATGTGTAGAGAACAACTAGCCTAAATGTATTGAAACTCTCCAATGGTTTAACACGCAGAACTGCTCTTCAGTTGTCTGGTATTATGCCTTGATTTGTATAATACAGGATCATGCTGAGGATCTGGCTTCAACCTTTGGAAGCAGACGTTGCTTGTCTTCAGGCCTCTAGTAACCATGTTGTAGTACAAAGGCTCAGTTTGGAAAGAAGCAGCAAAGTGGCACATGTGAGTGGTTTTACTTCATGCTAATATTGATGTTTACATATTATTTACATAAAATGGGTTAGAGCTGTCATTTGGATTTTGGTTTAATATCTCACTGAAAAGTAATTTCTGTGGATGTGCTGTTCTGGCAAATGAGACAAACGTATGAGGAAACTCACATGCCAATGACATTTCATTAGAATCAAGTCAGTGGATATGTACTGTTTTCAGAAGAATCCTGGACTCCTCTTCTCCAACCAGGAGATCTCAGCTTCTCAAAAGAGAGTGTCACTAATAATATGAGCTTTTCTAAAGGCTGAAATCCTTGCATGTTTCTTGGCTAGAGGTAATCAGGACCAGTGCTAACATTTTCCATGACCAGGCAAATGAGAAAAGAGAGCCTTGCATTCCTGTTTCGGTTGGTGCATTGTGAAACAACATTTTTTTCTTCATCTAGAAGAACCTTAATCAATGTCTTGGAGCCAAAGTAAACTTCAATGTTGTGAAAAATTAGATTTGGATTGAGATTTAAAAGTGGGCATTTGGGCCTATCCCTACTGCTATCCGATTTTCAAAAAGAAGCATGAAATTTCCACATTTCTAAATCAGAGCTGAATGAAAAGAATCATAAAATCATTTCCTATATATTTATTTGAATGTCTGCATGGATTTAATTCAGCAATGTTGAGCTTCTATTGTATTGAATCAGTGGGAAGCACTTACATTCTGAGGCTGGGGTTTACACAGGCATGTAGAGCACCCATTTAATAGAATTTATTAAATCAGTGTAAGGACCTTTTGTAGAGACTCCTTTTGGAAGCTACCCCCTTTCACTTTGCAGAGGTGGGGCTTTTGATTATTTGCATTGTTGTTTCTACTAACTTTTTCTCATCTGAGACATCCTTTTAATCTCCAGTAAAAATGCCCACGTAAGTTTTGCAGAGATTTACATCAGTTTCTAAAAGATTTTGTTTAGTCAGTCTGATACCTACGCTGAGATAATTGACTGCAGGGATTGATGTCTGCCAAAAGTTACCTGTAAGGATAATCTTAAAATCAAACTACTACATTTATACATTTGTACACAACAAAGATCATGCTGGAAGTATTTGTGGTGTTCTCCTATCAGACAACAGAAACAATTCCAAGTGATTTATTTGACCATTCACAATAACACCAACCCTGACTCATACATATCAAGTACTCAGGCTAGGCTTTTTTTCATCCACAAGTTTAAAACATGTGCAATGAGAGCACTATTGAATGAGCACTTCTGAATCATTACCATCAGTGTTTGGTTTTAGATATTCTGAGAGCAGAAGAGAAATAAAATCCATCAGGTTGCAATATCATCATGAAGAATTTGAATCTGCGTACTAAATAATCTTATTACCTCCTAAAATTAGAAAGAAAAGTCAGTTCAAAGCCATTGCCCTCCTGCTTTTCTAATCATGTTAGATGGTTTGGAACTGATTTGCTGAGGAGCAATGGTGAAAAGAATGGAAGAATGTGATTCTTGCCTGTCAGGGAGGCGCAGCAGAAAAGTGAGATCAGGAAGACTATAAGATGTCACATTTCTCAGCCTCACCTTATTGTGACAGGAGACAAAGGTGACAAGAGGACCAAACTAAGCTTTTTTTTCAGACTATTTTTAGAATTCGTACTACTAATTCGTCCTTGTTAAAAAATAGGCAAATGGTTATATACAGTTTTATTGGCAGTAAAACTTATGTCTGAAGCCAATTTTCCCTTTTATTTTACAGACTACAAATACTTCCACATTCTTATTACTAAAGACGTAAAAGCATAGATAGAAACATTTGAAAGCTATTAGGGTCATTTACAGAATTAATGTGGCTGCGCTTTGAACTCTATTAAAATGTATTAGATCCTATCAACTGTAGTTGGAGTGAAGGGCAGAAAAAAATGGCAAAACAGGAAGGGTTGCTGCTGAGAAAGTGGCAGAGCTGGCAAGAACAGGAGAACCGGGATGACTGAAAAGGCATACAGACCTCTTTTGGCTCTCTTTGTGGGCATTTTGCAGCTTCATTCAGACTGACACTTTAGAGCTGATTATGACTATGAAATCATTTTTCAGTCCCAAGGTAACTGTTCTCAGCTTTTCTTCACTTCATTGCATTGCTCACGAATGCTGCAGGATACACTAATGTCCTGCAGATGTAAAAGCCTCCTTTAGAAACAGGCGACTAATAGCAGTGGGAAAATGAATGAGGTTTTGAGGGCAAAGTTGGGGTTTTGTGTAGTTTGGGTTCCGCTGTGCAATACAAATGCTAAAAATAATGTAATTTAGGAACTGGAACCCAAACTTTTCACTCTTCCTTCAACTTGGATACCAAATAATAGAGACTCCTTCCCAAGTTCATCTTCCCATGATCTGCTCCCAAAATGGTGGGCTGAACAAGTACCACTGGCCAGTGCCCACTTGCCCATGCTCGCTCTCAATGTGATTAACCCCTTCTGCTGGCGTGGGGCAGTCTGAGGCTGCCTGGCCAAGGCATAGGTACAGCAGAAGGGTTCCAGTCCAGTAGGTGGGAATGCCGCATGTCCCATCAAGCTTGAATTAACATAGTTCAGGTTTATTGTGTCATAGGTGTTGCCAGCGTGTCTGATACATCTGAATGTGGATGTGTCACAGCACAAGTTCATGCAGTATGACGAGGCAATGCAATAAGCTATAATATTACAAGGRTTATGCAATGTTCTCAGAACCAAAAAGAATAGATCTTGTATTGAAAAACACTGCAGGAGGTTTTGTTTAATTGTATACTCTGTATATTAGGATTTTTCCACTTACAGATGAAAGTGCTTGTTACGGCAACATTATTCTGAAACAATCAGGACAAAAAGTGCTGGTTTTTTTCCTTAATGAAAATCCTGAGTCCCCTTCCAGCAAAGGAAGACCTGTTTGTCAGAACCAATTCACACACACCTCTYTTAAATCCACGGCCTGTTTTTACTTGTGCTGTTCAGGGTTCTTCAGTCTTTATTTAACAAGGTTACGTAAGGAGAGGTGGGGGAGGAGGTAGTATATTGTATTGGCAAGAAAACAACAGGCTATTTACATGTCATATATTTAGCAACAGAGCAGTTTGGGTAACCTGGCTTCACTTGTCTTAGAATAATGAACACATCTGATTTAGGGCTCCAGCTGAGGGTTTGTAAGGGTTTGTCATTCTCCAAGTGGTTCCAGCAGGTGCTTCTTTCAGGCATCCAAACCATCCTTCATATGCTTTTGTTGGCAGTAGAACTCCTTGGCACCACTATGACCATTTGCCTGGTTTTTTTCAAAGGTAGCCACAAAGCCCTTACTGTCAACTGCATTCTGCAGAGATAGCAAAGGGGCCTTTCCCTAAGGGAAACAGARTGCAAGGAGTGGGACAAAACCAAGCAGAGGAAAATTATGAATGATTATCAGGCATATTTCTTAATAATGATTTCTATTGTGCTGTAGATTAGACTCCAAAGGGCAGGGTCAGAACTTTCTGTTTTTCAAGCACGAAAATTCAACTGGACAAAGCATTCAAGTTACTGTAAGGCAGTGAATAATTGGCAGGAACGTGATCGAAATGGCCCAGCTACTGAAAGTCTTATTGTAATTTCTAGGGTTCTATTAGATATCAATTTTTCAGATTAAAAATCCAGAAGACAATAAAAGCTCAGTCAGTTTTGGATGCAAATGGGAAGTGTACGAGGGAGTGAACCAAGAGCTCGCCAGAGTTAGCAAGTCCACACTCGCTGTGGGGGGGACAGTTTTACTCTGCCTGAAGAGTGCCTTTTTGTGGTTTAACTCAGCCATGTGTCCCTAGGGGTACTATTATAAAATAGCAATGGTGGAATGCTGTGTATGGAATAGTTATTGCAGAATAACTATTTCAGGCTGTTTTTCTGTGTAGACAAGCCTTACTACTACATTTTGACAAGAAGATACACCTAAGCTAATCTCTTTTACTTGATGTCTAAAGCACAGGAGTTTTTAGATTTGCCTATGTAGAGTAAGGCTCTCCTGAGAAGTTAGTACTTGCAAATATTTACCAAAGCGTACTCCAATGTCAGAAAAAAGAGGAACAGGGGCTCCACATTCATGCAAATGCATTTGTTTCACATAGTATGCACCAGGGCTACTTACTTTCAACCCTTAGTTTAGACCCTGAACTGACGTGCCAGAGTGTGGCGAGGCATACACTCTAGGTGTCTGTACAGCAGGACGACTCTATATATTTTTTCTAAGCTTGTCTGGGTAATTTTACAATGGTTTAATAACACACTACAAAGTCCTGCTCAGCAGGAATCAGTATGCCGGCCCCATGTCTACAACTTTCTGAGAGACGAGGAGAGCTCCTAAAAGCTCCTGCATGGATATAGTGTGTATCACGTTTTGGGGGTCTTGGGGAGGCCGGCGCAAGGTTTAAAACCTGCTCTGTAGTTAATATAGCAAGGGAACACTCTTGGATCTGAGGTGAGCTGGTTGACCCTCTGGGATTGCCTACCCATTGAGGCAACTCACGGTTGCTAGAGGGAGTATACAGGGGAGGTGTAAAGTTGGGTAAGACTTAACAGAGCCCTTTGGCTGCTGGATGCCTCCATGAAGTGTCTAAACTAGGGAGGGGTAAGTCTGGGGCTCACAGACCAGAGGTGTTAGGATATGCAATGCACTGAGGGAGCTCTTGGATATTAATGACTGAATATTTATTTTTGGTAATATATGTAAAAGAAATGATCCTGACATACCTTGATTTAGTAAGTATTTGATGATGATATGTAAGTGTCCTATCTGAAGTGGAAGGGGTGCTTTATGAGAGTAACTTGATTCTGTTTTGGTTGAAATTAACATATTTTTTTTGTCACAAAATGGAGAAATGCTGCCATTTAAATATTACATATCTTAACTAGCCACATAGGAAAGCAGAAATCTTGATTTAAGGGAGGATTTATGCAATCTCTGGTTCTGTCAACCCTTAAAAAAAGAAACAGTAGTATTTGTGAGAGCTAGGGAACTAAAAGATACAACGTATTTTTGCACTACTTTCAAAAATTCAGTTTTTCGTGACCTTTAGAGTGGACAACTCTATCAAATAGCAAGGGGTCATGTTTGCAACATCGCATACAACAAATTCCTGACTCTCTTCCCGATTCCCTCCCACTTACACTAGAAGTTTGTGTGTGTATATCCAGCAAGAGGAAGGGAGAGATTTTTTCATGCATCTCCTCCAGGAAATCAGGGAGACTTAGAGACTGAAGCTGAAAAATATCAATGGGTGGGACCAGGAAAGTCAACTGAATGCTGCATTATGCCAAGATGCTTTCATCCTGCCCTTCTGTCAACTAGGGCAGGATGAGAGGCAATGAGTTGGCATAAAATCTCAGGTCAAAAGTTGAAAGTTGCCCATTCCTAGAATTTTTGATACTTAAACCTATTGGCTCACCTTACATTTTAGGAAAATGACGATAAGCTGTGAAGCTGGTTATTTCCCTTATTTCTGGGAGTAAAACACTTTCCTTTCAGTGTTTTGGTATCTGAACGTATGATGGAAAGGGATTTTTGGCTTGAACTGGCAACTGCCATCCTCACAGGAAGACAAATCCCAGAAGATCATGGTGTGGGGAAGCTTTGCGGGGAGCGGGGTGGAGGGGAAGGAGCTATCAGCAGCACAAATAGCAAAGCCTGGCTTGGCAGCTGCTTTGGCTAGTGGGTCCAAACTATGGGGTCTTCTTGCCAGATCTCTGTTGCATGACAGAAAGGGCAACTGCCAGAGTCAAAGAGGAACACCTGCCAGAGTGGCCCTCAGGTTTGTCCCCTGTATTGCAATGTTGTTATCGCTAACGCTAGTGGGATTTCCTCCCTGGTACGGTGAGTGAGATGTAGCTACCCACAATTGTCTCCTGAGTGGAATGGCTGTGCTATGGACTTTGGTTGGGCCTGAGATTAGTTTCTGCATCCCAAACAAATGTTCTTTCTCTGACTGGAGTATGTATTTAATCATTGCAAGAAAGGTTAGTCCTAAATGCTAAGACCAAATGTGTTTCAATGAGGCAGTGGTGAGAACATCCCATTACGTCTGGCCCACTTTAAACATACTTGAGGGCAGGTCAGATATAATTTTAATTCGCAAAGTTGTTTGCTCTGTTTATTAAACAGCAAATCTGTCCTTTAATGACTGGAAGCTGAACAAATGTAAGCAGAACTGGAATGTCAGATGATGTTGAAAGCTAATTATATAACTTGTACTTTTAGTTTCATAATTAAAATTTTATAGGGTGAAAATACCTATTCACCCTATCTACTGTAAATACAATAAGTGAATGTAGGTGGACTGGATCTTTATTAACCACTGAATGATGGGTTGCATTCACACCTGTATCTGAGCCAGACCTTAGCTCCTTTGCACTGAAGACTGACAGAGGATGTGATTGCTCTCTATTACTATAGCTGGGGGTAAATACAGGGGAAGGAGGAGCTTTTAAGATTAAAATGCAGAGGAAGGTGTCCAACAATTGGATATGAACTGGGAACAGATAGATTCTGGATGAAGTCCATTAGGGGAGTGAGGTTTTGAAACAAGTTTTCAGCCAGAGGTGTAGGTGCAAAACTGCACCTCAATTTAAACCGGACCTTAATACCCTCACAGATATGATTATATTGGTTTCTGATGACAGTAGGGTACTGTACACAGGGACCCAGGCAGCTCCAGTGATGTGGCTCTGTTCTTCAGTTTCTGTGTATCATCTCTTACATGCAAAGGCACTAGCATCTCTCTGGATATACTTGATGATGATTATTACAAGTAGCTGTTTAATCTTGTTCTCTGAGAAATGTATGCTATGTTGGGTTTTATGGACATGGCACAGAAGGACAGATTAGAAAGGGATGTGTTTGGGAAACTTCAATAAAAAAGCTTTAAAAATGCAGTCCTGTTTTCTTAAGCTTGATGGAGCCATGGATATTYTTTTAAGTGTCTTGGGCATTCAGTGTGTCAGTGAATGAAGCGTGCTACAAAAAGAGCCAGAGCCAGTTGTTCAGCACGCAGATGAATTTTATCTGATAAGTGGTGTTGTTTGGCGGCTTATATATGAGTCTCTCCCATAAAATAACAGGTCAGTGAGAGAAACAATTCAGTAATGTAAATTCATAATTTCCCAATTATTTATGTGACATAAACTCCACCCACACAACAATTCCACCACTTCCTTTCTCCTTTTTTTGACCTGCATAATAGTGCTAGGTTTGTTTCACTTGTGTTTGGCAAAGCGCACACTGCCAGGACACGTTTGCCAGAGCTGCCATGGCCTTGGGGCCGGCCAGAGCCCGGGAGTGACATCCCAGCTCTGTTCCGACTGCTGCCAGCTGTCTGCAATGTCCAGGTCAATCTGCCAGCCCGGGATTGTTGCAGACTGTAGGGATGGTTCAGCCACGCTCACTCCACATGCCTCCCTCCTGCTACTGCACCAGGGCCTGGAGCAGATGTTCGCAGCAAAATTTAAACGCAGCAGGGGCCAGTAGCTGGGCCAGCAAGTGCAGCAACTTGCCTTCCCCAGCATTTCTTCCCTTTCCTTAAATAAATAACAATAATAAAAAAGACCAGCATATCTGGTCTATATAATACGGACTTCAGTGGTTTCCAATTTCAGTGGTACACCACTCTCTTCAGCAAACCGCAGTTTGTGATTTCTAGTGCTGGTATGAGTCTGGGAGTGAAACTGTTCTAAGCAATGTCTCCTGAAATATCTGTGTACTAGGGACAGAATGGATAAAATAGATTCAAACAGGTAAACCAGAAGTGTTTTGTTGACTTTCCTCTCAGACACAAAGGGAACCTTAAGGGACTAGGTCTGTATGGAGAAAAAGGGCTATGTCCTGATCTCAGTAAGTCATTTTAAGTGTAATTTATGCATTTTGGGGATGGATAGCTGAGGTCATAGTAGAAAAAGCAACAATGAATGATCTGACAGAGCAGGAGGAGCCTTTCTTCTCCCTCTGCTTGGATGTTTTTCTTCCTGTGACCTTGCCTTCGGACCATTCAGATTTATTTGAGTATAGTTTGCTACCAGTTGCCCCACCTCTGAAAACAGGCCTCAGACTGGCTGCCAGTGCCTCTTTGCACGCTCCGTACTGCAATGCCCAGTTAATGAGTGGGTATGTGACCTTCTTTCTTTTCAGTGCTAGAGCTGTTTCACAACCCCCAAACAATGCAGCTCCCTGCCAGGTTGCCTGTCGTTTCTGGAGAAAGTATTCCTGGGAACAGCGAGGCAGAACAGGTACAGTGTTCCTCACCTCGCTGTGTGGCCTCTTCCAAGCAGGGAAGTTGGCAGCTGCAAACGTCTTTCCAGAGAATTGCTCCAGGCTGGCTCCTGTCCTCCAGCAAAGTGCCAGCTTGTCCATGCTGCAAGCGTCAGAGGTTTGCCTGCTGCTTGAGTAACTCGCTGCCACCTCTGCACCTCTGGATGGAAGTCTTGGCTGAGGTCTGTTGGCAAAGCCATGTAGGAGACTTCCCGGTCACATGGGGATTCTCCTGGGTCGAGGCTGGGCTGAACACACATGTCACGGAGAGCCCATCTGAGGAGACACAACTGGGGGATGTGGACCCCAACTCCAGTCATCCTCCCCTTGCAAAGGCAAAATGTGAACTGAAAGTGATAATGAATTTGAACAAGCAAAAAATTTAGGATTTCTGCCTCCTCTCTCCCCCTGTTCCCAACATTACCTGTCGTCACATTTTTAAGTAGGAAATTAATCTGTCCCCCTTTACATTCAACAGGCAGTTCACCCTGTAGGAAATGCTCGGGATAACAGTGTAAGTGAAACTATGTGATTGCTAATAAGCAGCTCCACCAGTGCTTGCCTGAAGGTACCAGAGTAGTCAGTGTTACTAATAAAGTTAATTACTCCCACTACAAGAGAAATTAGTCAGGGGGAAAAATCAACGTGTATGAACAAGATGATTAGCTGCTGGTTTCACTTTTGCAAATACATTTAATCTACTGTAGTACTTTTATGCTGGTTAACCAGAGTCACAAGGTATTAACGTGCTCCCTCCTTATGAGAGAGCAGAGAAAGAATTACAAAACAGTCACTTCCGTTTCGGGCCCTGTCTGATGAACTGTGAATGTATCCAAAACTCTCTGCACTTTTCTCTCTTTTAATAATTAGTGCCATTTCTCTCCTGGCCATCGAACTGTGGTCTGGAGGTAAAGTATTTCATAATTAAAAGCATCTCTAGTGCTGAGTTTTTTTTAAAAAAAATCTTCTCTCGTCCACCAGGACATCCCATTTCACTTTGTGGTGTCTCTCATCTTTACGCATGTGAAATAGCAAGAACCCCCCATCTCTCCATCAGGCATGAGTTTTCATTGACTTCTGTGATTGTAACTGATTAATCTTCTAGGAACAATACAACAGCTGGATTCAGATTTACTCAGTTCTATTTTCTGATCTGGGAAGTGAATGGGATAACACAGAAGAAGCCATCACAGAACTGTTTGATTTCTAGGTGTTCTTTTAGTGAAGATCTCAAGGTTTTTTTTTCTTTTTTTTTCAATACAGAAAGTAGGGAGAATGTGCTCTGCAAATAATAACATCCTCCTTCCCTGGGGGTTATATAACTGAGAAACATCAAAGACTTTGCTCTGAGACATTGGGTTCCACGCAGGATCTGCATATGTTATAAGAGGTACCAATTATTTCCAGTTCTTGTGGTATTTTTTGTAATATGGATACCATCCAACCCAAGTCAAAGAGGGCATCATGCAAGCATCAGATGATGAAGCTTCTATTCATATTTATCATTAAGGATAGGAGAAGGGAGGGAAAATGTTTAGTGGCTTCCCATTTCATTCAGTCATTGGTTTACCTTTCCAAATGGTTGTTTTTCATTTGGTTTATGGCTTTTCTGTGTGACACTTCCTGCAGCTAACTTGTTCACCTCCCCATCAGGAAGGAAAATCCACACAGAGTGGCCAGGTAACAGAGCACAGAAATCCAACACCAAAGTCCTCAAGCCTGACTGTTCAGAGAAACACTTGCCTGTAGGCAGTTCAGAAAGAGCTCAGGAACCCTCAGATGTTGGAGTGAGAATACAATCTGCATGTGGCTAATTTGCAGAAAGAGAAAAAGAGACCACTTACTGTATTTTTTTAATTATCTCTTGAGGCTGAATTTTGAACTGGTGGTAAGATGAGCCACTATACAACCTATGATTAAACTTCTGAAGTATTCAGGAATTATTATTACTAGTGTACTAATTACTATTTCCATTACTGGAATCTGTTTAAAAGGCTACTTTTTACATGTAAATCTACTAGAAATCTACTAGTCAAATGAAAGTGAGGATACATTTTCAAGAGGGACCTTCATCCTTGAGCCACCAGTCCTTTAGAAACAGTAGGCTGAATTTACATTTACATTAAGACATATTTTCTCTCTTTTCAGAGTAATATGCAGTAATGTGCTTTGAAGTGAGTGTACCTATCATCTGCCTCTTCTCTGCATGGCCAGTGTGCTTTGAAGGTGTTCTGGTAGGAATGAGAATCAGTTCCTATTTATTTTATTTACTTCTGTGCTCCTTCATGTTGACATTTTCCTAATTTAGTTTTTATTCTCTCCTTCTCCCTTATCTTTCACACATTTTTCTATCTTTTATAAAATCCCATCTTTTCACTGTCATTACCTTTCTCCATTTTATTGAGTATTTGAATATATAATTTTGAGGTAACAGACTGTCACCATCCACAGCTACCACCCCTTTCCATAGTATCATAGATTCACAGAATAATGCAGGATGGAAGGCATCTCTGGAGGGCATCTGATCTGCTCAAGTCACTGTTCGGGGCAGGGCCAACTTTGAAGTTAGGTCAGATTGTTGAGGGTCATGTCCTGCTGAGTCTGTCTAAGGAGACACAACCTCTCTGGGCAACCTGTCCCAGTCTTTGACTCCTGCATTGTGAATTTTTTTTTCCTCATATCTAATTGAATATCTAATCAAATTTTCCTTGTTGCAGTTTGTGTCTGTTGCCTCTTGTCCTTTCCTAGTGCACCTCCAGAAAGAAGTCTGGCCTCCTCTTCTCTCTGCCTTTCTGTGAGGTAGTTGAACACAGCTGTAAGATCTCACCTCTGCTTTCTCTTCTGAAGCCTGACTGAACCCCCTCGGCCTCTCCTTGTAAATCAGGCCTACGACTACTTAGATCACTGCAGAGATCTGGAACTAGCTAAGGCACTTGTAAGCAAGAGCGCATATCCACCAATTAGCATCGTTCGGGCTCTTCTAAGAAGAGTCACTTAAAAAGATTCACAGTTCTCTGGTACTACCAAGCTATCATGAAATGGAGGAATCAAAAAATTAACCATAAATCAGCTGTAACCTCAACAGAGTAAAAAGTCCCACAATTAACCATTGTTAATGAATGTTTTTTCAGCTGCTTCATGATTCTCCAAATGATCTACATTATAAAAAACGTTTCTGATGCTGTTTGATCAGACTAAACACTTGAATGCACAAAAGAATTTGTGGCTAGGACAATGGGAGTGTCATTTATGATCTATACAAAATCCTATTATATGAGACACTGTTTTTGTTTTGAAAAACAGCTTTATTTATGCACTGTGAGCTTGGTGGGGGTGAATTCTTACCTAAAGGAAGTGCTTTGATGGTTGGGTTAGGCTAGTTTTGCAAGAATTACTCCAGCCATTCTATCTTTGGAGCTCCATTTTTTTCCTCCCATCCCAGCAAACCATGGAAGAGGATCAAGATGAGCTCAGACGTCATGATGTTTTTCAGGATTTTTGGCATTCCTTCATCACTCACAGAACTGATACAGCCAGAGCCCAGGATTGCAGGAAGGATTCCTGAGCAGTAGAAACCTTGATGTTAAACAGGAATCAGCCGTGACACACCTTGATGATAGGGTGGAGATAATTTGTTTTGTTATTAATATTTGACATTCAAGTTCATCATGCGGAGAAGGCAACCGCACTGCCTGGAAGAGAGGCTGCAGGCAGCACAGAATCTTACTCACCCCATTGCATAAGGGGCACATTTGCATCCAGATCCTCGCCTGGTGATTAAAAGGTGCGTTACACAACCCAGTGAAAGAGTGAGTGCTGTTGGATGACACCCGATATGTCTCTTCCTGAGCTCCGCCATGAACTCTCCTCCCCAGCTCTGCATGCATGGGTCAAGGATGTCGTGGTGCCTCCTGGGGCAAGGAGGTGGTTTGTCGGCAGGGGAAGAGGGAGCCCTCTGGCCYGGCCCTGCCGCCCTCCCCACCACCCTGCCTGTGGCTGGGACCCTCATGACAGACACCGTGGCCTTGGAGGGAGATCCGCAGGGCCCCGATGGTGCGGCGGGAACGGGGAAGGGCGGCTCCACCCTGAGCGGGAGCGGGGTGTCATTAGGAGTGCCCGCGCCCGCTCGTCAACAGCTCCTGGCCGCCGACCGCAGCCTGAGTCACCAGCACCTGAATGAAAGTAGTTTTGTTGTTGTTTTGTCCTTTCCAGCCTCTGAAGAGCACACCCCGCCAGGAGGGCTGGTGGCTGGGCCCAGGCCACCGCGCCGGGCTGCGTCAGGCCAGGCTGGCTCCTGCACTGTAACCTGACCTCATGGGTGAGGGCTTTCCTTCAGGTCAAGGAACTCGCTATCCGTCCAGGTAATGACGACACCTCACGTACACTGCTCTGCAAATCACCAAATGGTGGAAATCAGAAGCAGGCTGGACCTTCCCTTTTGCTTTCATCCCAGTGCGACTCCTTTTAGCGTTGCTGTCAGTCCTTGGGTGGTTTTCCCGGCCAGTTTCAGAAAGTCATGTGTCAGAGTTGCACTGCTGGTGACTGCAATAACAGCACAGATGCCATGTCTGCAGGAGCACGTTCCTGGGCATGGCGGCTGGCTGGCACGGGGCAGGCTGCATCCGTGCTGACAGACCCTCTCGGCCTCCAAAATGGGGCAGGACTTAGTATCAGGTGGAGAGAACATGTTTGATTTCTTCTTTTGCGGTCACAGCTCAGGGAGGCCGTGGAAGGCAGGCTTTGTTTGATCCATAGTCCCTCAGTTTCCCTGACGGTACTGGTGTTAAGGGGTGTCAAAGAAGCTTTTCACCCATTTTGTTCTTCCCAGCATGCTGAATGTTAAAAAGGAAGAGAAATACCTCTCAGCCCTAATACTCGAATCACAGGAAAGCGCCTGCCCCATTCCTCATTTCATGTCCTGCTTCATACTATAAACAATGATCATTACAAGTTGCACCTTGCTCGTCCTCTGTATTTTTCCCCATCCTCTTAGACCATAATTGCCATTCCCTCCCCCTAATTACTCCACCCTGGCTTAAGGTGCAAAGAATGGCCTTTGTTTGGCAAATAAAGGGTAGGCAGAGCTTTGAAGGAACACATTGCTGTTACAGAGATTCACCCAACATTATGTGGTTGGCTCTTCTAGTTTCTGTTAAAACCAAGGCTTCAGTTATTTCCACCAGGGACAATCAGAAGAGAAGGACTGTCCTACAGACCAGAACGTCTGTCCTTCTACTATATAAAGGCGAAAAAAGCTACATAAATATTTCATTTTCAAGCTCACAATGTGCTGTGAACAATACCAAATAAAAGTGAGTACATACAATATAAAAATAGCCTTTTATCTTTAAAAAAGATTTGGGCCTATCAGCTGTAGCCTGTGAACAGGCTACATTGCCAGTTAATCTTCTTTCTGTACACAAATTTATATATAGACATTTTTAGATTTTTTGAATGAAAGAATTTGTAACCATAAAAATCCACATATTCCAGATGCACATTTTAATGCTCTCGGGGCTTGGTTTAAATTGTTTTTCAGATGTACACATAGCTTTGGCATTTTAAAATTTGAGGATATATGAATAATTGTGTGTATAATTTTACGTAAAGAAATGTGCCTGGTGACTGAAAATATAGCTTTCATTCCTGTTATTTGCATCCAATAAGAATAATTCTGAAGATATTGAAAAATCATTTATATATAGGGCTTTAAGTGCAAGAAGTTCATGAAAGTGCAAGATAGCTGGATTGCTATACTGAACATTTTACATAGCTGAACTTCAGGAGACTCTTACAATTAGAAACTTAAAAATTACACCGTTGCACACCTGTAATCTAAATTATTTCAGATCTTCTGTGGAATTCTTGAACGTGTTAAAGGAGATTTCCCCATTGAAAGTGTCACTGAATCAAGAGTTTGGAATAGGAAGAAGTAGGTGTGATCAGGAGCAAGGTTAGTCTGGCCGACTTCGAAGAAATAGTCACATCTTTTTGAAAAGACTATACGTGCAATAATGTTACATCTGTACCAACACCAAGCTATTGGCGGAGAGCTGAAGTCAGATGTGAAAAGAAGGGAAAACCCATTTAGATCAGGGGTTTCCCAACTTAGTATGCACCAAAGTATGCAGTGATATAAACTGCTCTTGCTTCTGGCAATGGTAATGGGTGCATGTGGGACTGCTTTGGATGTCTTTCTGTTTCACTCTGTGAAGACAAAAAGGTTGAGAGTGTGGTGCAAAGATGACCCCCTTCAGGAACTATCATGGGTCCAGCTTGTCTACCTAGGCTGGTATGGAAACTGTGGTAGGAGTACCTCCAAACACTGGGACAAGGGCTGTCAGATGAAGGCCTCAGTGATGTCTTGCCCTGACAAGGACTTGAGAATGGAAGGAAATAGTGGCTCCTGGAAGAGTATGGAGAAGGAGAAAGCAGGTAACAAACATGAGCTATAATAGCAAGAGATGGCAATGGTTGTTCTGTGTTTCCCTACAGAGCATGGTTCAGGAATGCCATTATCTGTAGAAGCCATCCAGTTTCTTCTGATGGATCAAAGATGACCGTCTTTCTTTGGCTAATGAGCAGCAGGTAGGGAACTGCCAACTCTCAGCTCTCTGTACTTCTACCCTATTTCTTTTTCCCACATGAAGGCAGCAATAGCAATAGCTCCCAGATCCGTGTAGCTCCCCTTTCTCTTTCATATAGAGTTGCATCCATGACACTAAACACCCTAGATTCTATTCTGAAGTGATTCATGTACTAAAGTTTGGGAACCTTCAATCTAAATCACAGCCATTCTTCCTCTTTATTTAGAAAGACATGACAGACTGTTTGGCCTTGGAGGATACAACCACGCGTAGCTTGTCTTCAGACTGCATTCACCTGAGGGACACGGCCAATGTCTTTCCCAATTGCTTACCAAGCCAATGTTTAGGCCTGCTTGCATCCAAAACAGCCAGTTAGCATAGTCACTCTCTCTCCACCCTCCCCCGCTTCCCATATGATTACTTATGGCTTCTATTATTTGTTATGACACAGATTTAAGTCTTTGTTACAAAAGCAAACCAGGAGTTTTGTGAATGTGTAGACAAGACACTGACTAGCACAGCAGGAGTGGTTCAGGGTATAGTATTTCAGCTTTGTATCTCAAGGGTGGCATAAGTTCAGGAAGAAAAGAATTGTGGCATATGATGGAAGTTTCCCAACATGGGGCATTATAGCATGATACTACACTAGTGTCCACCTGGCAGGTAGGAATAACGTAACTGTGCATTTTACTTGTAAGTTAAAATTTATCCAAAATGTCATATAAACACAGATGAAAGTGGATACACCTTGGCTGAGGTGTTACTTGACTGCGGAGGAAATCTCTGGAAAGTGTAGATTTGCTCATTGCCTTGAGAACTCCCAAATTTGGGCTGATAGTTCTAAAGGAAGCCTAAGAAATCTCGTAAGCATGCCCTGTTTGGTCATGTAAAAGGTAAGGCTTGAAAACATGAAATCAGAAACAGGAACTTCAAGCATGTGGATCCATTAAAACAGGGCCTAGTTACCCCAGGAGAACAGGATTAAGAAAGCTTGATAAGACTTGGATTTATGGCACTTTAGGCCCGTTCTGTCTGATACAGGCATTGAATTATTGGTATTCTGCTACTAAAGTACACTTGAGTTATGTTAACAAATCTTCTAGTTATTAAATAATTCACTTACACAGTGAATTCAGCTATGCTGTTAGTTAAATTATACTGAGAAATACCCAGGCAAACAATATTTGCTTTATATATGTGGGTATCATTTTCTAGATAAACTTTTGTATGTAGAGTACTGTTTGCAGACTCTGCAGGAGGTGTTTGATGTGGAAGCACTCTATACATATGTATATATATGTACATACACATATACATATAATATACATATATACAAACATATAAGAGAGAGAGAGAGAGAGAGAAAACGTGAATGTTGCACTGTTTTGGGCCTGCCATTCTCAAGCACTGAACTGTATGTACACAGGTAAGACATCCTGGTTGCCCTTGTGCTACCCAGTGCCAGGAAGCAGCTCAGAGCACTGTTATTGCCCTGACTTATACTTCATCCATTGCTCATGCCAGACATCCACACATGTACACCATACAGCAGCCCTACACATTACTACAGATGCTTACCTCAGCTCCACAGTCAACATCTGCAGGGGCAAGACCACAGAAAGAGGTTGTAAGGTCCTCATTATCAATGAACACAACACAAATGGTGAAAGTAACCTTTTATTTGCATGTGATATAGAGACATACACACTGCAAACACATGCCACACATCATAAAAGGACAGGATACTTGGGAGATCGCAGCGAAGAAACATTAGCATCTGCTTCTAATAACCAGCGTAAATAGTACATGCTCTGAGTTTCTCATGGTGTTTCTGAACAGAATTCCAGAAGAGCTGCACACACAGCACAGCCAGGCTCGTTAACACCACCCGCCATCCGCACACCGCCGCCAACGGGAACCCAGCCCTGCCTGGCCCTGCTCATGGGGCAGAGCTGATGGGGACAGCTTCACACCCCACTTCAGCTCACTCACTGCTGCCCTGCCCATCTCTGCTTCAAAGGGAGTGGTGTGCCAGTGGCCAGACTCACTCAGGCTTGTGAGAAAGCCCGTGCCAAAAGAGGTGGAGGGGTGCTCTGGARGAGAGATGGAGCTTTCTGGCTCCAGGGGTCCCACGGATGCGACGTGGGTCCTGTGAGCCACCGCTGCTCGCAGTCTGCAATGCAGCACAACCTGGCACAGAAATGCCAGATTCCTGGAATTACTATGCTAAGCACAACATGAAAATGCTCAGAGCATTGCTGTCCAGGCAACACTCACAAGCTAAATCTTCTGTAGATTAGGACGCGTTCTGGAGAAATGAGAAAGAATGCAGCCAGCTAAGTAAAGACAGGTGTGCGGCTCTGCTGCCTGGCATGTAAGAACAGAAACGGTTGCGGGATGAGATGAAAGCCTTGCTGTGAGCACAGGTTGGCCTGTGGCAGCACTGTTGTGACTGTATGTACACAGTGCCATACACACGGACAGAACTTCCCCAGCACACACGCCACGGGCAGTTATCAAACTAGCTGGAACTACACCAGTTCCCTTGTGGTCACCTCTGGCTTCTAGCTCAGCCCCTCCATCATAAGGCAATTATTTTAACTCTCTTAAACATCTCATTTCTCTTTGTTAAATATTGTAGGGTTGTTTCAGTCATTTGCTGAAACCTTAGCCCTGTACAGCTTATGACCAAAGTCATCACACCTAGCACTAGTATGTTTGCCAGAATAGTGGAACCCATTTTCAGCATATCAAGACTTCCTCTGAGCTACATCTGTTAGTGATATGGCAAGTTTCTCTTGCCCCTGTCACATCCAAAAGGCCTGTAAAGAAGGAAGGAAGAATGCTGTATGCTATGTGTTGTGCTGGGCCGTGGTTTTCCACTAGTGGCAATATTTACAGCATGTCCTGGACTGGACTGCCCACCAGCAATGTTCACAAGTGGCAACCCACGAGCTATTAAGTGCTCTGAATCTCTTTGCCATGCAGCCTGTTTTTAATGGGTGGGATAGCTCTTACTGATGTGTTTACTTCGTGAAACATTCAATTAGCCAGATTCATCATCAGCATATTTGATTGTACTGCCTTTGTGTTGGGTGCTTCATCAAGCTTTTCCTCATGTGCACAGTTTGCCATCTGCTTGTAGGTTGTGCAGAGACTGTGTGAAGATTCTCTCTCTCTGAGAAAATGTGTGCTGGTCCATTGAAGTATTTGCTAGTGATGCAATGGCAGCTGTTATCATCACGTCATATGTGTGCGGGTGGTTGCAATACATGGTATATAGGTTGTCAAAATTTGCCAGGAAGATGTGTTTTTGATTGTGGTATTGTGTGCATGTGTGGTACTGCTGGAGCAGCACGCATAGGACTTGGAATATTACATGAGTACTATGCGTGAGTGCTATATAAACCACATACCAGAGTGGTTACATGCTGTATAGGGTGACAGTAACACCATATTCACACAGCTTTTTCACATATCTCTTTATCAGCTGCCCATTTTCGAGTATTCCTCGGGGCCCTGGCTGTTTCCATGTGCGTGCTGGGCAGTGGTCTTCACCGAGAGCGCGCTCACATTTGGAAATCAACTTTTCCTTGCCAGCACTTTCCTGGCTCTGGGTGCCAACAGTTCAGGCTCTGTGGGACAATGGTTCATTTCCAATGTCTGTCAGGATGTTTATGCTGTTTATGTGTAGGCCTTTGTCACCTGGTATTAATTGGATTGTGCCCTCTCTGCCTTTGAAGGCACAGAAGGCTTCAAACTCCTTTTTATTACACATGGTGCTGTGGCCTGTAATACTAATCAACTACATTTGGATACACCATGTTGTAAATATGGGATGTGCAGCACCCCACTGCATCTTTGGAGATCAAATGGTCTCATGGTGGCTGAGGCCTTGCCTGCACTTGTGACTTTCTTCTTTTGCTCAGAAACCTGTCTGCTACACTTTTGTGTTGAGATACCGCTAGCTAAACCTGAGCAAGCCTGTAACCACCACAAATTTCATCTGGTTTCCTCCCCTCCTGATTATGCAGAAGTGTTGGTTGCTCTGATGTCCTGGATTGTTGCTTTGCAAGCAGATAACTGGCATGGCACACACTGTTTATGCTGTATTCCCTGCTTTATTTCTTCTCATCTGTAAAGGCAAATATTTACCTCTAGCAGGTATTGAAAATGAGGTTTATAATCCTGCTTCCATTTAACTAGGCCGGACGCTGTAGTGCATGGTCCATACTAGTACGGACCTCTTTGGCAAAGGTACCTGACACAGTGAGAAGGGTCCTGACAGCACAAATTAATAGATTACACTTTCCCTACTCTGGTGTTTTGCCAGGTGATGACTGAGCTGATAAAGGAATTCTGCACATCGTTGCAGTGCCTGGCCTCCTCCTCTCCTCCTATCTTGTCTGATAGATGCATTGGCCATCACATACTGTAGCATGATCAGCAACACGTCTTTTGATTGCTCATCAAGATTGCTCTGCATTTTTGTCCTTTCCTCTCTTCTGGGTTGAGCAGCCCCAAGTAACAGCAACCCGTGAACGCCGTGCCGGTGGGCACTGGCACTCGGAGTGACGTCACTGCTGCCTGTTGGGGCACAGAAGCTTGGGGCTGATTAAGTTTTAACTTTTGAGTCTGGAGCTATCTGTGTGGGCTCACAGCTGGGGACTACAAAGTGCTATATGGAATTGGCACAGAGAAGAAACACACAGATCGCCTGCTGTCAGGACATCTGTGTCTTTTTATTTTGGGTACATTTAGCACTTACAGTGTTTCACATCTGTCACATATGCAGTATGGCACTGACAGTGGTTACCGTTATATTTACATTTTGCCTCAATCACATTTGTTGTTGTTGTTTACTCTGTCTGCAAAGCCACCTCCTTGGCTGCACACATTTCATTTGTTAGCATCAGGGATGCCTGGCACTGAATATTACCAGCAGTGGACTTGGTGACACACACATGGCATTAACAACGTGGCATTCAGCTAGTGTATTAGCCCTCCATCATTTGTATTCTCTTCACCGAGGGAGCACTCACATTTGCCACCTCCCCAGTTCTGCCTGGACCTACATCATCTTGTCCTGCACAGCACTTGCATGGCACAGGATAATTGAAGAACAGGCCTGTAAGAGACCCCAAGTGGTCTGAAGACCACATTAGTGGCTTAGTTTGTCCCCTGCTCAAAGTACATCCACAACATAAGCTAGTCTGGACAGACATTTGTCTAATCTAGTCTTTAAAATGTCTAAGCTACTCTTAAAAGCTCTCAGTGACAGCAAATCCAAAATCCCCCTAGGCAATATTTTTCATTCTGTACATGAGAATATTTTCTGTAAACTTTGGCTGGAAATGTAACTTGTCCTTTGAGATGTAGCACGTGACTTCAGAGTCAGCTGCTGATAAGTCTGACAGAAAAGGAAATATAATGATCCATCTCTCTCCCTCCTTCCCAAATGAATTCCTCACTTATTTGCTAACTTCCCTGTCATTTTAAACTCCAGTCTGGAGTTTTGCTTAGGCATCACCAAAAGCCATCATCCTGTGTTCCAGGGTTTAGAGACATGAAGTTTAACTGATATAGACATGTTCACCTTGTGGTCATTTGTGCCTTTGTTCCAGAATATGGCCAGGATTTTTCTTCCGTTTGCAAATTCACGGCCTTTATCCCTCCCTTTATACATCTCATACTCTCAGGTTTGTCCTTTCATTGGTCATGGCATATGTTCCGTGATTCTGACCGCATTGCACACAGATTGGGAATAAAGTATTGCCTTTTTATACCATATTGCAGCCACTGCTGCTCCCCTGGTAGGCTTTTATCTGCACTTTGGCTGTCTCTGATTGCAAGCACTATGGAGCTTCCTGATGGGATTAGAAGGAGCAAGTGAGCTCACTAGGTGTCCTGGTTTCGGCTGGGATAGAGTTAATTTTCTTCCTAGTAGCTGGTATAGTGCTATGTTTTGGATTTAGGATGAGAAGAATGTTGATAACACACTGATGTTTTAGTTGTTGCTAAGTAGTGCTTACACTGGTCAAGGTCTTTTCAGCTTCCCATGCTCTGCCAGGTGCACAAGAAGCTAGGAGGGAGCATAGCCAGGACAGCTGACCCAAACTGGCCAAAGGGGTATTCCATACCATATGACGTCATGCTCAGTATATAAGTTGGGGGGAGTTGGCTGGGGGACAACGATCGCTGCTTGGGGACTGGCTGGGCATTGGTMGGTGGGTGGTGAGCAATTGCATTGTGCATCACTTCCTTTGTATTTTTTTTTTTATTATTATTATTATTATTATTACTACTACTACTACTACTACTACTACTACTATTACTGTTTTACTTTATTTCAATTATTAAACTGTTCTTATCTCAACCCACGAGTTTTCTTACTTTTACTCTCCCGATTCTCTCCCCCATCCCACCGGAGATGGGGGGAGTGAGCKTGCGGCTGTGTGGTGTTTAGTTGCTGGCTAGGGTTAAATCACAACACCAGGAGAGCCATTGGATCACCTCCTAAATCGCCAGCGCTGAGGCTGGATGGACTAGAAAGCAAAGATTAAAAGCTGCAGTGTTTGCTCTGAGGAGAGCAATGACTCTCTAATGGGAGTGGAAATTTGCCATTGCTTTTGCTAGAGCTGTTGAGAAAATGAGGGGAACAAGAGGATGAGATTCCTGGAGCCAAATCTGTCCTAGGAATATATCACATCACAAGCATTTCTTGTGACAGAATTCTTTCATTATTATTTTTTAATTAAACCATCCTTAAAAATAATCCTTGCTTTTAAATCACAAGTCAAAAATGCAAATGTGAGTCCTGGGAACTCCAAAGTCTCAGGCTACACAAATTTCTCTCATCCCTGCTATGGAAACAACAAAAGATGAATACACAAGGAATGTCTGTTAAGGATAAGTTTTAATGATCATCTGCAACTTGTTATTCCATAATACATGCCATTAATAAACTGAATTACCCCCAAAAGTCTGTCCTGCAAGAAGTGCTATATTTCCTGCATCTGCTGCATCTGTTTTATCACATCTCTGCATCCTTCTGAAAGCACTGTGTAACATGTTAAAAAAGGTTCCAGCACAAAGCAATCACAACTCAGGTATATAATATCTGAGTCTTTCCTCTCCTTCCTTCACAGCCCTTTTATTTCACTTTTTACTGCTTCTGTATGTGAGGAATAGCTTCCAACTGAGAAAAGCTCAGTCTACCTCCTTTCCTCTCTCTGATTGAAAATCTTTGTCTCAATTGTGGGTTCAAAACATTAAACCTCACCCTAGTAAATGGTAGAGTCACCAAGAGATTCAAGCTGTCACGTGGATTACTTTGCTCCAAGAGTTCTGCTCCAAGGCCACTGAAGTTAATAGGATACTTTTCATTGCCTGCAGTGAAAACTGGCCTGGATAGTCGTGCATAATTAGTGAGGGGGAGATGAAAGGACCATGTTACCTCCCATTCCCACATTTTTAGTGGACTGTTTTCCCTACCCATGTGGCTGCAAGATTCTCATTCCAAACTGTTCTTATCTTGATTTGGGGGAAAACTGGTTCTCATAATGGTTTCATTGTACTAAGGTATATATCCCTCTTCACAGAATTAAATTAACCTCTGTCCTGTTCAGATATACTATTATCATCATTACTATTAAATTAGTTGTTTCTGAAGCAACTGCAGACAAGACACCAAGCCAGCCCCCCTGGCCGCATTCCACAGGGCGAGCTGCAGTGCATAGTTCCAGCGAATGTATTGGGAAACGCACCACTGCAGCTTGTAAAGCTCAGGCACGCCTCTCCTCTCTGATTCCTTGCAGCTGCCCTCCATGCTGGTAAGCTGCTTTCTCAGGAAGGTGCTAGAGAGGAGGTCTGAAGAGGTATAGCGTTATGACTACATGTGAGAGGATCCGGTGGTCTCAGTTCCCTGCTATGTCCCTGGTTGTGAGCCAATTCTTCTGCTGCTCGTGTGCAAAATGGCTATGTCTTCTGCCTCCTTCCCTTTTTAATTTCTCCAGTATGCTGTCTAACAGACATTGCAACTCCACCTTCAATGCAAGCATAGCTTTCAATATCACTTACCTTTTCCAATTGTTCTTTATTACATTGATAATTCTATGACATACTTAATAAATAATATTTGTATGGTTTTTGTCTATGGAATTATTGTATATTATATGTCACTAAATAATCACATAATCATGAATGGTTTGATATAGATAATGTTCCTTTCATTTAGAAAATTGTATCCCTTGTCATTAATGTTTTTATATTGCCATAACTTGTACTTTTTATCTTAGGCAAGTATTAGTTTGGGCTTTCTTGGACTGAGAGCAGTTAAAACTCCCATTCTTTGTGTTTTAAGACTTCTTCTTAGACAACTGGCCTTCTTACCAGCAAAAATCTGGGCAGAGACTGAACTTCTATCGTAAAAGAAGCACGAGGGAAAGAAATAGGCTTTATAAGTGCAAAAAGCACTTATAGAATCCTGGATGTGCAAAAATTAAATAAGGCTAAGAAATATGTAAATGTATATGTGTGACAAATATATATGTATATTCATGTACATAAAGCCAATCTCTTTTTCAAGGACAGGTAATGATTTCATGATGCGAGCAGTTGACTTCATTACAATAAGACATATGGTTTCATAAATTCAATACTTACTGTGGGGTATTTGTTCAAATTTTAATGCCACACAGTGTTCTAAACTTATTGTGATGAGAAATACCGGCTGATGATGAGAAGCAGAGCTAGGAGTGCTAGATCACACCAAGCTTTGGAAGGATCCAGATAGGTGAAGCTGTCAAACAGTCACTGGTACATTCCAGCAGACACCATAGTGTGGAAGCCTCTTGGCTGCTCTTCAGCTCTGGTGGCTTGGTACCAATTTAGCATGGTGGAGCAGCCATTGGGTATGAAACCACTATGTCTTCGCCTTACTGGTAAAACTAAAAAATCTTATTAAAATCTAGGCATACAGAAAGTACACAGAATTAAATACTTTACCTGCTGTGATCAATGTGAATTTTGCTAGTGGCTTCAAAAGGCCAGGGTTTCACCCAGAATGTTTTAGTCTCCTTATTTTAAAATAAAAGACACATTTTTAAACCTATAAAGGAGCCTACCTTAAAGCTTGTTTATATGTATAGTAGTGTTACTAATCAGCTTTTCAAGATGCAAACCTTTATAAATTAATGATTTCTTTTGTTATTCAGAGAGTAATAATGTAGTACGTGATTGCACTTTTGAACAAAAGAGAAGAAAAATGGATTTGAGTTTCAAGTATTTTTTCAGGTTTTAATTTGAGTTCTTGCTTATTGTTGACATTTGTCTGAGCTCTATGCTGGCATCAGTGTGATAATATAGAACACCCACAAAGGCTCTAACCAGAGCAGAGCTGCTGATACTTATACACATATGAACTCAAACGTAGAGATTTAATTAGCAAAGGAGCTCACCTGAGGCATGTCATTCCCCTGCCCTTCTGTAGTTCTAATGTGTTACTTTTGAGCTACAAACGCCTATTTTTAGAGGCTTTTAATTAAGTAACCAAGGCATGTATAAAGCTCAGTGCATTGGTTCACAATAAATATCAGTTTTTAAAACTTAGACTCTACTTCTGCTTGGGGAAAAAAATAATTAAAACAGTGTAAATTTTGAATGTACTGTGAATACCTAGTTTCCACTGGAATATATTTTTAGCAGGGAACCATTGCTGACACCCTGGCTTGGGAAAAGGGCTCCAGATAGGGTGGAGAGGCTGCGAGAGGCAGCCATGGGCTGGAAAAATGTATGTGAGGGCTTAGGCAGGGCTTTGCTCTGTGTGAGAGTTCATGATATCAGGCTCCAATATTGGCTACATTTTGTATAATATTTATTTAGTGAATATGTTAGATGAGTCATGAGGTTTTTAACTAGACTTCACTAGAACTTTCATTTTACAAAAAACTGACTGTGACCCTGCAAATACTGATTCATGTGCTTTTCTTTGTGCATGACAGCAAACGAGAGCACCTGCAGTATGAGAAATGAAGCATGTGCCTAAGTCTGCGCAGGATCAGGGCCACAGAGGTGGGTGATACTGATTTCATACTTTTGACCCTAGCCAAAACATTGCCTTTTTTTTAATAGCTTGCTTTTCTTTCTTAATCTGTAAAGCAGTCTTTGGCTGGTGACAGCTGTGAGAATTCTGAAATCCATCATGTACCATGGGGACCTTTTCTGATTTCTGTTGCCTTGTAATACACTTAGAGCAGCACATGGAAAGTGAATAGCCAGAATTTTCTGTTGATGAAAAGAAACAGAGTCATCCAGAGGAAGGAGACCCGAGAGAGCCAACCTCAGAGTCAGAGGAGAGGTCTCATTTTGCTCCAGCAGTTCCTTCATGATTTTGTGAGCATTTTCCCCCATACAGTTGTAGTTTTACCAGCTTTACATTGTTCCCCTGCAAACCTAGCAGGTCATGTGGCCGGTATTCTATCCCCAGCATTTGGGAAGCCCTGTGATAAAGCTACAAAACTCTCCTATTCTTAAAGGGATTGAGGTATTGTGGAGTCCCCAAATATGTTTCTCATACACATCTGTGGTTCCAATTTGTTTTTCATCACATAAGCATGAGTAACAGAGTTAGTTATATTAGGTGTATGTGATGTAAAATAGTCAACCCTTTTAGCTGGTAGGGGGAAGGGAGAGACTTCACTGAGGTTTGTAACTTACTAGAAATGTGTATTAGAAAGTGAAAACCAGACCCCATGTTGATGAAATGATTTAAAATAATTTCATTGAAAAAGTATGCTCTACAAAATTAACACTGTCTGCCTCCTATTCACAGATACACTCACATTTGAAGCAGTTAGAGGATTATCCTTTTGGACGTGTTAGGATTCCCTTTATGGCAAGGAAAATATTCTTGGAATAATAGACGTATCAGAGTAGTTGGGCTGAGCTATAAGGCTTCCTACTGAAACTGCTGGAGAAGGGTTTCCCAGATCAGTGGACGAAACCTGGGAGATAATAATTGCTCACCGGACTCCTGTGCCTGTTTTCTGGGACAATAGCTTATACATTTCTTTAGCAGCACAATGCCCTTCCTCCACCTCTGACCTGTTTCTCACCTGGCAAACTATCTTTGTATAATCACAGCCTTGAGAGACCCCCTGTTTGSTGGGTTGTTGAGGGAGGCTTGGACATGCTTTCTTATGCTACCTTTCCAGACTATGTGTCTTTGCTGTAGATGGAGCCCTCCATGGTGGTTGAAGGTGAGAATATGATTCACCCTAAAAGCCCTGTATCAGCCATGCCTCCATGGAGTCTAAGTACAAGAGACAAATAATACGCAGGCCTCTCCAGCCTGGTCGACAGAGAAAAGTAGTCACAGAGTCAATCCTTCCACCTGGCAGTTGAGTCATTCCAGCTATCTCCTAGATATCTGCTTAGGATGGGAGTCACCTGTCTAACTTTAGACATCTCTAGCTGTCTAAATCAGAGGTGATTATCCAGGCTGCCTTTATAGTCCCACCCTAAGATCAATATCTAAAATAATTGGGGTGAATTGCCCCCTGGAGGGTCCTCTCTCTTCCCGTTGACTATTACACGACTAGTGTTAGAGTAAACAACTCACTTTGAGATTTTTAAACTGAGGTGAGATAAATAACACCCCTTCAGTAAGTGGTCTGAAGACAACCCTGTCTTATTTCTATAGACTGTGTTACATGCGTCTAGAGTAGTAGACTCTACTCTACTCTAGGAATGCCTCATTACTTTCTTGAATTTAAGTGCCATATTGCTCCATTTTATTCAACATGATAAGTGGTCTGAGAACAAGTCTGCGTGTCTAGAGAAGACAAAAGCCACTGTATAATGGAACAGTATGTACATTATTGCATTTCAGTCAGCAACCATATTTTCTTTCCCTTACACAAAAGCATCAGCAATGCAGAGAACAGTGCAAGTTTGAATAATATGTGCAAAATTGGCGAGAGCATTGAAGTGTGACCCCGGACAGACATTTCTCATCGTTCTTGCTTGGTGACCAGTCAGAATGGGAAATCACCTCTGTAATTCAGCAGCATAGATTTACTTTTGCAAATGGTAGGAGAATTGAAAGCTTTGAAAGCTCTGCAAAAGCCTGAATACCGCCAGGGGTTCTTAACATGTCTGAGAGGGAGGATCATCTGCAGCCTTGAACACACTAAGTATAGACAAGAGGTACATAAGCAGACAAAGATAACACCACTTCATATCAAGAGCTGCTATCCAGCCCTGCAAAGGAATTTGAACAACTGCTAAGGATTTCTAAAGTCTGCACTTGATTACTGCAGGACTTCAGATACCCCTTCCAAATATTTATGATCCTTCACTATAAATCAGTGGTTTAAAGACACCTAAAAATAATGCTGTAAAAACTTCTCCAAGTATCTTAGATATAGAATTATTATTAGATTTGTTTCTGTTTTACAGATACATTCTTTGGCCCAAACTATGCATTTCAACACTCTCTCCTTACATCAAGGGCTCTTCAGGGCTTTTTCTATATGTGCTGAAAGACACTTCTTTACCTGAGGCTACTCTGCTACCTTCTTTGAGCACAAAGTATCTCTGGATAATTTAACCACGTGAGGCACACTCGGAAGATTTGGCAGATTGTCTCAGGCATTTGGAGTTAACCAATAATAATGTCCCTCCTCCTAATCCTCCAGCTTTCTTCCGAGTTCTGCTTCAATTTGTTCTTAGTGAAAAGCATGGCATTATCTTATTACAGCAATTTGATTTTCATTATCTAAGTAGGCTGCTGTGTCAGCAAAAAGCGGCAATTTGGAAAGGATGGAAAAGACTGGATGAATGAGTGATAGGTAGAGAAATAAAAGAAGATAGAAGAGCGTATGTTGAGTGATTGAGAGAGCTTGGGAAAAAAAGGTGAGGTCTGTAGTAATTAGTTAAGAAATATGGCTCTTTGTTTACATGGTTAAATGGGGGAAACCTGCCTTTTTCCTGTCACATATAACCTGTGCTTAGATGGCCTAAGTTCAGCCAGAAGAGTGCTGTAAAATAGTTTGTTTAGAAGAGGCTAGAGTACCAAGATGACTACAAGATCATGTCGAAGTCATTTGACAAGAAATACTACCCGGCAAGACATCGTCTACCACCAAGTTCCGTTTCAAAATCTGCTTTTGAGATGCATTTCCTCTTACCACAAGAAGATGCCTGGAAGGTGGGGAAAATCAATCTGTTACTTATGAACTTTCATTTAGTTATGCTTGCAATGCCGCAGGCATTCCTCTGGAGATACAAGGTGTCAAGAGATGATACATAAATTGGTATGGGCATGGAGCACAGCATGCTCTTGTTGGTATCCAATTAGCTCCAATTTAAAAAATTTTCTGGGCTGAGTGTCTTTAACATTTAAAATCTATGGTATATCTTTTTCTATGTGTAATCCAATGCTCACTGAAAGCAATGGGGCTACATCTACTGTAGTAAATAAAATAAACCAAGGACTATTCTCTGGCTCTGATGCCAAGCAGTGTGGCGCAGCTTATGTCCATATTGCTCAGCTTTCTTCTTCTTCCAGAAGAACAGGCTGGCCACAACCAAATTGCCATTGGGAATGACAAGCCATGGGTCTGACCCCTGAATGCTGCCTGGACAGTGTCAGGGAGAGCCAGACTGTGGAGCATGCTAAAAATATGTGGGATAGTCCTGTGACAGTATACCTCCTTAGTTTATTAACACAGGTATAGCCTGAGAGTCTTTTGATTGGCATCGGTGGACTACAAGTGGTGAAAATGAGCCATCTACTGTGATGGCTCTGTAATCCCTTGAGATTCCTAGAGCGTATTGCTTACTGGTAAAAGGGACCTCCATCTTAAAAGAGAAAAAGGAATTTAAAAGCTGCTTTGGGCATTTTGCCAGCTGCATAGCAACATCTGGTTGGCATTCAGAGGCTTCAGGGGCAGCTAATCCTGCTCTGAGCAGGATTAACATCCCTGTTTAAAATGTACTCTTAGTATATCTGATGGAGCCAGGATTTTGACTGTCCAGAGCAGAGGGAAAGAGTGCAAGGAGGGCCTGTGTGACTGTCATATAGTGCTTCCATCCCCACTTTGTTCTCTGTGGCTTCAGTGCTTCACCTGATGAAACAAAGATGCGCCACAGCTTTAGCAGCCCTGCCAAATACTCATTAAATACTGTAGAGATGACTGCCTACCTCCTCTTCACTACATATTCTGCAAGTGAGAGCACTTATCAGCAAGGGATGAAGTTATTTACAGAAATATAGCTCTGCTTTCTCTAGCATAGGTGAGCAAGATGATATTCAGCACAGATGCATGTAAATCCCAGTTGCGTTGTTTGTGAAACTGTTTTCATGAAGGAAATACAAGATTTGCTTGGAGCAGGATTGTAGCAGAACTCATGGATGAGGTCCTACACAAAATTTTCTCATGCTTTCCATAATTATGGGCACAGAAGTTAAATGCCCTTGACTCAAAGTACCTCTGCTGACAGTGACTGTCTGATTTCTTAAAGACCAACTCTGCTGCTAAACCCAACTGTTGGAAAAGATGGGACAACACAGAAGTTTGACACTGACTTACAAGTTCTGGAAAACCGTGTGCTTTAAGTAGATACTCTTTGAAACTGGAGTGCTGTGGACTTGTGAGAAGCCTGGCAAGCCATAGCCCATCCTGTCCAGGGTGCAAGGAGAATGGTTTCCTGTGGCTCCAGAGCAAGGGGCAGTATGAAGGCACAGGGAATTGCACACACACTTTACAGCTTGCCCCTGGGCATCTTTATGAGGAACACATACAATTAAGTGCTTATTAATTAACAGTATGCTCTGAACATGGGAAGCACTTATATTTGCAAGCACAGTTTCTTCTGCATCCTTTCCTTTAAATTTGTATAGAAGAGGAATTACTGATATACTTCTGCATGTCACTGTCAGAGGCTGCTACATAGCTGCTGGTGGAAATTGGTTTGGCTCTGCTGAGGAGGCAGTTCAATTTGTAGCTTAGCTGAGTGTTTGGCCTGGTATGCTCAGATTTATAGACACCACCAAGACTATCATATCCAGGTGCAATATTTGCATACTTGCATGCAGTATTTACATATTCAAGTACAGTATTTACATGTTCTTTATTTTACATGTCGAGACTTTTGACAAATAAAGGAAACACTTCAATCTGTGTCTTTATTTTTGTTTCCTATGTCTCAGATTTTCCAGAAAAATAAGTTGCTACATCCCCTTCTTTCATCCCTGAAAAAGAGCAGGAAAACGAGCGGCTTTCCTGCAGCAGCTGCTGCACCTGCTGTTTACAGTGAAGTTGGACCACAGCAAGGCTCCTTTTCTGGTCCACAACATTTCCTCTAGCAGTCAAAGCTGACACATCAAAGTGAAAGCTCCGAAGGAGAAAAACAATATGTGACCTATTGTTCCAAGAAAACAAAATAAATCATTTGTAGGAAAGGAGTAAAAGCTTCTAACTGGATTTTTAAAACATTAATATTGGGAAGAAGACTGCAAAGCAAAACGTAAAGTAATGTGTGGTTGTGACGACGCTAGACACTGTACAATTTCTAGAATTTCACTGTACTGTCACTTGATATGTTCTAACAATAGCAGCAATGCATACAATGCGTGCCATGATTATTTGTAGATACACATCGCAGCTCTAGATAAAAGGCAGTGTTGGACCCTCTCATTTGCTTCTGTTTCCAGTTTTGAAAAGTCCTGAATTCTGAAATTCTTCAATCTGATGAGGTTTGGACCTATTCTTTTATTCATGGTGTTTCTTCTTTTGTTCTTCTTCCTTTCTGTTGTTTGTTATTCTTACGATGGAAATACCTTGAGGTTCCCACTGAGGGCCCCATTGTGCTAGACAATTACGCTGCACAAAGAGGTTATGATGTAAATAGAGAAACGAGTGTGTGGTAGAGGAAACAGAGACACAGAGAATGGAGAATCAGCTTGCCTGTAGTCTCCTGAAGGGTCAAAGGCAGAGGTGGTCAAAACCCAGACTTGTGTTGCTCAGCTTGTAGATAATTTTTAGTAATGGAGGAAGCCAAATGAAGATGCTATGTTGTTTCACCTGGATGAGAAGGATTACATTTTTTCAAAAGCTTGAAGTACAACTTGCTTTGCTGTAAGGAGGAGGTGTAGAAACATATACCTGAATGCCAACCAGGATTTCTTAAGAAATTAAATGCAATCCAGAAGATTGCCTGCCATCATGAAATCATACTATCCAGAGGCACTTGGGTTACCTCCCCTCTCAGCATAACCAAATTAGTTTTGACCTTGTGACCTAGATGCAGGTAATAAAACCTTCAACTTTCTTCCAGTGGTACTGCTGCAGCTATGCAGCTGTGGAATGGTGCACCTTATTTCCTGTGATCCCAGTTCGGGGTTCTGATCAGAAAACTGAAGGCACAGAAATCAAAGGCTAGTCCCTACTTTCTGGATGCTGTTTAGGGAGCTCTACCATCAGAGAAAAGGAGACAGAGCAGAAAAGTCTGTCTAAAACTAGAGCTTCTCTGTGAGTTTACTTGAAAGAGTCTGGAGCAGCAGATGCAGAACTGTGTATACTTCATTACCAAGTAACCAACTAAAATAAAAGCAAGCACAGTTGTTTCATAAGAAATGGAAATCCAGAATGTGACTTAGTTTCTTCCCATTCTAATGAATGTCCAGAGGAAATTAATGAAACCTACTACAAATTTCATGAAGAAAATGGAACAATCCCGCTGCGTTAGTTTAATGACTTCCACACAAAACCCTCAAAGGGTTGGTACGTTCCGCCTACTGGGTTCGCAGCACCTGGGCCAGGTCTTCATAATACTTACAGGCTGAAAAGCTGTGTTTCATGTTCTAATTTTAACGCACTGAACTGAAACATTTGCAAAACAAATACTGAAAATAAAGGACTTTGGATTGGTCAAGAGGTAAAAGCACAGTTTGCAGAGCTCAGTGTAGAGATAACTAGTGAACTTTGATGGCCATTGAGAGGCAGGGGATCAGAGGGCCCAACTCATTGCCTTCCCTCCACAGCCTTTACACTGGTGAAACCATGAGCCAGGTGAAAGCCAACAATTCTTAAAGGTCAAGTATATACAATCCTACAGTGCACTAGCTTGATAAAAAACTCCAGTAAAGAGGCCCTGATTTCTGTTACTCTGCTGTATTTGATCACCTTGTGATTTAGGAACATCTTTCTCAGACTATGCCTTACTCTCAGCAAAGCTAGAAATTTCGCTATACTTTCCCCCATTAATGTGAAGAACCATTACCAAATGTTTTAGAACTACTTATACAGCTAGATCATGTCTCTTGCCATCAAAAAAAAAAAAGCCATCTTTATTAAAAGAATACAGAAATTCCTTTATAATGTGACATGCATTTGTGTAATTAGAGCACAATCTCTTGCAACTGGTGGCATAAAATTACAACTAAATCCTACCTGATCTTAACGTGGTTACATATATTTTACCATCTAAGAACTGTGAAAGGCTTTGGGGGTCCACACATAGTCTTTTTGCTGTATGTGTACAGTGTTGGTACAGACAGGTGGGTGCTATCTGTGGCTAAGGCTCTACAGAAACACACCTAGCAAAGCTGTAATACAGAAATGATTTCTAAGGCACACAGTCACAGACGGGTGCACAACTCCCCTTGGTTTTCACTGAGGCTTAGGTAGTGTTGTACACTTTCTTCTAGTTTCCCTCTCCCTTCCATCCAAACTAAGATGTAAGGATTATGGGCCTTATCCTGCCTTCATAGACCAGACAAAAATACCAGGAATAGCCTATTCCAATACCTGAAAAAAATCATCTTTACCTGGGGATGCCTTAAAAGAAACCTAAACTAAGACAGATGAATTCTGGTGAATCCGGCTGAAGTGCTTTAAGGTATTACTGCCCTGCTGTCGTCTGCCACTCTTGCAGCAGCTGCCCACGTCTTCAGAGAGTCAGCAAAAGGGGATGAGGACCTACGCCCTGGCTCGTTCCATCACAGAAATGAGCCCATTAACTGAGGGCGTCTTCGTGGCAAAATGGGTTTACCTCTTTTTGCTCTGCTGCCCCACTGCCAGGCAGCAATGCCACCAGACAGGCAGCCACAAGCAGCTGGGGTACCAACATCACCAGCTGTGGGTCAGTCATATATCTTCCTTCCTTCCTTCCTTCCCTCCTTCCTTCCTTCCTTCCTGTCATTTTTCTCTTTTTTCCTTCCCTTCCTTTATCTTTATCTCTCTCTTTCTCTTTCTCACTATCTTTCTCTCTGTCTCCCTTTCTCTCTTACTTCTCTGTCTCTCTCACCTTTCTGTCTTTCTCTTTCTTCACTGCAATACAAGAGTTAGGTCTCAATAGGAAATCCACCTCCATACTCCCACCAGCACCCCCCCAGACAATTAAGAATCTGTTCCCTCTCCCCCTCACCCACAACCTCTTTTTTGTTTTGTTATTGTCAGCTGGTCTCTTGGATTAGGGTTTGCAGCTCTCTCTGGGCTTAGGAAGGCTTGGTAGTTTGGCAGGATTTCTTGCCAGATCACTGATCCTAATGTAAGTGCCAGAATCCTGCAGTTTGCATAATACTAATTTGCTTTTCAGCCCAACTTGCCAACTCACATACTGCTTAGCATATCAAGTAGCAGAAGGAATGCCATGTGCTCTACCCCAAGCAAGGAGGAGAGTAATTGGATAGATACCCACTACCTGAAATTGAAACTAATCTAACCAACCCCGGGTATAAACCTTAATGCACTGTTGCACTTCTGGTAAGAGGTTATTAGACTGAAACTGTTTCAAGCCAATTAGTTCCTTATTCTCAAAGCTCTGATTGTGGAGTTTTCACTGGCATAATAAGGTTACAAATACTGCCTCATTACGGCGATATTCATTCACTTAGACCTAGATCCCGCCATCCTTACTCATTGTGAGTAAGGGTAGTAGAACTGGACCTTAATGCTTGTGTTAATGAAATGCTAGACATGTCAGGGTGGGGCGATACTGAGAGATATCACCACACCTACGGGATGTTGCTAGTCATTGGGCTAAATGCCAAGTACTTTCAGTAGACTAGGCGTGGGGCTATCTCATTGTATTACCACACATTGAAGTGTCTTATTGCAATACTGGTTCTTTCAAAGCAAAACAAAACTAGACTGCCTAGAAAAAAACACCACCTCTGTTTTCATTCTAAGCTGCACCCACACTGATGCTAATATAACTGCAGCATGAGTCCAAGAAGGTGGGACTCTTCTCTGAGTTACCTAGGTGTGTAGATACATAATCTAAACAGGTTGTCCAGGCTCTCTCTCCAGTAAGTGGAGGGAAATGAGTACCTCTGAAGAAAGATTGATCCTTTCTGCATGAGACACCTGTCTTAGGCAGGGTGAGATGGACCGCACTCTGAAAGTGCTGGAATCTCTCCCTCAGCTGAAGGGCAGCTTGGGCAAGAGGCTCTGAACTGGATCCTTTCAGTCAGCTGAAGTTCATGGAAGCGTAGCTCAAACTTAGTGACAGAAATAGAGCCTGGTTTGCTTTCCGACTGATCGCTTGGTCACAGACAGGGACTGCGGTCACTACTCTTGCGCCAGTTAGCTGATGCAACACTCCCAATCCCTCAGGACAGGTACCACGTCTGTGAGACGCACCTCTTGACAGCTCCCAAGCAGCAATGAATAATAAGGGTGCTGTGAGAAGCGGCTTTGATTTTCTCTGTTTGGTCAGCGGGAAAGCAAGTGCCCTGGCCCAACAGGCCATGCGGACACCCTCCTGGGAATGCAGCTTGCTGGTTTGTGCAATGGGCTCACTCAGAGGTACTTGGTGAGCGGCTTGCTGCTGACATTGTCCCAACGCCCAGCGAGCAGCATGTGGGAAGGGCTTCAGAGGAGTGCTGAGCACGCAGTCTCTAATCTAGGGGGTGTGGAGATTAGAGGGAAATTGGGTAAGGAATTTACAATGAAAGCTATGAAATAAATTGGCTGAGTAAGACGTAAGCAAGAATTAATGCCCAAATAATATTGCTTTAATTTCTTGATCTTCTGTGCTTGGATGTGGTTTTGTTTGGGAAGTGTAGAGGTGAAATTCTCCCAAATTTGTCTCTCTACTTTGTCCTGTGTGATACCTTCCCCTGTGATCCTCTCCATTTTAATAAAGCTCCAAATGTGTGGAAGGGCCAGGGCTGGAGGGATTCATTATCCCTCCATCAAAGCAATGGCCGTGTATTGAGAAACTGCAAAACATTTCCCATAAAGCACTATCTCTACAGAAAGGCTCGCTGTCTAGGAAAGGATACTTTGGCAAGGGGCAGTTATCAAAAGATGGGATATGTCCTCTGGGCAGACCCTTCTTGCTTCAGGCTGGTTTGGCTTGATCACTTGGGTTTGGAGGACCACAGGAAGATTAAAATTGTAACGTCTGATGGACCAATGAAAGGGGAGTATTGTGAAGAGATCGCCACCCACTTTCTTAGGACTCCTGAGGTCTGAGAAAAATGTCGAAATCTAGCCATTTGCTTCTGCACTAGCGATGTGCACTTGCTGTCTCACAGGATTCAAGTCAAAGGTGTGAGTTGCTACCACTGTTGAGGACTTCAGTGGAGGAACACTGCAATGGGAAACCATCCCTTCCTAGGAATCACTCTCTAAGTCACTGTCCACTTTTGCCTATTTAAGGCATATGATAGATGTATATGAAAAATATATTAGATTTTCAGCATGATATAGTTTTGAATAATTCCAGAAGATGGGGCCCCAAAATTGCTGGCTTTCAAGCAATTGGCTTCATTGGGATGTCTGGATTTACTAGGCCTCCTCAGGTAGTACAGCAATGCCTGTGCTTATGGGATTACGTGATAGGGGAGTTAGATCACACAAAAAAACCTGCCCAGCAGCTGGGTCCCGGGGATGAAAAGTCTTGCAGAAAGTGTTCTAATGTGGAAAAGTATGGGATCAATGATAAACTTTTAGAAATCTCTGTGATTAGTTATGTTTCTGGTAAGTGTGAGATTAAGAGAGAAGGAAACCCCATTATGAACAGAAAATGATTTCTCAGGAATTGCTCTCAAAAGAAACAGTCACAGTAAAGCTGCTATTCCTTTCTTTAAGCATGCATACATTTCTTCTCTTTAGAATCTTTGATTGTTCAGCTGAAGAGGGTGGTAATTGCCCACCCCAGTGATTCAGCATTCTGGGAATTTCCCAAAAGTGGTTTGAATCCAGCTATGGTTTCTGCCAGCCTTTTCCAGCCTTAAAAAAGTCCTTTTCTCCCTAAAATGGGCAAACTTTTTTACTTTCTTAATTCAAAGATAGAAAGGGTATTTGATTAACACTGATGGTAGACTATGACTGTTTGATGTATGTAAATATGATTTTATCAGAGAGCTAAAAATGCTACTTTTACTCCCTGTAGAAAATATTGCTTTCCTAGTATATTTTACATACTTGTGGCAAATATATAGGGTATAGTACTAGGTTACAAGGTATTGTATTGTAGCTTAACAGCCAGGAAAACTAATCAGTTTAACAGAGCCAGAATATAAACACAGGAAAGAAAGTAACTCAAGAGTGGAAACTAATGAAAAGGAGAGGGTCAGTACAGTCAAAGATGTGTGTGAGTGGATTGTGAATAATTGAATCAGTCAGGAAAAGCACTACAGTGTTGACCATTCTCTGTTGCCATCTTCTTAAATACTTTCTTACCTCCTACTTTCTTTCTAGTATCCCCAAGCTACCTACTACTGTAATATTTAAATAGTGATTATTTTCCTTTTCTGTTTAGCTATTAAAATCTTTCCTCCTCTGTGCTGTGTGTGTATGTGTGTACGTTAAAACTCAAGCTAGATATCGGAAACTAAAAGAGGTTGTAAAACATTTTTGTTTTTCCCTTGATTTTTAGGCTTGCTGGATCTCGTGTGAGTACATGTGTATGCATGTGTGTATGGCTAGCCTCTGGTACAAATTAAAGTAGCCACACAGAAGGACACAAAAGGCACTTAGCCAGGATGAAGGATCTGTCCCCATTGTTTCCTTGGAGTGTTGGATCCAACATCCTTTGACTCATAATATATTCAATTAAAAAAAAAAATCCTAGCAACCCGGAATTAAAACTATTGTTGTTGCTAGAAATTGAATGCGCAAGGAACGAGAGAATCGGTGTCTAATGTGTTACGATTACTTTTCAGGATATTATAAGCTTTGCTCCCACTGAACCCAATGGGAAAATTCCCAGTGACGTCAGTGATGCACAAATGGGTTCATAGCCCTTACTCAGAGTAGGTTCCCATTGCAATTGGTAGGTGTGGATAAGCAGAGAAATCCCATTGGAGTGAAAAAAACCCCTACTTTTCAAAGATTATCATCAGCGTGAGCAAGCTCAGTAAAGTCCTAATGACTGTTGTTAACAAACTGTGTTTTATTAAGTTTCCTGTAAAACAATGTGCTTTGAGGGGGAGGGGAAAGAAGCGGCGGGGTGGGGTGGGGGGTGGGGGTGGGGGGTGGTAATTGTCATTCCAGTGAATCAGCTACTCTGGGAATTTCCAAAAGGTGCGGTTAGCTCGGAAGACTGTGGTTGCCACATTTTTCCTTCCTAAGGCTAATCTTTGTAATTCAAATTAATTTGCAACCATTTAGTTTTGAATCTAGAGTTAATATAGTTGATTAAGCCCTATTACTCGTAAATCCACCAAAGGCACAGACAATGGCAACAACTATAGAAAAAGACTAGGTATTAAGTGGAATCCATTTATTACAAATTCTGAGATTTGCCAGACAGTTCAACACTCCAAATTTATCCAGCAAGAAAATGAGACTATCCAGATCATGGGTAGAAGATGAAGCCAACACATCTGCAACGTGAGGGTGCCACCAGGCAGCAGGGAGAACACAGAAAAGGGACTGACCAGATGCATCCCTGCAGTGAACACCACTCAGGAAAGGAAAATTTAAGGGAACCAGTTGCATGGAAGACATGCAAAGAGCAACCCCAAATAGCCAGATTGCAGTGGCTTGTTCACCTCCCAAGCGGGAAAGATTCACACAGAAAATGGCACTATTTTTCTTTCTACTGTGAATGTCTAACTTTTAAGAAAGGAATTATCTTCAAAAGTGTAGCAGGAGCAACATTTTAACTATTACCCATATATATTTGACTAAGAAACTACTATTGTTAGCATCCATGAAACATGGCAAATTCTTCCCAGCTGTATTATTGTATTATAATAATTTTCCATTACAGAGGTGACTTGCTCCAAGCCAGAGTATATGTAAAGTAGCCAAGATTTGACTCTCCAGGCTCTGCCATGCACAATGCTAAGCACCTCATGCATGATGCTGACGTCTCTCCATACTTATAGACTTCCCTGGGAGTTGAAGGCACTCAATAGTGCCTGGGAGGAAGAGATCTGTGTGTGGCAGAAAATGTTAGCATATTAGGAAAGTAAATGGAGATGATTTAATGATGAGACTACTGCTTCTCATGCTGACCAGCATTGTTTCATTGTTTCCTTGCGTTCCCTTGTCAGTCGGCATCTATCTTGTGCTTCATGGTGAGTGTGGACTGCAAGCTCTCTGGGCCAAGCACTGGCCTTTGGCATGGTGGTCGTACAGAGCAATAGCCAGGTGCCTCAATCACAGCAACCACAAGCTCCTGCAATCACGCAACGGCTGCTTCCTTCCTTCGTGTGATTGCTCAGCCTGTTTACATCTGTCAAGCCTTTTATAAAAGCTGTGCTGCTAGCAAGGGCTGTTTTGGGGCTGTTGGGTTTTTCTGGGTTGTTTGGTTTTTTTGTTTGTTTTTTTTTGTTGTTGTTTTTTTTTCTTTTTTTTCTTTCTTTTTTTTTCTTTTTTTTTTAAATTGTTTTGAAGGCTCTTTTTAGTTAAAAAGTGTTTGCCACCACAGTTAAGACATGGACTGGATTAAAGTTCAAAACCAGCTCACGTCAGCAAGTGGATGGAAATTGTTACCATCTGACAGCTGGTGGCCTGGAAGGAAAATGTAAAAGTCACTGCATGAAGGATTGGTTCAGGGTAGTGCCACAAGAAGTGACATGGCTTTGTTTTATATCCTGGGAGCGCAGCTCTCTGTTCTGCCTGAGTTGTGCTCAGAGGAAGTGGGCATGGAGACTAGTGAAACTYGCTGCACCTCTCTGGCTGCAGTGGCTGGGCCTTACAACGTATTAAACCTGTGCAGAAGAAGCTGTAGTTTGTGCCACTGGTGATATGTGGCAAGACAGTAGGGTGGCATGCCTGTTTCAGGTCACCAAGACTTCTCTGTTGCCTTTCAACCCCCTAAGTCCTCCTCCCAGCCCTTGCCTCATCAACTTCCACCAGCAAGGAATTGAATGAAAGAGGAAAAATTCTTTTCTTTTCACCTCTGGCTGCTTTAATAATGGGCCAGTTTTATTATTTGATATAAGAATATCCTACAAATGCTAACTGCCAGAATGTCTCATACTAACTAGTGTGCATTTAAATACCTGTTAGACTCCATTACAGAGTGCATAGTACAGATAAGACAGACCAGACAAAGGCTGCAGAATTAACTGACCCACCTGAGGTCATCCAGGGAATAAATGACAACACTAGGAATGGCACTGGGATTGCAGATTGCACATTGCAGATGCGTGTCTTCTGGCCCCAGCAATGCCAGCTAAAGAAATGACTGCCTTGAACCTCTGATGTGCCAGAGGGTCGTGCTGCCATCCAGAGAGACTCCAACAGGCTGGAGAAAGGGGCTAACAGGAACCTCATGAAGCTCAACAAGGGGAAGCACCAAGTCCTGCACCTGGGGAGGAATAACCTACGTTATTCCCATGCACCAGTACATGCTGGGAGCTGACCGGCTGGAAAACAGCTTTGCAGAGCAGGACCTGGAGGTCCTGCTGGACACCAAGTTGAACATGAGCCAGCAATGTCACATTACAGAAAAGGTGGCAAACTCTGGCCTGGGCTGCATTAGGAGAAGTGTTGCCAGCAGGCCGAGGGAGGCGATCCTTCCCCTGTGTTCAGCACTGCTGAGGCTACACCCAGAGTGCTGTCTTCAGTTATGGGATCCTCAGTACAAGAGAGAGATGGACATACTAGAGAGATGCCAGCGAAGGGCCACTAAGATGATTAAGGGTCTGGAGCAAGAAATGGCAAAGGCTTAAACAGCGCACCTTTGCCGCCGCTAAAGACATCTGTCTGCAAAAGYGGGGACCAGAGCAGCTCTCCTATAAGGAAAGGCTGAGTGAGCTGGGACTGTCCAGCTTAGAGAAGAGAAGGCTCAGGGGGGATCTCATCAATGTATATAAATATCTGAAGGGAGGGTGCAAAAAGGATGGGGCGAGGCTCTTTTCAGTGACAGGACCAGAGGCAAAGGGCACAAACTGAAACACAGGAGGTTCTGTCTGAACTTCAGGAAACACTTTTTTATTGTTAGGGTGACTGAGCACTGGCCCAAGTTGCCCAGAGATGTTGTGTCTGAGGGGTGACTGAGCACTGGCCCAGAGATGCCAAGTCTCCCTCCTTGGCAATATTCAAAAGCCGTTGGACATGGTCCTGGACAACCTTGCTCTAGGTGACCCTGCTTGAGCAAGGGGTTGGACCAGATGGCCTCCAGAGGTGCCTTCCAACCTCAGCCATGCTGTGATTCTGTGTTTCTGTGAACCCACACCTAGAAGCTATGCAGCATCTTTCACCCTGCCAGCACACATCACTGCCTTCCCAAAATGTACAAGCCAGCTGCAGATGGGAAGACCTCCCAATGAATATCAATCATAGTGAGCTACATTATCTTAAACAACATTTTTTTGTTGATCCAGGTTATTTTCACTGAAACAGTTTAAGGAGTGAACATAAGAGCATTTGAAGAGACTGACAGAACAAGAGGTGACTTCTGGAGGGAGGATGGTGGCCAGCAGCCAGGGCTAGGCTGGCTCCAGTTACCTGTCACCTCTGTAACCAGTGCAGTTGCATTAGAAAGGCATATATGGACTCAGTGCCCTCACCTCTGAGCTGCTGTGTTAAACAAGTACGAGGAAATGGAAGCCAGAAGAACAAGAGAGCCAACAAACTACTGCAAAACTCAAGAACTTTCCAAATGAGCTAAGGAAAACAAACTTCAAGGCAATAAACTGTAGTGACAGCATTTACTCCTGAATTAAAACGTTTGGGGATGGAAAGGGTCAAATAAATCATTGTCTGTGGCTTCCTTACTGCAGAGGATGTGTTGAAATGTTCAAGAGTGAAGGTACAGGCAGCCTGCTTACGTAATCAGGCAGATTACATGAAGTTAGAAAGCACATCCACGTATTTCAGGAGGAAATACGTTTTCTTAGAGGAAAAGAAATGAACATGATAACTGAGAAAAACACTTCATCCCAGATGAACCCCAAAATAAACTTCTTTGGAATCCAGATCACCTTTTAATGATGAAATAAGAAATACCATAGACTATTAGATCTGGTAACTGGCACATAGGACCACTGTTTTATCATTGCTGTCCATGTTCTGCCTACAAGTGTCTACAGGGTACATATTTACGTAAGTCACATTTGCACTGAGAAAAGTATTCTCCAATTTTTGTGTGTGATCCACTCTCATAGAGGTTTGCATTCTGCATTATTTACATATTTTGGGATACCCAGTATTTTAAAAGGCAGATCTCAGAATCTTAATCCTAAAGCAGACATAGCTTGTTGTGAGGTTTTTCTAATGAGATGGACAAAAATATCTGGCATCTCTCCCTTTGGATTTTAAATAATAAATTCGTAATAAATACATGTTAACTTTCCTTGTGCTACCTTTCCTTCTGCAAAACCTAATGTGTTGTTTCCAGATTTGTGTCAGTGTCAACCAGTAATGCTAGATAAGAAAGGCAGGTTTGTTGTCCAAAAAAAAAAAAAAAAGAAGACAAGACAGGACTCGTAACAGAAACCAAAAACAAAAGCACATGATTTCTTCTCTGTGTATGATTTACTTTGTGGTGACTGAAGGTCATTGCTACCTGTAGGCTCCCTGCTGTTTTCGTTTGATTTCCTAATGGGAAAAAAATCTTAGAAAAGTCAACATTAAACTTAATCTTAATAATCACTTGTGTCTCCAGAAAGGCTGGAAAATGGGCTGAAAAATTGTGTGGTTTTTTTTTCTCTTGGACAGATATAAAACATCCCAGACAGGGAAAGTGGGTCATTCCCTCTGCTGTGCCTTCTTGGTACATAAAGCAGGAGTCAGCACCTTTGAACACTCATAAATGCACCAAGAATGATACTTAAAAATCAGGAAATGGTTGAACGTGACCTGCCAGGTATGTTTCTAGTCCAGAGGTGTAGTGAACATAGAATGCAAAAATCCATGCTTTGTCTTGTTATTATTATATGTACTATCGTAGAGCCCAGGGGTGCCTTGGCAGTGGGTGCAGAGCGGTGCCTGTAAGTATATAACCATTACCCTTCACGACATTCTAAAGTAGTACTGCAGGATTCATGTCTACTCAGGCTCTGAGGTAAGCCAGAGTGCAAGGCCACAATCAGTTCTCTTTTTGAAAATATGGCCTAAAAAAGGGGAGAAAAAAATTATATTGCCATCCCTCCTCTTTTACCCAGTAGCTCATTGTTGAGGACAGTCTCTCAGGAAGAACGATTCAGGTGGTGAAGTCTCATCTGTTTGAGGACCTAAATCCACATCAGCTACCATTCAAACAGCCCTAAACGTGAGAGTACTGGGACAGGGGGTGGCGGGGTGGGGGTGGCGATGGAGAAGTCTGCCATTTCATTTTATGGAAGCTGTTCCTTGAAGTAAGTGTTCATTGAGCAAGAGGTGACTAAAGCACACCTCCATTACCCAGTGCACTCACATGCAAAATGAAAGCCCTTAGCTTCATTCTTTGTTCCATTGATGTCTTACCATTTTATATGGCGTGATGAGCAGAACAGGCATAGAGGCCACCTTCCCATACCAAATGTCCCACCTCTAGGCTAGGGAGTCAGTCACATGTTTGTTCTCTCTCTTTTCCTCCCCCTTTTATAAAATCAAAGTTTGGGAAAGGTTGAGGACTTTTGCTAAAGATAATGAAGCTCAGAGGCATCAACATCTGGGAACAGTCATGGGAGGGCACCTGCTTGAATTTCCTTAGAAGATTGACTCTAACCTTCTCTTACACCACTGCTCACCCATGACTAGACATAGTGGGGGGAAGGCATAACCCTTCTTCTGTTGGCCACATTTTGGGTGGTGAGTGATATTTCAGGTATTTTCTAAAAGGCTGCTGGGGTGAGGATTTCAGAAGACACTCTTTGCCTATCAATACCAAGGAAGCATAACATAGATAAGATCAGGGCTGTTGCCACTGAGTACATGGGTGTCTGGAGGAATTAATTGCTGAAAACCTAGGGATTTGGAAGGCCTTCAGGATTAGGTGATGGCTTACCAAAGGTGTTGGAGGTTGGCACTTTTAGACTTAGGTGTTTAAAGCCAAAGCTGAATATAGAAATGACCCTTCTCTTGCGGATTTAGCCTTCAGTTCTTCAGCTTTGTTCAAAAGCCTCACCCAATCCATTCACGTTGCTGAGACTTATTTTCTTATTTATTTCTATTTTTAAAAAGGGGATGTGAAATGTACATACAGGATGATAATATTAATTTTCTTTTGGATTTTAAAAAAGTGACTAAGACAACTTCATAAATGATGAAGATAAAATAATAGGGTGTCACTAATGTTATTAATTACAGTGAATGCCACAGGAGGATCCCCCGTGCAGAGTTCATTTTCTTTTGTTGTTAAATGAGTCTCAATGCTAGTTATTGTTAAACTGTGGGAATCAGCATGGACTGCTGGCAAAACAGGCAGTCTGCACTTTCTGCATAGTAGTGTTGTCCCTTTTTATAAGCCCTTGACCTCACCTAATTCTGCTCTGTTCTGCCATTTGAAAACTGCAGAAGACGTTAACTCACTATTTAAAGAGCTTTTGATATATGCAACTGTAAGGGGCTGTAGAAGTGCAAACAAGGATGTTGCTATTGTTGTCACAGAGGTGGTAAATGTTAACCACAGTCCAAATTAATATTTTAATTCTTCTTTGGAAGCAATTCGCCTTACTCTTTCAAAGAAAACATCATCTTTTCTAAGTATTTCTATTATTCCTGGTCAGGCTGGAAATTCTTCAACAGGGAACACTGTGTTCGCTTCATAAAGCCAAAAGACCAGTCACTTTAAGGGGCATTTTCTAATGCCCTTGACTATACAGTGGAGACAAGAGATACCCTTCAGCAAAGCCACAATTCCTCTCCCTACATGTCTGTCTTTACTAGTCACTGCCACTGCCAGTGCTCTCAGAGGAAGGGGGGTGTACAAGCAGGGTCTGAAGTGCTCACGTCAAGCACCAGCACTGGAACCTCCATGCAAACACAAGCACTACCTGGGTACCCACAAGCAGTCCCGGAAACAAACAGGCACTAAAAATGTCAGTGCATCATTTATGCACATTTTATGGAGCTCTGTTAAGACCTGCTACTAGCACAAGGTCGTAGTTGTTCCACCCTTTACTTCCTCCCTAAGTACTTGTATTGCCTAATAACTTTTGTGGGGCTTTCTCTTTGAAGGCAATTATGGATAGACTAAGTAGGAATTTATCCACTGTAATGTTCCTAATATTTATTTAACCTAATAGTTTCATTGCAAATACTGAAACCTGTTATTTGGGCTCTACACTTGAGCATGACTTCATGTGTCAKCAGACAGCTCTTCTGCCTCCTCCTCCTTTTTTCTGTGCTGAACATAGTCCTTGTACTATAGCTTTATTTTTGCTACTCTTCTCTGAATCCTTTCCAATTAGCCTGCATGTATTTCGTTCAAATGTGGTGCCCAGAACAAAATCCAATGCCCTATATGAAGCTAGCCTACTGTATGATCTAGATACTGCTAAATGTTGGACTTCACGTTGAGTTTTGCTCTTGCAACAAATGACAGGAAAGACTCAGAAATATGGTAAGAACTTAAAAATAAGGGTAGAATTAGAGCACTCTCCACCTCCCACCTGCTTTGTAACTGGCTAAACAAGATAGGAAAAATCAAGATGTCTCAGATTCATTTAATTTCCATGCCAAGTCAAGGCCATTAGTGTKGCTGTCCTGCACAGCACAGGAATCCATTAATTGCTAAATTGATCAGTCCCTCAGTTCATCTCTCTGCCCTCATGAGCCAGAGAGGGATGAAAATTAACTGGGATAGTCTTAGCATCTGATTCTACATTGATAGTGATGCTCAAATCACAGAATTCTGAGTTCTGACAGGGGTTAGAGTCAGGATGAAAAYGTTTTCCTCAGTGTAAAGGTTGTCTAGGTGTATTTGGGAGCTTAAAGAAGAGCGAAGAGAAGTCTAGTCTACACTGCGGCATCAATGACTGGCCGCTGGCAGTAACTGGGGTAGCAGGTGGCCACGGTTGGCTGATGTTTCTCACTGTTTGGAAGTAGGGAGGGATTTCTTCTCCCTTATCATAGGAGCAAGGGTTGCAAGGTTTTTCATCTTCCTTGTTAGCATGTGGCATAGGCTGTTTGCTAGGATCATGAGGATCTTTGGACATTGGTGACACCTCAGTCTTTCTTGTCCTCTGCCTGAGGCATGCAGCACATAATGTTTCAAGAAATCATTTTGATCAGTACAGACCTACATCTATTATAGAGATACATAATAACTCTACTATAGAGACTGAAGAGAGGATTTCACCAAACCTCTAGGCTCTAGTGAAAAATAAAAGTGCGGTACAGTGTAATGTTATGCATGCTACACTGTCTTGCTCCCATCTAGACCTCTTTAAAGAAGGCTTCCTGAGTTGTCACAGGAGCATGTGGTAAAAGTATGAAATTATTAAAAGGTAGGTATGCTTAAGGAGGGTATAAAAATGAGTGGGAAATCTAGTATTTTTAGTGTATTTTCATAGACAAAAAGAGGAGCTGTACTTTTTAACCTTTGGACCTAGCTTAATTAGTATTGTACTGTACATTTAAAATGCTAGGCTTCCAATAGAGAAAGACCAATTCCATCAGCCAATATTTGTTACAACCAGTGCAGAACCGACACAATTGTGTGCTCGCAGTATAAAACCCAACTCATGGCTTTAGCATTAGACAACTGACCGAATGAGAGCAGAGGGGTGCCATTACTAAGATTCCAAGTTAGTAGTAATGTCTGAGTTTCATTCATGTATTTACTGTTGCCTTGATCATCTCCTTTAATAGAAAGAACTGCAGGAGGAGGAAATATACTCCAAAAGTGCTGTGAGTAGCTGTTTGTGGTTATCTCACATCATCAACCCCAACTCGAAAAGCCACTCAGACAGAGGATCCGAAATAAACTTAATTTTAAAACACATGGACCCTTGACCACAGAACTGGAGCAGCTGACTCTCACATAACCTGAGAGCAACCCTACCCTGGCTCACCAGCAGGTCTCTGTCCTCTCCTGCTGCCAATGGCATTCCCATCCCAGCTGAGAGGACAACATCAGACACAGAGATTCATTGCTAATGTAGAGAAGTTCATCTGGTTGGGACCAGGTTTCAACTACAGAGCAATCTGGCCCCCCGCCTTTAGGGTACATGCCAGGTTACAATGGTTATACCCCTATTCTGCCAAGCTGTGAAACCACAGCCTTTGTATGCTCCAAAGAATCAAGTGTAGGAGGAATATGAAAACACAGACTCTGTGTCTTGATGTTGCTTTTGCTCCTGTCTTCTCAGGCAGTGAAATGAGTATCCATGGATAGGATGATCCAATGAAAGGATGGATCCAATGATCTATCCAGAACAAATGGTGCTACTGGCAGTGTGAATGTTTTATGACTGTACCACAAGTACCAACCATAGAGTGATTTTCACTCTTGTCCATATCAAGTTGGCCACATATGCTCTGTCTACTGTGAGGAAATCTCTTGCTTTCCCTCTAGTCCTGCAGCAACCCCAGCATGCAGGAGTGGTGAGAGAATTACAACTTTGGTGCTGCTGCAACATTCTTCCTTAGGGCAGGAGTATATTGTACACTAAGAAAAAAGGCTGTATCTATGATAGCCAGAGTCTGCAAAGTTGCCCTGGAAGCGAGTCTGGTGAGACATTTCCAGAGGCTGGTAGGGTGAGAGAGGCAGAATTGTGACAGGATATGCTGGTGCCTCTGTCCAGCCGGTGCACAGGAGGCGGCATGGCTCTGGCATCATGAGGCTTTTGCAGCCTATCAAGGGCCATAAGGACATCCTTGCCTTCTCCCTTGCTGTGGTCCCAGGCCCACAGTCACACTGTTAGTGCCCCACACCAAGCCCACCTTCCCCTCCTGAGCTGGCCAGCACCTCCCTGTGCCCTGGCAGCTCGTCTTGTGGTAACTGTTGCACAGGGGCTGCCCTGCTCACTGCTCCCTGAGACTCATCCATGGCTCGGCCTCAGTCATCTCTTTTGATTTATTTTCCCTTCAGTCAAATACTTCTGCCATGAGCATTAGCGTAACATTAACAAAATTTCTATTTCCATTCAGTTCTGTGTTGTTGTGAACTGCATTTCTCTGGTAGGTATTTGTTTTTGCAATCATAGTGATGAAACACATTTACTGGTTGTAGCAGTTACAGGAATTCCAAATAAATATCTGTCTTTGTTTAATTTCAGTAAATCGGAACATTTCACTAGCATCATAATAATAGGGATTTGGGGAATACTATGTGTCCGTGAAATAATTCTTGAAGCAATTTATTCTTGCATCAGTGCAAAACCCCCTTCAATTTGGGCTATTCCCAGAAGATAAGGGACTAGTTTTCTAAACTAGAGGATTTTTTTTTTTTTTTCCCCCCAGATTTTGCGCTGGGTTTTGTATCTGTTTTGTTTTTGCAACTTTGGTGTGTAAAAATATGTAATTGCAGTTTTCCACTGGATGTGGAACTAGTGGAACTATTGAATTGTGGAACTATTTATAGTAGTTAGCCTTCCTAACCTCCAGGTTAGCTTCCATCTCAGAATGGTACCAATACTGCTGGTGTGATCAATATCACCTTATCACTCCCTAGAAAAACATATAGATGTTGTATACAGTATAAGTCAGCCTGGTTTTGGTAATATTGTTATCCTGGTTTCCCTTTTGAATTTACTTTTTATGTATTTCCAGATAGCAGGCTGACGCTGTCCAGATTTATACCTTGTTAACCCTTCCCAGCTGAATGGGAATGAATACATGTAACTGAGAGGTGAATCTAGGAGGATATGAAGGGGACTGTAAACTGGTGAAAACATAAGTAATGTTTGCTCAGTGTTTTCTCTTTAAAAAACATTACCCTCTTTGTTTGTGCTTCTTGCTGCACTGGTAGGAAGGATGTTGATTTTATTCCATCACTTGGCACAGTCTTTTTTTCTTTTTTAATTTTATATTATTTAAAAAGTAATTTCAAATTACATTGCAAATGTAGAAAAGTTATGCAGTTGTGAAATACTGTTTGGCAATGCTGACCATTTTCATAGATCGAGGCATTTCATTGATTTCATACATCTGAAATCCAGGGATTAGTTTCTGAGAAATTATTTCCCCACCGCTCCCACTTTGATGGAAGGGATCTATTGTTTTTGGGGCATGTCTGAACACATGGGATGCCTGTTTCTGGGAGAACTCTATCATTCAAATGAGATGATATGAAAGGCAGAGTGTGTAAACTACAGCTGTGGAGAAGCAGATTGTAGCTAATGGATCCAGATTTTGCCACGGCCCATCTGGATAACTTGACTTTGCGTTGAGTTGCTGCAAACAATAACAACAAACTCCTTTCCATGTACCCTTGATTTGGAGTGTTTCTTAAATCTGCCTATGGAAATTTGTCCCCCAAACTCTTCTCAAAAGCAGCTAAATGAATTATGCAATGTTTTTCAGGACAATTATGATTCATAACAGTATAGAATATGGGCTTTATTATGTTGCTTTTATGTATGGATATCTACCAGTGAAATCTATGAGGATTGTTCTGTAAGAAAAGTCCTCAGGACCCTGCCTAAGAAGTTGCATGTTTTAGGGTTGCAAATGGTGTATATTAATAGGAAAATTCAATTTGTTTTTCTCTTCATCCTTCAATAACATGTGAAGAAAACAACATGGTCTAAACCTAAGTACAGTATTCACGCTAGCCAACAACCCGCTATTGCGCCACACACAAAATTCCCATTGAGGTCAATGGAAGTGCCCTGAGCAGAGTGTCTCTTGGACTGAGCCCGTTTTTGTGTGCGTGTGTATATGTGCGTGCATGTGTGTGTGTGTGTGTGTTGAGTAATAATTTTCCACACCAGAAAAAAAAAAAATATAAAACTTTGTTGTCATGCTATCTTATGAGGAAGCTAGTTTCACCCACACAGAGTTGAAAGCACATACCACTCTGTTACAGCACATAAACACTGTTATCACGCTAGTTGCAGAAAGAGCACTGTCACTGGGACATTTTATAGGCATGGGCTTTTATACTATTCAGCAAGCTATTGAAAATTAAAATGTAATTAGTGTAGCAAAACAATAGTTTGCATCTTTTAATTACTGCTCCATTTTTTTGACAGAATGTTTTAATTATTGTTTTTTCTTCTGTTCTGTTTTTATTGATTTGGTGCCAGTTCAATTGTGTTACCAAGACCTCCCAGTACTCAATGAATTTACCTCAGGGGATTCTGCCTTCTTCATTGTTTTAAAATAAACCAGATCTCCAACTACCTACAAAACAAAATTAGAAGTGGAGGAGGAAAGAAAGAAAGGCAGAAAGAATGGGAGAAAGAGAGAAAGAGGGAAAGAGGGGCAGGAAGGGAAGGAGGGAAGGAAGGAGGGCAGGAGGGTAAAAGGAAGGACAGAAGGACAGAAGGAAGGAGAGGGAGAAAGAGAGAGAAAGAAAGAAAGAATGAAAAGAAAGACAGAGAAAGAAAGAAAGAAAGAGGGAAGGAAGGAGGGAAGAAAGGAAGGAACGGAGAAAGAGAAGGAGGAAAAGCAAGAAGGAGCAAGACAAAGGAAATGAGAGAAAGGAATGAAAGGGAGGAAAAGAGAGAAGGAAAGAAAGGGAGCAAAAGAGGAAAAAAATTCTGCTGTTATTACATGCCTGATTTTTTATTCATATGTGTGTTAGTATAAAACTGTTATTTAGCTATAGTATCAGATTTCTTTTCAATTATTTTAGTTAAAAATGTTCTGATTTTTTGAAAAGTAGTAGGAAAACTCCACTCACAAAGAAATTACATTGATCAAAATTTTAATACTAAAATCACAGTAGAAAACACCAAAAAAACCCCCGCTTTGATGATTTTTCAATGTAGTCCCTTGGGGAAGAAAATGCACGTCCTGAGAGGCAAGGTTATGGTAGTACTGTCATTCTCTGTGGGTGTGCATGCAGTCAATTTATTTCAGCCTTTCAGCTGTCAGAAAAGTGCAAAGTAAGTGGGAAATGACACAGAGCACTGATTTAGAACACTTTCATCTCTATATGGTCTGTTTTCGTTAGTGATCAAGAGAGAGGAAAGTAGTGGTTAGGCACTATCTGTACTACAAAGCAAACGCTGCGGAGGCTATATAGCACATGGTCTTTTGAATGACTCTATACCTCTAACTAGAAACAAACAAACACACAAAGCACTGTATTTATTTGAGACTTTAACAGCTCCTTTGCAGCCATTTTGTACATAACAGGAAGCAAACCATTCCAATTTCCAGTGTGCTTTATCCTGAAGTATTTTCACCCAAGGGGTTAGTCACCATGTATTTTGTCTTACTTTTTACTTATTACATATTTGTAAAATGTAACAAGTCTTACTTACTTCTTGCATATTTGAGCCTTTATGAGGCAAGACATTATTTATTTACTATGCTGTTATTTGATTACTTAATAAACAGCTCACAGAGGCAAACAACAAGAAACCCAAACCCAAGAAGACCAACACTGCATTTTCAATAGCAAGATCCCTTGGGAGCCAGGCTCTGGGATTTTCATAGCAGAAAAATGTGGTCATACCACTCAGAGGCATTGGCGGTGGCTGGGAGGGACTGGGAGGTGGTAGACATAATCCCAAACAAGGAGGAACTAGCGGAGAACCTGATGAAGTCAGGAGGATTAACACCGTATCTCTCCTGGGAATTCATAGTTTTGAGTTCCCTTCCCTTCGTGAAACATCTGGTTGCCTTTCTTCAGGGAGGATGGCCTGCAGTTGCCTCTCTCCAAGTAAGCAAAGAAGGTCCACTTTGCAACTTCTACTCTTTCAGGGAAAGAAAGACACGAGTCTTGCAGTTCACTGCTATTCCTTAGCACTGCCAGCCACTGCTGGGTGCAGGGTTTGGTACTGGACATGCCTTTAATTCCAAAGGTGTGAAATATTACCTTCAGTCAATTTGACAAGCATTTTTCTTCCAGAATTTAGCCTTCAAACCACAAATATCGGCAGCAAATACCACACAAATCTTTAAAATTGGGCAGTGGGTAGGACCTGCTGCTTTTAATTCTTTTTTAACCTTTGCTAAACTGCTGTTCTTTAAATTGCTGCTTAATTTCCTTCTCCAGCATTATCAGTTGTTGGGGTTTTGCATGTTTGTTTGTTTGTTTCTTCTCACCGGAATGGTGGAATAGCCATGTCACAGTAATGCACCAGCCCTGATGATGTCATGGTCACATCATGACAGGCAGCCACCAGCTCCTGGCATTAGTCCTGGTGATGTTGTGGCCGTGACAACAGCAGGTAGAATGTTGGTGGTTGGTGACATAGCCAGCCCTGGATGGGTATAAAAAGGACTGCACCAGCCCAGGCTGGCAGATGAGTAGCCGGGTGAGCGAGGACAGGGAGAAGAGGGCAGGAAGGCAGGGGCTGCCCATGGTGACGGAAGGTGGCTGCTCCTCCTTTGTTGCTTTTCCTATGTATTACAGCTGGATGCTCGGACAGGGACGTTACCAGATCATGGCACGCTCTTGTGCTCTACCTTCTCTGCCACTCAGCCCGAGAATTGTCAACGCTCTACAGGACAGATAAGATAGCCCCAGCCTGTGCCCCATCACGTTTTTGCAGGGAGCTGGAAGCTCCCCACAGCTGTGGGCAAAGGGAGCTCCCCACCCATGTGGCTGGGCCCCACATGAGCTACTGGCACCGTCCCTAGTGAGGCAGTGGGCAGAATGCTGGTGGTGGCACATGTCGCATTGGGGTTGGTGGCATGGTTGGCCCAGGACAGGTGTCTCCTGGCTGTAAGGGAGATGTGGGATGGACAGCCATGGTGTGAGGCTGGGGGGAGCCCTGGGCAGGGAGGCAGGGGCTGCCCTGTGGCAACAAGGCAGTGCGCTCCCGTTGCTGGTTCTCCAGGCTTTGACAGCCACAGCCCCAGAGAGGGACACGACCAAGTCATAACGCACTCCTCTGCTTCTTCCACCACTCAGCTGGAAAGCGTAGCAGCTTTCTGCGAGGACATTGACCTCAGGATAAGGAAACACACGCGGCCCCAGTCTGTACTCTGTCACGATCCTGCAGGCAGCTGGAAGGTCCTTACAGCTGTGGACAAAAAGGGAGCTCCACACCACCCACCTTCTCTGTGTGAAACTTCTCTGTGTGCAACCTCCTTACAAAAATGTGAGGTAAAACTGGAATTTACTTCGCCAAGAAGACAAATCCCAAACTTCATCAGCATTGTTTGTAATAAAAAATAAACTTCATCATCATTAAACATATGTATTGAGAGTCACTATGAACTACATACTAGCACTAAAATTTCGGCCTTAGCTGTTTCCTGATGATTTTCTAGATGTTTGTTCTCCCAGAGATTGCAATCAAAATTTATTAATATCCATTGTTCAACCCTGAGGACGTATTTACACTTCTGTCTTTTCTATGCATAAAATATTGAAGTATAAACTTAGAGGCTGCTTCTGCACATACGTCTGGAGTGAATATCTTTCTGAAGAACTCCCTACACCTCACTCTAGACACTTGTAATGTAGAGGTCTACATCTGAGGCCAGGCTCCCTTTATAGTCAGTGGAAAGAAATACTCACAGGAGATGATTCATCTGACCTGTTTCAGATATCTACGTGAGGACAAGATTAACCATGCCCTAGAAGTATCTATTTCCACTTCATTGTCTGTGGAGAACTCGCTGTGCTGCAAACATCTCAAGTTGGATGCAGTGAATCCTCCTCTTAATGCAAAGACCAATTATCCTGAGAAATCCCATGCTACTATCTGCCTTTGCTCCCTACCAACACCACAAGGTTACAACCACTGCGAAGCTCAAAAGTTGTAGATGAACATCTTAATAGCAACATCCCTGGATTTCTATTCATGCATGAGGCCTGGCCCCCATTTCCCCCAAGGGCTTGAGATACAAATGCTGTGGGTGTGGAGCTCCATGTAGGAGAGCTTTTACAGCGCAGGAAGGTGGAGGAGCTCCTCTGCTGCCGGCATAGCTTTTGAGGTCTGCCACATGTACGTGTACAACCTTTGGATCTATGTATCACCCCTCCACAGGCCATGAGATCATACTGATAAGCTTGTCTCCTTTCTCCCTTCAATTCAAGCTCCAGGGATTGTAGCTTTAGGCATTGGCATGCTGCTTATGCCACCCTTCTATGCAGAGTCCTTGCACTTTACATCCCTTGCCTCAGTCCACTGGGACCATGAACTCCCTCAGGAGCCAGAACATATATTGGTGTCACAAGGTACTTCTGAAGAGTATGAAGTTTGTACACATACAGTCCCTGCACCAAATGGTTTATGTGCTAAGAAGTTAGAGAAAGCGGAGTAAAAGGAATCACAACATGCCAATGTTTCAATATTAATTTGCAGGTGTGAGGAGGGTAAAACTGGAGGGGGGGGGGAAGAAAGAAATATAATTAGAAATAATCCATTAGGTGTCATTTTTTCATACGAAACCCACCCATGCTCAGCAGAGTAAAAGCAAGTGTTCACCAATATTAAACCTCACAATACTATGTTTTCAAGCAAGACAGCCTAAGTGGCTCGCTCCGATAAAGTGTGGTGTTTCTGGCTGGAGGTTTGCTCAGCCAGCTCAGATCAGCTCTGATGTTTATTTACATGCACGCTGTTGTGAAATTGTTATGCTGTGAACAGAGGTGCTGGAGAAACTGTGAGACATTAATCTGCCCAATACTATTGTCATAAGTAGGCCCCGACCCTGTGGTCTGCTCAAGACAGGCAGACCCCTGTGCTGGGGCAAAACATGATGCAGGCTGGAGGTCTTACACAAGTAGCACAGCAAGGATGAGCTTACATTTCCGATTACGATTTCACAAATGTTTGTTTGTTGTTCTCTTTCCCAGAGAGCTGTGTTTGGCAATCCATGGACCAGCACACCAGGACTCCAACAAGATGGTGTGATAGTGGCCAGGCTTTTTTTGGAGAAATGGAAGCTGTGGTGTAGGATACTCCTCCTTTCCCAGAAGCTTCAGCATAGTTGACTTTCCTCTCAACAATGTTAGTCTGGCAGCACTCTTGCCTTGCCAGCAGCAGGTAAGGCTCTACTTGCTTAGGAAGGACAGCGATTGTATTGTCTTTCTTCCTCTCTCCTGGACAGTGTTCCCAGGGTAGGTTGTGTCAACAGCATCTCAGGACAGTAAAACTTGGAGTAAATACCTCCTGGAGATGGAGGGAAAGAGCTGCAGCTCTGGAATGATTGTTTTAGGCTATCTGCTGACTCAAGAAAGCGTATCTACATCTACATCACAGGYTGTTCACATCTCCAAAGTGTTTTATTGAGCAGTAAAAAGTAGAAAAGCATTCAGAAACAAGCCTGAGCCTGATGTAATTGGATGGTTCCAAAGCTGGAGCCCTGAACAAGAGCAGCTTGCTTAAATGCAGCCCCAGTTTCCCCTTCACATGAAATCAATCATATCCTTGCTATATTACAATAAAACTTACATGTCTTCATGTATGTATGTTTGAAACCTCCTGCATCTTTCCCCCTACCTCCACCTATTCCTATGCCTCTGGTCCTTCATATTTTCTACAGAGGGAGTGTCTGATGTTTGGGAAATACTGGAATAAGCTAAAATGGGCTTATTCTTGTCACGTGTGTTTTTTCCTTCTCCAAGTTTATGAAGGCCAGACCAGGATTAAAAGACTTAGCTTCACATTCCTAAAAGCAGTGCAAAACTTTCCACCCAAATTAGCTGGCAACTCCTCTTTGGGTATCATGAACATAAAAATATGTTTTAAGAGATGAATCATCTCTGGACAGTTCAGGTGAGGAGTAGCAACTTGGTAGCAGCACAGATAGCTCTCAAGCTCATTTAATTATTGGAAACACAAGAGACAAACTCTCACCAGGCAGAGCTGCCTACATTTGGACAAACAAACAGCCTGTCTTTTTTGCATTCTCCTTACATTTGTTATTTGGACTCTGTCATGGCATTCAAATAGATATCAAATACTTGGGGTCAATACAAAGGTCACAAAAAGCAATTATGTGCAAGTACCATCTAACTTCTCCTAGAACCGAACAGTGATGTGGAACGAAAACCACAATTCTGGGCTGTGCAGTCATTTAAAATGAGTGAACACATTATTACATTGTATTCGTAAGTTAACAAGAGTCCTGGATGCACAAGTGGCATTTCCTCTGCTCACCCCCAAGCTCTCTCACAGCTCTTCTACAGATGTCTTATCTAAGGACAGTATTATTGTCCCTTGTAAGTGTTTTCATGACTCCCACTGCTGCAGGCTGCGAGGAACCTGCTCATGAGGAACTGAGACACACAAGGCTGGAGTCAAGAGGTTACTCGAGATGTGATCCCGACACTCAGGCACCTGACATGAGGCAGGCAGGGGTACGTTACAGTGAGTTTGAAACCCACCTGCACACCAAACAGGGAGCACCTGAGAGCTGCCCCATAGGAAATGAGTCTGTAACTCTACCCCGGCACTGTCCTGCAGAAAACAGGCCCCGAGCTGCCACAGCAACTTGTGAAATCTGCTTTAAAGCATAAGCCCTGAGCTCCCAAAATTCTTAAAAGTGCAGTCCCYGGTGTCTGTCTTCAGGGCAGACGGACGGTCTGAGCCGCAACAAGAAACCGGCTGGAACGGCTGAAAAGCCTTCCCATGCCTTGCAGCACCCCTGTGCCACTGGGTGCTCGAGGGCTCCCAGGAGGATGGAGCCTGCCATGGAGCTCAGCTTTTTTTTCCACGTATTTGCATGTGGCAGTCATTTAAATCTTTGATTGAAACAATCAGCTTGTCCAGGGCCGAGCTGTGATCCTCTGCCTCCACAAACAGCCCTGGTACTTCAAAGGGATGGCTGACATAAGTCAATTGCTCATGGCCCCAAAATCTTAAAGAGCTGGTTGCTCCTTTTCCCCTCCCCGTCTCTCACAAGGAGAAAGGCAGAAACTGAGTGAACCCCGTGCTGGAGGCAGGGAGGGGATGCCAGGCGTTACAAGCCAGGTGACCCGTTGGCTGTCTCCCACCGGTGGCAGCCCAGCCTGCGCACCTCACAAGCCGCCCACAGCTGCCTCCCTCTCCCAAAAGGTGCTCAGCAGAGAGCGGCTCTTTATAGCGACCCGAGCCCAGAGGGGCAGGGAGGCCACAGACCCTTCTTCCCCTGACGCCCTCCATGTGGCGTCCCAGAGGGCCYGCGGCCCTCTGACAGCTAAAATGCCGGCTGCCCCAGGCAGTGTTTCACCATCGCTAATCCTTATGAAGTATCAGAACCTGAGCCTCATCCTATGTGGGCGCATCTCTGCCTTTCCATCAAATTAGCCTGAGCACGTGATATCACATTTATGCCATTTTATGCTGGCTTTCTCCTGGCTGTGAGAGCACAGATAATGCCAAGTCTGGAGCGAGGCCTGCTGATAAAGAGTGTAACCATCAAAAAATGTTACCACATTTAGGCTGGAGCCCTAAGGCTGTATTTACTGTACAGCTGAACTGCAGCCTCGGCCTAACCTTTTCACCCCAAGGTGCCTCCTCATTTGGCAGAGAGAAATACACGTTTCTGGAAAGCTGTTCTCATTCTAAAAGATGTTTCTGAGAAAGGGCAGCCAAACCGCCTCCTGAAGGTGCTGCCATTTATGAAGATGACCCAGGTCATTAGCTCAGCCTGGGACAACCAACTTTCAGACAGCTGAAGCCAGCTGAGCTGGGGTCCCCTGGAACGCTAAACAAATGCGTTATACTGCAGGGCAGTCTTTATACCTGGCTTGATGGGTTTGCTTTTTGTTGTTACCAGATTCTTGGATGACTGTTGAAGACAATATCAAATCCGAACACATCAGCATGCACTGCTCATTTCTGATATGGAAAGGTTTTTTTGTTCACTTTAAGTGATCTATTTGGACTCATTTTTAGTCTTCCATTACTGGTGGGATTTGTAAAGATTGTTTCCTAAGTGAGTAATGAGGAGAACAGTCCTTGCCAGTATCCCTTGTGGGAGCAGTTGGCATAAATTATTCTGTTCATGAGCAAATTAAGTAGCCACTGTTCCTCTGTGTTCTGGACATCTTCTGCATTCAGCATCACGAATAAAACATATGAGTACAGGTTGTACTTCCCATTTCCAATATAAATGCTTTTTTTTTTTTCCTTCTGGTGAGCACACAGCAGAAATTGATTGTAATTAAAGAGAGAGAAATTGGCAGCAGCCTCAGCTCTTGCTTGGATCAATTTTCAATAACTCGAAGCTTGTCAAGATCTGTTTTCAACTCACAGGATGATCTGAGAGTGCTTGAAATGCCTCCTTTGCCATCTATTCTGTGGGTTTCAATACTTGCTTTTTTTTTTTTATTTGACTGCAGTAGGGTGCCAGTATCAAGACAGCTTGTCTCCTTTTGCTGAGTTGTGGGGCAGGAATTCGAGTGGGTGAGGTCTGAGGAGACATTGTTTAGCCTTGCAGTTTTGAAACTCTGTCTTCCTTAGATCTTTACTTTTCCCTTCATGTGTTTCCATTCACACCTGAATCATTCATTATACTGGCAAGCTGGGAAGATCCCTCTCTTCTTCAAGGTAACCACACATTTCTGAAGTAAATTATAGGTGTGGAGATTATAGAAATTTGTCGTCTAGGCACACACCCTGGCTCCTTTCCTTTTCCAAAGCATGTAATAATGATTTGTTTTTCTTTTTTTCCCCATAGCTAATGTATGCCTAATGTGGGAACAGTTGTTTTCTTTGTTTTGATGGAACATTAAAGCAGGCTGTGTAACAAGGGAGGAAGTCTAAGAAGTGGCATTTTACTTTTAAACACAGCTTTGAAAATAAGTGGCAAGTCAGTGATTGTGCTGCATTGGTGTAATCGCCTTTGTGATTTTCTGCTGGACTGTCAGCTTAGACATAGATTAAGCATAGGACAAAAGCCCAGAAGTCCCTTTTGAATTTTGGGCTTGAATGTCAATGTTCAAGGTCACCTCTCCTTTCCCACCCTGTGATGTTTTCAACCCAAGTTCTGAGTCCACTTTAGGAAAGGACAAATTAGCCATTGCCATGTTATTTTGACACAAAGCAATAGCAAAAATAGCTAACTAGCTGCTTTTATGATGCTGAAGCCATGAAATGCATTCTACCACTCAAACACGCTACGGAAGGATTCTGGTAGGATTGGAGGATGAAAACATGATGCCTCATTGGGAAATATTCATGTTCACGATTATCATTCTCTCATACTTCTGAGACTTTAGTGTCCCATGCATAAAGAAATGGAAAAGATCCAACCCACTAATTTAAGTACAATACAAAACCCAGAAGGCAAAGCACCTGTTGGAGATGTTTCCACAGAAGTAGATGAGCTGTAGAACTGCCAGATAATGAGAAACTGGGGTGTAGTGGCAGGAGTACTTAGAGCTTGAGAAAATATTTAGTGTTTGCAACCAGGTCTTGCTCATAGTCACTTGCAAGCAACAGCAGAAAGAATTCGTCTGCCAGCTCTCTCTCAGCCCTGTCTGTCAGACCTGACCTCAGCAGATAAGAGTATTACATAAAGGATGAGGGCCAGGGCAATGAGAGAGGGAAATGAAACATAAGACTGAGGAGAACCCTTGACACAGAAAGCTTCAGAGGAAAAGTTTTGTCTCATTTTGTCCTCCACGGAAGAAAAAAACCAAAAAATGGGGAAAAGGGAAATAGAAAAGCGAAAGGAAGCATCCAAGTCAGACATAGTAAAGAGCAGTTCTCTTTTACAATTTTTTTCTGATCAAATTTACTAAGCAAATAAAAACCCTTAGGTGCAGGTTTTTTTAGGGAAACACCTTGTCTCTGGGGAAAAAAAATATTTTCCCAAAGAACAAATTTAAAGATAATCACATGTTTTGTTGGAAGAATGTGGTCGAAAATGGTGAATGAACTGAGATTAAAAGAGGCAGCCGAAACAGGCAGAGACAAAAGAAGTCCGTGACCAGGACATTCAGGAAGAAAGGCACTGCTATGCCATGAGGCTGGTGCTGAAAATCATGTATATGATCCACATCCTCTGCAGCTATGTTTCTGGAAACCCCAAACTGTGATACCTGGGAACAGACAAACTCTGAACAGCCAGCAGCAAAAGCTTTGCTAGCAAATTAGTCCCAAGCCTTTATTACAACAAAATTAAATGGGATATTTGGAGCCTAGAGGTAAAAGGGCATACAGCATACGGCACACTTCAGTTCTTTACTTCAGCAAATAATTATTTCAAATCCTTTATTCCAGAAAATGGACCTTTCAAATCCTTCCTTTGGAGCATCTGTGATGACCTAGATGCATTTGCTAATTGCTATGTAATGGACTAAATGTGTTTATTAGGTTAAGTTTGTTTAACAGGGGGGAAATAAATGTTATTAAAGTTTGTTGTAGCCAGGAATGAAAATTGTAGTTCTTTTTCCCCCCTGCTCTCTCTACAGTGATAAATTCCAGAAAATACATCTCGGTTCCCTCCAGTCTGAGCCATCTACAGATGCATGTTTTCTTTCTATAACCAGCTGTAGCTAATTGCATCAGTGCCGCCTCTACTGCTGCACATGAAAAAGAAACCTGTAATTTATTGCAACAGACCATACTATTTCTGCTGTACATCTTGCCCATTCTGTCATTCCAGTGAACGGATTTCTCATGGTAAATTGGCAGTTCAGAAGTGGAAAACAACCTTGCTCAGAAGAAAGCTTTCAAAAACTCCTCCATATGTTCTATCCAGATATTGATAAAAGAACAAACAGAAAACATATTGTTTATCTGTAGGACCATGATTTCCCCATCAGCCAAAGAAATACTGAGTCAAATTCATGCCTCATGTACCTTTGTTGTAGCCAAGACAAGTACAGCACTCACGATAATGACCCATTCATTTTATTATTGCTTGAATGGCAACATGGTGGCTTGAAAAACATACACAGGTGAGGTGGTGCAAATTAGTGTCAAAATCAGTGGAGCTGTGCCAGTTTATACCAGCAACAGATCTGGCTCCAGTCTCTGCCTCAGGGAATTTATGAATCATAATGTAACTCTAAGTAGATCTAGTGGCTGTAAAATTCAATCCTGTCTTTAATAGCAGTGAGGCAGGAGAAGGCGAAAGGTGAGCCCTAACCTACTTTTGAAAGGGTCACGTCAAGGGCATGGAAAAAAGCCTTTCAATTGTTCTTACAACTCTGGGGAATGAGACTGTAATGAAAGGCAGTAAAATCTTAATCACAACTGCATTGCTGGAGTTAGGAATTAAATATAATTTTGCCTATACCTGTGGTTTAACAATATGAAGGCTTCAGGGACTACACTGGTGCAAAGACCTCCCTTCTCCTTCCTGTTATCAACACCATCAACATCTAGGTACTAACGCTCATCTAACTATATGTGGGGCTATGTTGTGAGCTGGATCAAGGAACTGCTCCAGGTTAAAAATAACCCAGCAAAAATAAACTAATTAATAAGCTCACAGTATGCACACTTAATAGCAGAGGTTAGTGTTTGCAAAATGCTGGGAGAGCCTCGTATGACTGGCATTATATAAGTATAAAGCACTTAGTAATTCCCAGCTATTATTATGTAGTGTTGCTATTTATTACTGAGGGTTCAGTCTCTTGTTTGCATCTAGGTGTACATCAGAGAGACTTCACGCACAGGCTGTGCAGCCAGGTGGTTGGCTCACAGCTCTGCCTCCTTCACTCACTGAGGTTGGCTTAGCTCAGACTTCCCTGTGGCCCAGCCACAACTGCTCACTCCAGTTTAGCAGCTGTAGAGGCTGAAGCCTCAAGTGTTAATTGCTCTATTACATTAATGTGAAACTAGAGGGATGGAGTGGAAAATCACAGCCATTGTCTTTTCATTTACCCTAATTGACCAAGCGACAGTAAAAGAGTGGCCTGGAGAAAGCCTCTTCTTATAATACATTGGCACTAATTAAGAATTTTAACAGAGGGATTTTTAAAATTCTTTACATCCCCTTAGTAATGTAGCTTCAAAGCTATCACTGAGAGAGGATTTTGTACCATTTAGGTAGTTAGCAGCAAAAGGCAGAGATCACAGCTGTACAGCTCAACGTTGGCAGCAGGTTTGCAGCTGACTGTGGAGAAGACCCAGCACTATTGATGGTCACAGCCGTGCCCAAACCATGAGGGCATTCTCCCTTCATATGCTGTATCTGGATCAAAGAGCAGAGGGAAAACAGACTTCCTATGGGATGGAGCAAAGTTTGTGGCTTGTATTATGTCACCATAGCCCAGAGAGTTACACTGCTCTGTGACACATCCAAGGACTGCCCTTCAGACAAGAGGTATGTTCTTCCTTTGAACATGGGTCACCAGAGAATAGTTTTGCATTTAAAGAAAGAATCATGAAAAATATGATCTGTGGCTTCATTATTGTTTGTCTTCCTCTGTATATATATATTCTTTTCTCCATATTACCTTAGCATTAAACCCTGTAAGTTTACTGAGGCAAGACCTCATTAACTTCAATGAAAAGGGTTTTCTCTTCTTTCTTTTCTTTCAAATAAAGACTGAGGGCTTCTATTTTGGTTCCTGCAGCAAGGAGTAACYGGGCACAGTGCACTCCATCACTTTGCCATGAACCATTACTGTCCCCATTCTCCAGCCACACAGCTTGGTGAAGGAAAAGTGGGGAGAAACAGACTTCACTTTCTCCGATGCTAAACATTTCAGGTGTGCAGGTCTAGAGGAAAAATAAGTTCTGTGTAAAGCTGACAGCTACTTGCCTCATGGAGCAATGGGAAAGCAGCACCAGTGGCCTGGGGTTTTGGGCTGGGAATAACATTTGCAGACAGGATGTGCTGTTGGGCTTGCAGCCCTCAGTTTCAAGGTGGCCTTAGACACACAAAGTTATTCCCTTCTAAAGTGTTACACCTCAGCAAATACAACCACTAATGTGACTCATTGAGTAGARTATCAAAGCAGCATATAAGCAAAGAGACTATATACTAGTAGAAACTAAGTTAGATGTTGTTCCAGCTATGTATTTTGTGCTGTTGCTAATGTATTTTATGCCCTGGTGCATGTCCATGTCTTGTGCGTGCCACAATTAAATAAGCAGTTCTGCCATGCAAATTTTGCKCTCCTAAGAAAATGTGAAGAGGATAATATAAGGGCTATGTTTACAGCCTATAGCACAGCAGACTGTCTACTTACTACATGCTAGGCTTTTCAAGTAACCCCTAGGGACAGGCTGCAATTACAGCTCTTCCTTTGCAGTAACATACTGCACATTTTCTTGCTTAACGGATTTCTTTCTTTTAAGGAGGTTTGTAACAGGGAAGGTTGAATTCAAAGCTGCTGATTTAACCAAGACAGAATGGGCCATAGTAGATTCTCAGGTTATAAGTCAGCTAAAAGTAAATCTCAGCTGATCTCAACTCAAGGCCTACCAAGCATTCTTGACTATTTTCAGAGTGTAGTTACACAAGTATTTTCTTCAGYGTTCTGTCCAGCACAGGAAGTTCCCACACTCTTCTCCTACCCCACCTGTTTGTCCCCGTCCCTGTGCTGCTCTTGGCTGTCTCCTCAGTGCCAACTGGCAATGAAAGTGCCTATGCAACTTTCTGGGGGCCGATGCTGTAGAGGGAATCCTAGCAATGACCCTGATTAAAAAATTAAATCCTGCATACACTGTGTTCTCAGAAGTGTGTGCAGGCCAAACTGATACACCTCTGGATACAAAGAGCCTGAATGAGATGGAATTCTAGCAGAGGTCCATGTTCTTACTGATAGCATCAAGATGGATGAGAGAGAAGCATGACCAATGACACATTTAGAGATGCTGAATTTGGTTCTACATAACCACAAAGCTAATGCTTTTCATTTGACCTCATCCTGGCATTAAACCAATCCATGTGATGTGCTGGTTTTGGCTGGGGTAGAGTTAATTTTCTTCATAGTAGCTAGTATGGGTCTATGTTTTGGATTTGTGCTGGAAATGGTATTGATAAAACAGGGATGTTTTCATTATTGCTGAGCAGTGCTTACACAGAGTCAAGGCCTTTTCTGCTCCTCACACCACCCCACAAGTGAGTAGGCTGCAGGTGCACAAGGAGTTGGGAGGGGACACGGCTGGGACAGCTGACCCCAACTGACCAAAGGGATATTCCATACCATGTGACATCATGCTCAGCATATAAAGCTGGGGGAAGAAGAAKGAAGSGGGGGACGTTYGGAGTGATGGCCTTTGTCTTCCCAAGTAACCGTTACATGTGATGGAGCCCTGCTTTCCTGGAGATGGCTGAACACCTGCCTGCCAATGGGAAGTAGTGAAAGAATTCCTTGTTTTGCTTTGCTTGTGTGCATGGCTTTTGCTTTACCTTTTAAACTGTCTTTATCTCAACCCATGAGTTTTCTCACTTTTACTCTTCCAATTCTCTCCCCCATCCCACTGTGGGGGAGTGAGTGAGTGGCTGTGTGGTGCTTAGTTGCTGGCTGGGGTTAAACCACGACAGTCCTTTTTGGTGCCCAACGTGGGGCTCGAAGGGTTTGAGATAACGACAGATTTGAYTGGAATGTGCTAGATCAAATTTATAGCTGTTATTGCTGTTTAGCTGTTAATTGGCAGGCTTCTGTGCTTGCCATGGGGCTTGCTTGCCTTACTGTATGTTAGAGTCTAGTGCTTGTTAGTGGCTGCTTTTTGCTTTCACTGCTTGCTGTACTGCTGTACTGCTTATCATCTGACTCTGCTGTGCCTGGGAACATTTTGATAACAGCAATGGCCATGCGCCTGGGTTGGCAGATGGCCAGGACATCCCTGCTGTTTCTGTGCTGCTGTACTGGACAGGCTGGAACTCCAGTATGAACTCGAGTCAAAGGGACTGTGACCTGTGGATGAGTCCACGTGGGAGCAGGACACCCCGAAGCATCTGTGGCCATGAAAAAGCCCGTGCTAGAGCAGGTACATCTCGAAGTGTCTGTGGCTGTGATTATGTCTGTGCTGCAGCAGGTATACCTCTGAAGGGATTGTGGCCAAAGGGTAAGTCCACGCTGGAGAAGGTACACCTCGAAGCATCTGTGGCTGTGGATAAGCCCATGCTGCAGCAGGTACACCTTGAAGTGTCAGTGGCTGTGCATGAGGTCATGCTGGAGCACCTCAAAGTGTGTGGCCATGGATAAGCCCACAACAGAGCACGTACTTCCCTGGAGGGACTGCAGCCATGGGTAAGGCCATGTTGGAGCAAGTTTACTTCTGAAGGGACTGTGGCTGTGGGTAAGGCCACACTGGAGCCRGCGCACCTCAAAGCGACTGTGGCTGTGGATAAGTCTATGCCGCAGCAGGTATACCCCTGGAGAGACTGTGGCTCATAGGTAAGGCTCCACTTGGAGCAGGTACAACCCTAAGGGACTGCAGTCTGTGGGTAAGTCCAAGCTGGAGCAGGGGCAAGGGGATGAGTTCACTGCAATGTTAAACCCAATGGTCTGGTCCAAAGGGACCAGAGGTGGAGATGATTGTAACGGAAATACCTTTAAATTGTTGTAACCCGGGATTTGGTTGTATGTTATCGGAATTAACTATAGCAGGAACTCCTTGTTGCTAGCCAGGCTAGGAGCAAGGGGAGGAGTTCATTGCAATGTTAAACACTATAACCTGGCCCAAAGGGACCAGGGGTGGAGATTGTAATGGATACACCTTTAAATTGTTGTAACCCATGATTTGAGTTGCAYGTTATAGGAATTACAATAGCAGGAACTACCTGAACCAATGGAGGAGAAGTCTTACAAGAAGCAGTGCAAGTGCAGCTGTGACCCGTCCTGAGCTGGCTTTGGTGCCCAGTAACTCCATGCAACACACCACCTCTCCTGACCTGAGTGACCACCATAACAGATGGAGCCCAAAGTCATGGACTAAATGAACTCAATGGACATTTGTGAACATTTATGGACATTTTACAGACATTTTACAGCGGTGGTCCATAGACTAAGGGGATGATATCTGTGTATTGTACCAAAGGATGGGAAGGGGTGTGGTGGCTAATGAGTTTATATTGGATATTGTGGTACCTGAGCATGATGTAAATGGTATTGAATAAGGGGTGGAGAATGTGCTGGTTTGGCTGGGGTAGAGTTAATTTTCTTCATAGAAGCTAGTATGGGTCTATGTTTTGGATTTGTGCTGGAAACGGTATTGATAACACAGGGATGTTTTTGTTATTGCTGAGCAGGGCTTACACAGAGTCAAGGCCTTTTCTGCTCCTCACACCACCCCACAAGTGAGTAGGCTGCGGGTGCACAAGAAGTTGGGAGGGGACACAGCTGGGACAGCTGACCCCAACTGACCAAAGGGATATTCCATACCATRTGACATCATGCTCAGCATATAAAGCTGGGGGAAGAAGAAGGAAGCAGGGTACATTCAGAGTGATGGTGTTTTTTCTTCCCAAGTTACCGTTATGCATGATGGAGCCCTGCTTTCCTGGAGATGGCTGAACACCTGCCTGCCAATGGGAAGTAGTGAATGAATTCCTTGTTTTGCTTTGCTTGCATGCGTGGCTTTTGCTTTACCTATTAAACTGTCTTTATCTCAACCCATGAGTTTTCTCACTTTTACCCTTCCAATTCTCTCCCCCATCCCACTGTGGGGGAGTGAGCGAGCAGCTGTGTGGTGCTTAGTTGCTGGCTGGGGTTAAACCACGACAGTCCTTTTTGGCGCCCATCGTGGGGCTCGAAGGGTTTGAGATAATGACAGATTTGACTGGAATGTGCTACATCGAATTTATAGCTGTTGTTGCTGTTTAGCTATTAACTGGCAGGCTCCAATGTTAGGTGGCTAAAAGGTTGATGTGACCCAGGGTAAATATGGTGATGATTATGCACGGAATATAAATAACCTATATAAAGGGTACCAATACATAAAATGCATATTTTTCTTTAAAGAGAGATGAAGAAAATATTTACTACCTTATTAAATCAAAAGAAATATGTAATTAAAAAGCAATCACTAGCTTCAGAGCTGCAATAAGCCTCTTTATTAGGTATTAATAATTTTACTAGGTACTGGATTGCTGGAGGGCTGGGACCATATGAGTTGGTAATAAACCATCTTGATACATCATGTTCTTTCAGTCTTGCCAATGTGTCATTTGCTGTGCAGGCACTAGGAATGTTATACATCTGAACTAAAGCAAGTGAAAAGACCCTACCAATCCTGAAACCCTCTTACCGGCCTGGGCAAATTAATATTGAGGGCACTGACTTAAGAAGAAAAGATGCATTTTGATGTGTATTCATATGAGAAAAATGTAGCACACAGTAAAACTGACTCCTGGTCAAAAACTGAAGAGGTATGCCTAAAACCTTCTAAATGCAAGAGGGGTTATGGGGGCCTGTTTTCTCTATTGGTCAGCATAGCCACTCTTGCTGGGACAATACTTATCAGGTGATATCAGTGTCATATGCCATATGAAAACTGTTGAGATTTTATATTAAGCTCTAATTCTGACCAAAAAATGAGTCACAAAGTAAAACCAGTCTGATGCTAGATCCAAACATGTTCTGTGTAGTTCATTATTGCTGACGACTCCTGGGAAGAAAAATGACCATTAAGAATTGATCCCACACATCCCATCTCCCCCACTCCCTCCAACCATGGAAACAGATCTGGACATGTGGGCCTTCCCCGTTCTGGAAAAAACAGCTCTTGGCTTTCAGTGGGATTATGGCCCATGTATCCAAATCTGTTAGCAAGATGACATCAATGAATTTGAAATGTTGTTCTTATGTTAATGCTTCTCTAATTAGCAATGTTTGAAGTAGCTCTGCTAAACTAAGAACATATCCTAACCTCAAGCCAAAACTCAATCCAACCCCTCTTTTGAAAAATTTCAGTTACCATTATTTTCTTTGTCAACATCATCTTCCAGAGCACAACCCACAACTCCCAAGAAAGAAGACAAATCGTCTTTAAGCACCTTCTGCTTTAACATAAAATAATCATGTATAAATTAGGGCCTCAAAACATTTCTGCAAGCATTTTCACCTATGGCTCAATAGTTTCAAGAACATTTTCAGCTTCTACAACTGACTTACCAATATCTCAATGCAATAAAAAGTACTAAAGAGCAAAGGAGTTCAACAACAACTTGTGTACCTCCAAATAATTTTTTTATCTGTGGGAGGACTGTAACAGAAACAGCAGCAGTGACATAAAAGAACCAAAAAACTGCAGTTCAGACTTTCCATTATGGCAGTGGTTGTGGAGGTGGGGCACTCTAGAAACATCCTCTCTCGGGCTTGTTCATACAGACATGTTTACTTTCAAGCTGATGTATTTCAGTATCTATTCTATTAATACATCTTTCCAGGAGTATACTCATACTCTGTTTAAGGTTAGCAATAAAAACTCACTCAGAAAGGTAGAGATACAGAATAGACATAGTAGTTGAGTTTTTATAGTAGTGGATCAAGCAGAAACCTACACATATATGCAAAAATTACAAAGCTAAGCAAATCTCCCTGACAGAAGGGTAAGAATGTGACAATCTGCCTGCTGTGCTGTCATGGAAAGCCGCCTTTTGATGGGAGTAGCTAAGGGTAATATGAATTATAGACAGGTTGATGTATACTTTTTCTTCCCTTTGCTGTGGCATGCTAACCATTCTTCTAGTAGTTCAACTTTGACAGAAACATAATGCATTTTAGAACCATTTTGTCATGTAGACTTCATTTGCTTTCTTGTATATTTTAAGAACTGTATGTTTATTCTCTTTGCATCTATTGTTTTTACAGAGAGTATCTTGGTTTTTTTTTTTCTTCAGAAATTTGACACAGATGTCTTGATTAGAGATAAAAATAAAGCAATGAAGTGTGTTCAAGAGAAAGTGACACACCATCCATTATATGAGATTTGCATAGTAGGAAGATTTTTATCTTAAAACATGGATTGCCGGTGATCTTGAATCAGCTAGGTTCCACATCGTTGTACAAAGGGCATCAGCTCCTGGTAAGCCCACCTTATTATTACTAATACTTTCTTGACCTAGATAGGGTTTTGATTGTATTCTAAGTGAATATTCAGATCAGGTCTATATGGAGATGAACATCTTCGGCAATTAGTCACTTAGCCAGGTTACAAAGCCATGTATGAATGCATATGAAGGCGTGCTCTGCAAGTAACCAAACCACTTGTCTAATTATATGACAATCATTGTGGCAAACCATACACAATTGTTCAAACCACTGCATATGTGTTTTCCATAAAAAGAAATACAAAGGAAAATATATTTTATGACACTGCCTTTAACAATATTGTGTTTTGCTGCATAAGCACTCATTTGATGGCTAAGTCATAACTTAACATCTCTCCTTTGGTTGGTTTTAGCCATTATTCATTTTAATCCTTAAGACTCATAACGTATTACTAATGTTAAAAGATACTAAACAGCTAGGCCAGAGGCAGGGTTATTTTCCAAAATCATAAGAAGTAATTTGCTTTTACTTTCTGAATTCTGGAGTTCATTACAATCCTTTCTTTTTGTCCAGAGAACTGCAGTAGCTCTTCACTATAGCCCAGTTTTGAAAAATGYGTGTCTTTTAAACTTTGTTAGGGAACAGGCAGATGAGTTACTACTTCTGCTATCGCCTGCAATCCTAGTGATTATACACTTGCCTCAGATGGATGATTCAGAGAGCTTCCCTAAGCTCATCAGGCCCCTGTATCTTCCAAGAAGAGAAGGGCCTTCAGATTTGCCTCCAAAGGGCAAAGCTGGAGAGTCTGGATAAAGTCCCTTCACTCTCAGATGAGCGCTCTTCATCTGATCTGTTTTAGCTGCTTACTTCAGGATGAGAGGAGGTGCACTGTAAGCCTGCCTCTCCCTTGACTGATAAGGACGCCTGGACAAGTAGTTCATATGTAGAAGTCTATACTGCAGATATCTGCACGTGGTCAGACAAAGCTCTCTCTGAATTAGAGATTCACAGACATTATGGTAAGATGCATATACATTCTTGAGACTGAAGCCACACACAGTTGGATCACCTTGTCTGGGATACAAGAAAAGATACAGCTGGGCTCTTGCGTTCTCTGCTATGTAACCCAGGGAACGAGGAAAGAAACTGAAGAGATTCCGACATTTTATCACAATTGTGCTCTCTTTCTGGCATTATTATGACAGTATTGGCACAGCTTAGTTCCTTACTGGGGCAACTACATGACAAATATTATTTGCTGATAATTACACAAAACTGTAAATCTTACTGGAGCTTTCATATTTCCTGATACTAACTGTGTGCAACTAATTTGACTCATGGCACTGTGCAGGTGTGGAGACAGTTATTCAAGTGATACCTGTCGTCTTCACATTCTAATAAGTATACTTATGACTAAACCCATGTAGCAATAAAATTTACTGGTAGATTCAGTCACACCACAAACTATCACTTAGTCTCAAATAAACTGTAGAATTTGACACAATAATTCCTGCTGTGGAGGGAATTAATCCTTTCTTGTTTACCAGAAATTACTTTTTTTCCTATTTATTATTCGGCTGATCATACCACATGTTAGAAATAACAAGAGAAAAGTTACATAGTTCTTTTCCTACGTGTTGACAAGTGAGAAGTTTCAGAGGTTCTCCCCAGTCATGGTTCACATTTAAGCATCCACAGAAATTCTTTCCTGAGGATCAGAGACATGTCCTTGATAAACAGGAACAAATAAACAAACTGAGTCACATGTAATTGGAAACAAAGGTTATGATCCTCAATTAAAGCTGATTAAAGTTTGTAAACCCTAATTCCGTATCCTTACCCTGATTTCTGCRGGTTTTTTTTTCTTCCAAGTCCTCACATCAATTTTATCATTTTAAAAAACAGTGCTGTTAAGCAGAGTGAAATGTTCGTTCATTGTTTAGACAGCATATGTAAATCCCTTTCTCCTGGGTAATGATGGAAACCATTGCAGGCTGATCACCTGCCTGCCGATGGGAAGTAGTGAATGAATTCYTTTGCTTTACTTATTAAACTGCCCTTATCTCAACCCACAAGTTTTCTCACTTTTACCCTTCTGATTCTGTCCCCCATCCTGCTGGGGGTGGTGGGGTGGTGGTGAGCAAGCGGCTGTGTGGTGCTTGGCTGCCTGCTAGGGTTAAACCACAACAGATAGGCATGGTCATGGGCAAATAAAATGTGAGGATACAGCGAGACATTGCTAGCCTAGGATGGTTCTGATGAAGACACAGGAACAAACCGTTTCCAGAAGCTTGCCCTCGGAAATATCATTAAATGGATTCCAGTGGTATTTTGATGGAGACCCTTCTTCAGTGTGGGCTGACCAGAAACAATCAACTCATACTATGTGAGACCAAAGACTTGCTTACAAGCATACACTTGCTGCTGGAAGTGGGAACACCCTTGGAATAGTTTTTTCCTTTTACCTTTTTCCTTTTTCAATGTGTAATGGGCAAGGGACAGTTATGGCAAGTAGTAACCAAAGTAACTGAGGTCAGGAAAGATGTCAGTAAACCTTAGCTGACCACGGGACAGCAATTCTGCTACTTGACTACTTTGAGGTTTAAGAATTTGTTTTTGTTCCGGGTTGAAATGAAACCAGAAATGTTCTATCAGTTGTGTGTACTGGTGGGATGAATGTGTCACTTTAATAGCTGGGTGGTGAAGGGGCAGGGCAGGCATGTGGAAGACCCGAGTGCAGCTTCCTGCTCTACCTGATTCAGGACAGGGATTTTCCATTCTACATCAGGGATTTGAACATGCTTCTCCCACATACTCACTCAGCACCATAGTCAACCAGCTCTGGAGTCTTTCCTTTGCATCTTGTCTCTCCTATTATGAAACTGGATAGTTCAGTGCAAATGTTTTGAGAAGATGTGAGGAAGCTTCTTGTATAAGATTTTGGGTTCCTCTGCCTTTACAGCCTGCAAGATAAATGGTGTTCTCATGATTATTGCAAATCGGGAAAATGCTGAGAATGGCAAAAGCATCTTATCATCCTAAGAGCACTGCTCTGTAGGTAGCAGTTGCAGAGTGTGTTTTCTGTAGAGGGCACATTTGGACAAAATTGTGGGCGTGTTGCAGAAGTTCCTGCAAATTCAGGACACAGCTGCTGATAAACTGGAGAGGGAACAACAGAAGTTTACCAAGAGAGTTAGGAGCACATGACCTGCAAGGAGAAACTGAGGGAGCTGGACTGGTTTACCCTGGGGAAGAGGAGGCTAAAGGGCAATCCAGTAGCAGCCTACACTTGCCTAGAGGGGAGTTGCAATGGAGCCAAACTCATCTTGGCAGCCTCAGACATAAACGAGAGGCAACAGCCCCAAGTTGCAGGTTGGGAAGTTCAGGCTGGACATTAGAAAAAAAAATTTTTTTTTTTCATTAGGAAGGTGGTGCAGCACTTGAGCAGGTCACTAGAGAAGCTGCATCCTTCGACAGGGTGTTCAAGACTCAAAGAGACAAAACCGTGGGTGACCTGATCCTGAGTGGGAGGTAGTCTTGCACTGAGTGGGAGGCAGTCTTGCACTGAGTGGGAGGCTGGACTAGACTGTCTTTAGAAGTCCCTTCTAATGAACAGTTCTATGATTCTGTTGATATGGCAGTGGAAATGCCCATCATGGTAAAGACTAGAGAAAACCCTGTTCTGGAGAGAATGAAAAGAAGCAGCTGGACACCATCTAAGCATGGTTAAACTACCCAGAATCACCATCCTGAACCTGCCCAGTGCCAAAATAAAGGAGGTGAGGCCTCTTGGTACAGAAAAGCTGGTTTAATTGCTCTCTTGGGATGCCATATACTATGTGTATTGGGATCCTCCAGTGTCACAGTTGTAGTTAAAAACCTCCAGGTAATTCTCTACAGGGGCACAGCTTGGAGGACAGGAATATGCCTTGTGCTTCTCTCTCTGAGACCTCCCATGACCTAAACAGTTCATCCAGCAACATGAATGATCTGTTATTCACAATACAGAATGTTGTGAGACTCACGAGGTGTCAGCTGAGATGGATAAGCAACATAAACGGTTAACCAGGAGAGAATAGGGCTACTAACACCACTTATTAGATTAAAGGAATAGAAGATGTGTGATGAGAAACTCTAAGTTGGTTTGGATAGTCTGATGTGCAGCCACGCCTTGACAACATCTCTATTATTTCACAAAGGAGTGTTTGGTGTCTCCTGAGTCTAAGTGTTGCTGGCATCCCCTCTTCATAGTGGGATGAGACCAGCGTAGTATGTCCTTTCCCTGCACCCAAGTCTCACACAACATATGCTTAAATTCCTGGAATTTAAGATCAAAAAAGTAGTCCACACAATGAAGTCAGCAGAGGTGAACTGGGCACTTAGCTACCTTATGTGTGGACGCCGGTCTGTAAGAGACTGGGACACTATAAGAGACATATAAGACTGTAAGATGTGCCTCCAGTGCGCACCGCGCTGGACCTGGGAAGCACAGTGATGGGTCTTATCCCAGCAGCAACACGGTCATGTCAGAAGAGCTATAACTGATCATGTCACTGAACTTATAAGAAGTGCCAAGCTGATAAGGGATCTCCCCATTCTCTGATATCTCACAGAATGACATTTCTGACCACCAGATGACAAATAATTCCTTGTTTGGATTTTCTATCACAGGGTTAAGATTGAACCATCCCATCTTCAAGCCTAGGTGTCTAGATAAGCCTAGGTGTCTAGATAAGCCTAGGTGTCAGAAGGTGTCTAGATGGTAGGGGGAACTTTCAACAGCTTATGAAATCACATCAGGGCTATTGTTTCAGACCACTCAAGATCATTCCAAAGTGTAATTTCTCCAGCAGAGCTGGAGAACACAGAGCATCCAGGCAGCATGGGTGATCCTGGCTATCTTTTTCTCTGACTTGAATGGTATTTCCTCCTGCTCATGAAACTACATATGTGTTGATATCTATCATCCTGTACAATTGCACCTACATCTAAGTACCCATTTATTTTATCAGCATTGATAATTATTTATTTACCATTTATTTGCTGTCACTGAGACGGCTGCTGTGTCATGGGTTGGTCTCTAGGGGGTTAGGTGAAACACCGTCTGAGGATTTTATCTGAGTTTCTGTATGTTGAGGGTAAACATCATGAGAAATAAAGCCACAAGATTATCCTTCCTTTGTGTTATTGTAGTTTGAAATGGGTTGTGACTGTGGCAAGTGTCTGTGACTTTCTGTAAGAAGGAACCACATTTGATAAAGATGACAATCACTATGGTGTTAGAAAATTAACTGAAAAGTAGGATGATCAGCATGAGTCATGCTGTCAGGGGAAACAGTTCTACCCATTTATTTTGTTTTGTTATTTGGTGCATCAGCTTCTCAAAAGATATTCCAAGATAGTATACAACTTGAAAGATGACTAAGTGCATTCTGCATGCTGCTGAGCATTTTTCAGCTCCCAGTGATAGCAGTCATTATTGAGGAAGCACAGTACTTTTCCAAATTTGGCTATAAATCCACGGCGGCAAGCTGACAGAGGGGCTCTTCCCCTTTGATACAACAGCAGGAAATACAGCACAGAAACTGCCTTAGCTGCCAGTAGGACTAACCCCTTTAGGAACTTCTTGTCTGTCTTTTTGTTGCTGACCCTTTAAATCAGACAAGCAACTTCACACCTGGGTGGCCATTTTGCAAACAGCAGCCACTTGCTCCATGTTTTTCCATTGAAAATCAACTGATCCCAGTTTTCTTTTACTTCTGTCCAGGGATACGGCCTGCATACTTGCTACCTTCTTGTACAGATGGAAGACAAAATTAATAGCACATGTTTTTCTCAAGGCAAGCAAGCAAGCAAGCAAAGGAGGAAAACCTACTAATCTTGCTTAATTTGCAACAGGATTCCATCCTGTATTTTAAGGTCAGGATCCCATGGTCTTCAGAGAAGCTACAATGATGTATGTTACTGATGTATGACAATTTAGTCCACTATAATTATTACTGTCTCTTCTAATTTGCTTGAACTTTCCATGTTTTATTTAAGCTTTTTCCTGCCTTTACATTGCAGCAAGCTCTAGAGCTTGCTAAACCTAGGTGTCTGTGCAAAGCTATAATGGATTTGGGGGGAGGTTATGGGTGCCTCACCCTAGAGTTTGTAGCTATTAGTGCAATTTCTTTTGGAGCATATTATAGAGGTGCGAAACAGGCTGAACCAGAATAAGAATGGTGCTTGCAGCAGATCTTGTCATCTCCACTTGTAACACATTTTACTTCCTTGAAAATTTATAAGGCAGGAAAATTAGTTTCAAATAAGACTTCTGAACTTCCGAAAATAGTTGCCTTTTTATTGTTTTTTCCTGAAGCGTGATGGAATCTCATAAAATTAGGCTGGAATATTTATTCATCATCAATTAAAATAATGTCTTTTCAGAAAGAAAAAAAGGTGCTGGCCACATTCTAACCTGCCAGTGCAAGTGGTATGCAAGGGCAGCTTGCATATACCATATTGACTTCATTTCCTCTCTGAACTAACTGAGATCTACTCCAAAATGGGTCAGTAGAATCTGTGTAAATTAAATTCCATTTGGACTCAGTGGACCGTAGATTTAGTTATAATCTGTCTGAAGGAGTGGCAGCCAGGTTGGATGATCTTTCCCAGTGAAAATTCCCACAGGTCCATGTTGGGATTCATGTAGTGCTGATGGTACATGACTGTCGTGGTTTAACCCCAGCCAGCAACTAAGCACCACACAGCCACTCACTCACTCCCCCCACAGTGGGATGGGGGAGAGAATTGGAAGAGTAAAAGTGAGAAAACTCGTGGGTTGAGATAAAGACAGTTTAATAAGTAAAGTAAAAGCTGTGCACACAAAGCAAAACAAGGAATTCTTTCACTACTTCCCATCGGCAGGCAGGTGTTCAGCCATCTCCAGGAAAGCAGGGCTCCATCACACGTAATGGTTACTTGGGAAGACAAAGGCCATCACTCTGAATGTCCCCCGCTTCCTTCTTCTTCCCCCAGCTTTATATGCTGAGCATGATTTCATATGGTATGGAATATCCCTTTGGTCAGTTGGGGTCAGCTGTCCCAGCTGTGTCCCCTCCCAACTYCTTGTGCACCCSCAGCCTACTCRCTGGTGGGGTGGTGTGAGGAGCAGAAAAGGCCTTGACTCTGTGCAAGCACTGCTCAGCAATAACAAAAACATCCCTGTGTTATCAATACCGTTTCCAGCACAAATCCAAAACATAGCCCCCATACTAGCTRCTRTGAAGAAAATTAACTCTATCCCAGCCAAAACTAGCACAACGACGCACCATAAAACCTTGCTACCTGCAATCAGCACATTCACCCTCACTTCAGAATGCGCCATTCTGTGCAAGGAATTGCTATGCCAGGTCTAAACAGTGAGTTAGCTTCAGTCAGGTTTGCACCCCTCACGGCACACAGCAGCAGTCATTTCCGTACTGACTAAACAGAATCCTAATAGATAGTTCTGCTTTTCTCTGTTGAAACTGTGATACAAAGCATACTGATCATCCCCCACATAGGGCCAGTAGAGGAAGGAGGTTTTCCATGGAAAGCAGTAACTGGATATCTTAATACTCTTGTGCTTTAGAAGCTATTAAATCATAAAACCAACACTATATAGTTTCACACTCTTTTTAATAAGAAATTAGCTTCACCAGCTAAAATAAGCCACTGAAGACCCTTTGTTCATTCTTTACAAGCTTGCAAGTGTACATGTGATGTTAACAGAATCTCTCTGGGGTAAATGTGCCTGAGTTTTATGATAAGAGCTCGTATAGATGGCATGTCCTGTTTTGTTAACCAGTCTGATTAGCACTCAGTAGTAAGTAGACAAGCAGAGAAAATACAGTAACATAATATTACTGATTCTGTAAGAAAAAACTCAATGGCTGCATAAGATACGTGACCTGAATGGTCAACAGCCAAGAAGTGTTTGTTTGGAGTACCTCATAAATCCATGCTGTAGTACTCGTAGTTTTACTGCTTTCAGAACTAATTTCTAGAACTGGATAGTAAATCACTGCTAAACAATTGTTTTCTTCTTCGTCATGTAAAAATAGATCTTACTGGTCTATGCAGCAAAGGGGACTGCATCTGTAGAAACTGCTTGCATGAGGAAGTACTGATGTCTCCCACATAAACTTAAAATATAACTGGGCATGGAAGACAGTCACCTTATGAGCTAGATTCTGTGGTCCCTTTGAGTGACCAGCTCTGAAATAGGTAGAGTCTATGTACAGCTCATACATAAAAATTCAAGTAGAAATGTTTGATATGGGAGGTTGGAAGAGATTAATGATATTTCTCATTTTTCAGTCTGAGAAAGCCATAAGTTTTGTTCACTGAAGTGAGTAGGTAGCTCAATTTTAGAAAGATTACCAAATATTTGGCTGCTAAGATTCCTTTTATCTGCACCAACCYAGGATAGGTTTTGCTCTGAAGAATAAAAGAGTAAACCCACCTTCGTTTGGAAACATCAGAATATTGGTGAGGTCTGAATTTAGCTTGTAACAGAGCCAGTAAGCGTGTTTGCATATCTCACTCTTACTTTGCTGTTAGTATTCATTCAATGCCAACAATGTTTTACAAAAGATGTTGAAAGGGCTATCTACTGTCCCAAAGAACTCACTGTTTTTAAAAAGTAGGCATGTGACGGTTATGTCCACATCAGTCTTAAAATGCTGACATAGGGTTACTCTGTAGCTAGCAATCTTCCGGAGAGAAAAGTTGTGCAGGAGCAAAATCATGAAAAGGAGACTTACAGTTTTCCTTCCCTGTGATAAAGAAGATCTAAACTGAGATGAACCTGCCCTTGATACAGAAAATAAGCTCTCTTGCTGGCAGAAGCTCTAGATAGAGATGACTTCAGACAGCGTAGGTTCCCAGCTCATGTGCTGCAGAGGCAAGCCAGCTCTGTCCTCTGCACTCTGGAAAACATTGTACAATGAACAGGAGTAAGGATTCAAAAGGGGACCTCATTGTTCCTTTTCCTTTGCACCAGGACCTGGGCGAAGTAAACGCATGATACACAATGAAAGAAGAATGCCCTGGCTAGTCCAGAAAAAGGAGGAGCTTCATTACTGCCTTTTATTTTTGGACTTAAAATTTTGTAATATAGTATTTTTTCTAAGTTCAACATATTAACTTCAGTAGAGACAACAGCAAGAAGGGGAACAATAAATCAGTTTGAACATTCATTAAATTGTGCTACAAAAAGAATAAAAAATCTTAATCAGTGACAACTACCTATTAAAACACATCCTCTATATTCTGTTCTCTTAAAAGCCTTGCAAGAAAGCCCAAAAGATTTCCTGACATGCTGGCATGTCTATTTCTGTAAATGTCGTTTTGTTTTCTCAACCCCAACTTTGCCAGTGGGAAACGATGATTCCCCAAGGGAAAGTTAGCATGCATTGGGACGTGCCAGAAGATGGGTGAGTAAAACCTCTGCGCTTGTCCACTATGTATGTGTGTAAGTCATTGGTTTTCTGGAGCTCCAGATAGCTTGCACAACCTCCTCTTTGGTGGTTTTATTTTCTTAATAAAAATTTATTTTGGACAAGCACAACATTTTAATTGGGGACTGGATCACATTAGAAATGGAATGCAGAGATGGGAGAGTAGCAGTCAACCTTGCTCTCTGAGCACCTCCTTTCCGGACTGCCTCCCTCCCCTTCATCTTGGATACCTTAGCTACCTTCAAATTATCTCAAAAACAGAAAGCCACTCTATTATGATATCTTTTCAGATAATGTATTATTAATAGTGTCTTGGGGGGAGGCGGCGTCCTCATGCCCAGAGTTAATTGTTAAACCTTTCAAATGCTCTTTGGGCCACATTTTGGGTCCAAACCTTGTATCCAATGCCAAGTGTACAGTGATTTATAACAAAGCACTCAATCCAGTCAAACTAAATAGAAATGGAGCAATTCCATGAAAAATTCTTTGCATATCTTCCTGGTTTTTTCCTTTTTTCTCTCTCTTAGAAGTGCTGGTTATTGAATGCTCATACTGTATCCACCAGTTTTGTCCCATCCATCTCCTAGGTAAACATAGTACCGTCCATGGACGAAGGTCAGCACTTGTAACACTGCCTGGAAATACTTCTCCATAGCAGCACATTTCATGTAATACAGAAAGTGTGATCTTCGTTCATGCTAGAGAGTGTTATAAGTAGAGACCTATAGCTGATCTGAAAAAGTAATGCTGGCTGCTTTGACAAGAGTAAATCCTGATTATGCCAATAGGCTGTGTTGAGGCAGGACTTTCTCAATGCCTTAGTCCAAGTTTGTGGAATCACCTCTTGCAGAATTTCAGCTTTCTGAGGTGCTCTTACCTCTGCTTTTAAAGCAAGCAAACTTATTTGACCCAGCTTTTAATAATAAAATCACACAGTAAAGAAGATATAAATACATATTTTAAAAACCCACAATTTTCCCCTGGGAGGAGAAAGAACTTAACATGACAAATATTAGTCATCCTGCTCACATATCTATTAGAAGGTGGTCTGATATTATAATGATGGGTACCATATAAAAATAGAATATGAAATCTGAAAACTTTCAAAACATATTTAGACTTTTTCTAACCTACCTTTTGTCTTACTTCTCATCTTTCTCTATCTATTGATAGAGGCAGGATTATTTTTTTCTACAAGTCTCAACACCATGGTATTTGAACACCTCCCAGGAATGGGAGAGTGGGGAGAATCCTGTAGCAACCTGTTAACGGGAGTACTTCTTCATCCCTGATTGACAGCTGGAGAACCAGAAACACAGAGAGGTTATCTGGCCCTCACAAATTCATAAAATACATCTGTGGCAGGCCTGGGAGAAAACTCAGTGCTTGATTTCTTGCCCAGTGAGAAACCATAACAGCTTAACCATAACCATCAGAACATCCATCCTTGCCCTCTGTTAAATCTCCGTATTCCTCCTTCCATCACTCAGCACATTCTCATTTAACTGACAGTACCATTTCTTTCTCTGCTCCCAAGCACCTTCCCAAATATCATAATGGCTGTTCTTTACCAAAGCCCATTTCACACAAGTTCTTTCCCTACTAAGTTGTTCTCCTGTATGTGAAAGGAGGAGTAGATCATCAAAGGCTGTTGACACCTACCACAGCCCCTGCAGGTCTCTGTTCTCATCAGCCCTCGTGGTTCAGGTTTTCCACAAGTTTAATTGATTCTTAATGGATCACTTTATAATGTTTTGCCCCTTCATTTTCTACTATTGCCACTCAGCAAATTGCTAGCAGAAAACAGTAGAGTACTGCCACTCAGTATCAGCACTCTCTTGAATTGATTATTGAATTAAACTAGCCTTTTGAAAAATGTTATAGATTCAGTCTGCATCACACAGAAGTCAGAAGTTAATGTAACTTTCATTAGTAAGTCTCCTAATAGTTGCACAGGAAAGAGAAAAGATTAAAGAGGAGCTGCTCAGTTAATATGGCTATTCTTAAACATTGTCTAGTGGGGAAGATGCTGCAAGCTTCCATGAGTAAAGCTTCGTCTAAGGTCAGAAATACAGTTGCAGAATTGAACCGATGCGGAAGAACCAGCTGTGAGGTTCAGCTGTTCCTCATGTGAGCTGTTTCTGTACAGCACGTGAGCCATAGGAAACACCTCACAACTTCTTAGCTGCCTTAAGGAAGTGGATGGTCTTGACTGCTTTTGGTTTGAGGGTTTTATATCTAGTTTGACCAGAAGTGATGATTTTGTGGAATTCATAATTTGTATCAACTTTGTCTTTTTCTTTTTCCTTTTTTAAAGATTTTCCACTAGGTTTTCCTGGGCTGCAGGGGTAAAAAAGTGCACTATTCAATATTGATATTTGAAGTTTTACCTGGCTTGGCTGTAACTAGCTATATAAATCTCAAGGATTCCTTTCTGTTCCCACATTGTTTTAGCACTACTGTTGTAATAAAAATTCAAAAATCTTTATAATCAGGCCTAAGGAAATCTCTGGTTATTTAAATAACTGAGAAAAGGTTTCAATTTTAGGAGAAAAAATGAACTTCATTTTTTCACTTTTTTTCTATCTTGACTTTTTTTCACCACACAGATTAGAAATTAGAAAAAAATGTGGTTTTGGAAGAAATACTGCCTGAGTACATAATGCATAGCTATGATTTTGTTCTTACTTGTGCAGGGAATGGTCTTGATGATCGCTTAAAATACCTAGTAGCCCTTCTCCTCTCTTTGTCTATGAATCTGTAATTTCCATTGATGATACTCCAGGATATAAGCTTACCATTGATTTTCTGTGAAGATACATACAAATAAAACTTGACCACTCAAATGTTTGACGGGAAKTGAAGACAAGACATAAAAATACAGGTGGAGGGAGTGGATTTTTCCACACAGCTATACCGGATACACTGCTAGTTTATTGTGAATCCAGATCCTGGAGGCAATTTGTTGTATGGGACTGTTGGTCTTTGTTTTTAATGATCAATTTACATTTCTAGCCTTCACTGGTGCAGAGGAAAGCCAGAAAGTGTGGAGGGAGTGCACCCTAATGGCTCAGAAATCAGAAAACAAATAAAAGAATGTAAGGTTTTCTTAAAGCCATTCCCTAGATTTCCCTGACCTATGTTTTTTTAACATTTGGGAGTGACTGTAATGTCAACTCATCAAACTGTTTTGCTCCTAACAATGCGTAAGTCAGAATTTTAGGAGACTGTAATGAAATGAACTACATCCAAAAAACCCAGACAGTTGTGCAACTGCAAACCAGTGACCTGTTCGAATCTGTCTTATCTTAAATATATCATTTGGAATGTCGACTCTCTGAGGTATTCTCCATCCTTTAATAGCTTCATTGACAGTCATCCCTCTGCCCGTTCATGAGCACAAGGAAAAATAGGAATTAGTGAATCACTGGCACATGATTTTTACATGGGAAAAAAACAAGTTGTTGCCCAGTGCACTCTTTTTTTCCCATAAAGAAAAAAACATTGGGAAATGTGAACATGTGGGTGCTGCCCACAAAAATGCAGTGAATTATTCCTCATTCTCCACTGTTTTCTGTCTGAACACTTTAAAAGGTAATAAAAAGCTCTACCACTTAAATCTTGCAGTGTATCACATTATACATTTTAGTAATAAAATCTAAGTACACTTAAATATATATACATCTCTTTAACTAATACATTTTATTGTTACACTTAGTTTTGCAGCTGTTAACGGCTTTAAGTAGGAGCTTTTCATGTTATTTCTGGCATCTGTGGCTTTTTTCCATCAAATGTTACTTCTCTAAGCCACTTTATTAACATCAAAGGCAGGTGAATTATTTAAGGATTAGAATGAAACACCCCTTAGTAACAATTGTTAATTGACTTCAGAGTAGTGCTTTGGCACTACTTAATGTAGCTGCTGTAACATAACTTGACAGTGGATGCTAGCCAGTAATATACTATGGACCTGTAAACCTACGATGGTCAAAAACAGATTCTCCATGCAATTGAAAAGTCTCACATGATATCTTCCTCTTTTCCTGAAATGAGGAGAAGAGAAAGGAAGATAGACAATTTTTAGTGGAATAGAAYCACAAGTCAATGATTCATTGAATCCTGTTCTATCTTGTGCTCATAAATGGATAGAGAGATGATTCTCTGTGAAATGGTGATATCTCCATAAGTTTCCTTTTCAAGTGATAATTCAAGTTAATATAAAGTCCAACAGGTTCCCATTTGTCAAAATTTCTGAGGAACAGTTCATTCCAGTGTGAAAAATGTCGATATTTGCAATCGAAACAGAACACTTTTTTTAAGTGGCAGTATCACAAGTTGGACATCTTCAACATTTCACAATCTCAACCTGCACTAGCATGTAGTTTTATGTTTGTCCTTTGAAAGCACTGAAATCTTCATCAAAAGTGACATTTCAGCAACATGTTTTAGAACTTCAAATTTTTTCAGGAAATCTTTTCCCTCAAATATTTTGACTGCTGCATTATCAAATATGGCCATGACACAATTAAACCAGCCTCACAAAAGATGCTGATATCTAAATCAGGCTGGTGGCAGTAGTAGCTATGGAGGGTCACAATTTGCATGCTGCTTTAGTTGAAGCCAGCTGTGTGGTCTTTTTGTATTGCGTTGCGGTGAAATTCATCTCATGGCTTGAACCAGTACAAAAACTCTATGTCACCTAAATCCCACTTTACTTCAGTGAGATACGTACGGCACGCAGGCAGCATAAGCCTCTGCTGAGTGCTCTTTGGAGTGTTTAATGAGGACATTATTGGAGCTGCCTCCTCTGTCAGAGGAGTGCAAGGTGGAGTTTTTGAGGCTAGATGACCAGTCACTTGTTGCAACCCTGTGGGAAGCTTGAGCTCATAACTGTAAAATGTGCTAGCTGGCTTTGTAGCATGATTTACCAGGTAAGGCTGTGCAAAACCCACCAACTGCAATTTGCATAGGTTTTGGAAAATGGAGCTGCTGTGCTCACTTTGCAGTGCTTTGGGACATCCCCTCCACTATTTGTACTTTGAGTTTCAGTATTGTGTGAACCTGAAAACTCAAAGTGAAACAGGCCATAGCCATGCAGACGTCATTGCTCTCTTGCGAGCAATGAATCTGTTACTGCTGGTACAGACTGAAGTGTCTCTGATCCCAGCCAGAGGCTCTGCAGGAGCCATTTCCAGCTTCTGCGAAGTGGAGGCTTTGGCCAGGGATAGTGCTGTAGGTCAGCTGCCTTCCCTCTGCACCATGTACAGCCTGTGTCTTTTGCAGCATTCCCACGTGTATATGTCTGACTTGTTTAAAGATGGGAGCTGTGTGGAGGAAGAGAATAGATAGACTGGGTGAACAAAAAGTTTGCTAGAGTCTTTTTTTAAAAGTCATTACAAATATCAAGGATTTTTTGTCCAGAGATAAAACCAAGGTAGATTTACAAGCTCTGTGGTCTGAAGTATTTTTATAACTCAGCTAAACACAGAGATACTTTTCATTTTGTGGAAGACATCATTTTTGGTTCATGTCAAAAAGCCTAAATTGCTTTAAACCGAACTTAAGGTAATCTAAAACTTTAGCAGGTTTAAAAAGCAATGAGATGACTTTATACTTAAACTAGTTTTGAATCAGGAATTTCTGCTAAAGATATAAAGATGTGTATAAGACAGACACAGGCCTTGAGGAAGGTAGTCTTCTTCATAAAAATCCAGTGAATATTAAGTGAATAAGAGAAAAAACCACTTAAATTTCACTGCATTTTGTTTAAAGATCTCCCTATTTTCTATCAAAACAGCAGAGCAACTATTCTGATTTTCAGTTTTGTAACAAATACTTGAGAACTGCTAACAAATGAAAGGCAATGAATGAAAATGTATGTTTTGATGAAAAATTAAATAGGAATCATGTCATAGAAATCCACAAAATTCTGATGTCTTCACCCAGCACTAGTTTATTACTCTAAATAAAGAATCCCAATTTACAGATAATGCTAAAACAAGCGAGTATGACAAATTATTAAAATTCCTCTACTGCTGCTTCACATTTTCCCTACTCCAGTTCCTCAACAATTGCCATCACTGTTTTTTTCTGTCTTACCCATTAAAAAAAGGCAGAGAAGGAAAGAAAGGTTCACTAATAGAGAAGAATACCAACTTTTCCCAGCCTGTTAAACCAGGATATTCTATAATTGCAAAGCAAGCCAACTTATATCTAAATGTAATTTAGCTAGAGTAACTATTTTTATTAGAGAGGATCCCAACCCACAGTTTTAAGAATCAAATATCAAATTTCTAGTAAATAGATGTGCGTAGTTGCTCTGAATTTTGGTTCTGTAGGGATCAGATGTGGAGTTTAGCTCTTGGACTGAGAATTCCCCTTATTTGTAGATGTGAATATGAGACTTGCCTTTCGAATCAAGACAGAATAGTTCATCCTGCTGAATCACTTAAAGCAGCTAAGGAAATCTGACCCGTTAACCGTCACCTGCAAGATATACAACAAATATTGAACAATTCTGCCTCCTCAAACACTTTTCAGAAGTTACCACATTTACGGCTATGTGGTCAGTGGAAACAAGTCCAAATTCTTTTGAACCCCAGCACCTTATCTGAAGAAAATGACATTTCCTGCTTGCATTTCACTCAGTTATTAGTGACTAACTAAACACATCTCTGGTTCTTTAGCTGATTGCAGAACTTTGGGGTCCTGTAAGCAACTCTTGCTGTATTTGTTCTTTCCAGAATTGTCCTCAACTAAATCTTTCACAGGACAATCACATCTCAGGTCTGATTTCAGGTAGAATGAGTACACTGTTGACTACAAGAGGCATCCAGGCTGCACCCTGGAAACAGAGCAAGAGGGACCTTGTGGACACGCACACACATACACACTTGTGCACACACACACAGAGGTATGAGCAAACACACGGAATACTAACAGAGCCCTTGGGAGCTTTCATTTCTTTTCAAATTGCCAGGAAGTCAAGAGGAGAAAGAGCCTGTAATTCTCAACCAACTAGGCAAGAAGGAAGAGAGAGTGGGTGGAGGGGTGAGAAATTTTGTGTGAGACAGAGTCAGACTCACAAGACAGTCCAAGAATCAGGGTAGTCATGGGGAGGCCTCACTTCGACATTAATAGGTAAATCTGGTTCAGAATGATCAGCTGAGTTTGCCATCACCACTACTGGTGGATATCAATGTGATAACACAACGCAAATCCCAGCCTATGGTGCTACACAAAGGAATACAAGAGTGTAGTTTGGAGGTGAAAACTTCACATGCCTGTGCTCATATGACCACAACCATTTCACATGTTATGGGAGTACAACTTTCTCAGGCCCTGTTAATGAGAGGACTAAAACCTGGCAGATTTGCCTGTGATATAACCCTGTCCATCTCCTGACCCTTCTGCCTGATTGCACAGGCCAACTCGTTTTGAACATGCAGAGAGAATCTTTGCCATGTGATTGCTACTCAGACACTGTCTCTGTAATTTAGATTATGAAAGGCTTGTGGTGACTTTCAGGTTTTGTCATCAATAGCATGTTTTCGGCGTGGGTGGTGTAGCTGTGCCAAGCCCAGTACATCATGATGAGAGCGTGAACTATTTCAGGTACTCTGCTATAACAACTTTGCCGTGCTTAATTAAGTCACAGATTAATCCAGTAGGAAGAACAATCTGGAGTGTATCTCTACTGCCGTATCTGAAGTCTATCAAAATGATAAGTCATCAGGTGCAGAAGTCCCACACGTGGAGGCCTGACCTGATGGGGAAAAGGAGGAGGTATGGTACCCCTGGCACTCCTGCCACAAGTGGCACACTCCTCTCAGGGTCTCATGGAAGAGCTAGGTGCATAAAATGCCCTGCTTGTTCTGGTTGTTTGCTGGCAGCTGGTGTTACTATTCATACACAGCAAATGTGCAACCTTCCCCCACCTTCTTCTCTGAGGTACAGGTTTGTTGGGATATTAAACCCCTCCTGAACCTTTATTTCACCCATGGGCCTAAGGAGTGACTTGCATTGGTCCTCTCTGCAGATTTACAAAGGACCCTTCTCCAGCCCATGCTTCCTTCCATCACCCTGCCTCTACTAGGCTTTACAATAGCTTTCCAGGCTATTCCACCTGATGGTCTTTGGGCATTTGGATGAGTGGGCAGAGATGCTCTTGGTTTGCATATATCACTGAAATCTTGGCTGTTTTTCCTACTCTCTTTTCTTCTTCCCCTAATTTCCAGTGCTTACTTTAATTTATAGTGATAGAGGGTGCTTTAGTAGTTGGGCAGTGAAGATCAGTCAGATCAGACAGGAGAACTGTGCATCATTAATTTAAGTGGAGGGTACAAATTCAATGCCATAATAAACCTGAGCTTGAAGATCACTTTGTTTCCTCTGGAGAGGTAACATATCACAGGATAGAACTGCTAAGCCCCACTCCCCACTTTGAATGGCCATCGACTGTGGTGTATCGAAGTAGGAAAGAGTGGATGACTCAGTTTCCTGCAAGTACAAACTTAATGATATGACACAGTGCAGCCCAGAGAAATGGGAGGTGGTGAAATGCTCCATGCTTGACCCTAATAGGCAGTGTTCAGGATGTTGGTCAATGCTCTTCAAACAAAAACAAGCTCCAGTTTGTTCTATAAAACGAGGAATGCAGCACAGAAAACTGGGTCTGTGGCACAGAAAGCCCAGTGATAGCGGTGACTAAGAATTTTATACTGTATTGAGTAATACCACTCTGCAAGGCGATGCAGGAGAAGGAACAATTTAGCATAGTGTATACTCAGATTTATAGAAAATCAGCTTCATGGAAACTGCCAGTAGAGCAGTACTGATGGGTTTGCATTATGTGAGCACAGCAGCAAAGCAAAACAATGCTGGGAAACAGATTGGTTTTGTTCTCAGCTACTATGCACAGATGAAACTTTTATTAAGATATGTCGGCTTGCTCTGGCAGCAGCTTGAAAATTACTTCCTAAAATTCTGATGACCTAGGACCTGCTCCCTCTCCCATTGCAAATATTTTTAAGTCACTGTACAGTGAATTGGTACACCAAAGCTTTTGGGGCTTAGAAAGTGCAGGAATAGGCTGCCCATGTGCAAACTAAAGGCAGAGTTGCTATGCTCTTTCTTTCCAGTGAAGCTGCATGCATGGAGTGGAGAAATGTGTAATCACTACCAGTTACTTGGCAGTTACTTCTGTAAGTTAAAAAGATAATTGCCGTGTTGGGCCATGCAGTCCTTGCAGCTCATGTATACAGCTCTCATTGAATTCATGTAGATTTGCCTGGAAAGAGCGAGGGCAGTGTAGGATCACCCTTACACTTTCTCAGAAGCAGAGAAGGGAGAAGAAATCATGCTTTTACCTTTGCAAGTTGAAAATCTCCCTCCTTCCCCAGCTGACAGCTGTGCTGTGTTTCTAGGTGCAGCTGTGCCATAAGCTTGGTTTTTCACCTATGGGCTTTTTCTGAAAAACAGCGGATCGGTGAGGAATCTGTTCTGAAAAACTCCAGTTAAGAAGACATTACATACTAAGATCACACAGACTTGAAACAGATTTTTTTTTTTTAGGCCAGACTTTCATGCTGGCCATTTCAATAATGGAATGTGCTTTTACAAATAAAGCAAGGAAAAATTGGTGGGGAAAGGTAATATTTTTTATTACACAAGCTGGGGAAAACCAGACAAACTTCAAGGCAGACCAGTTCTTCCTTAGATACAAACAGGCACATTCATAAAATCTGGTTTATCATATGGCTGACTGCATTCATGTCTCCTTTTTGTTTCATTTTTCCACAAGCACTTTCTGTTCGTCTGAATGCCTGCGGTGATGCCAATTTTATGATCTTTTTAGACACACATGAACTAACACATTTTGTGCCATTTTCAATTCTCCGTTTTAAAGGAAATAACTCCAGAACTCACCTCAGGAAAAGAAAAATACAAGGCAAACAAAACCACTATTGATTTCTAGTTCATCCATTAAGAAAAGAAAGAGCGGAGTATTACAAATGTTGTCCTTTTATCACATGTACATGTATACTTACACTACACATTGTGGCTTCTAAGTTACTTGCAAAATGTACTGCAGATTATGTCTTTAAAATTCAGAAAGACAGTGTGTTTGGAAAATAATTCCAGATAACTGATGTCTATTTTGTAAAACATTTAAATACAATATATGTATAAATATGACAGTATATACTGTAAGAAAATACTGATCCTACCTACCTTGCTGTAAAATGAATTATGGCTCAGTATTTTCAGATGGTGGCATACAGTCTTACAGATTTCCAACAGCACTGTTGTTATTCACTTCCACCATGATAATATCATGTGGCTCCAGTCAATGTGAGAGCCTGTAATTAAAAACTACAATGGTAAGTGTTATAACTACACAGTAAGAGACTTGTCCTGAAAATCCTAAACAGCTGGCGGGAGTGCATTTAATACAATTTATGCTAATAATTGTTGAAGAACTTGCATGCATAGGCTGGAGCTCTGGTCAAACCTTACTTTCAGGTCTGGAGCTTAACCATCTGTATCTGCATGACAGCATACAGTCTGTATTTCTGTCTGCACTTTACATCTTATCACACTCTAAGACCATGCATGTAGCAGATGTTATTTTCGGTGCTAAAACTCATTTTGGACTTAGTTAGCATGCAGACTGAAAATGCCCATGGCTGCATTTTATTGTGCCTTTTTTTGACAGATAACATAAGGTTTATTGTAAATTCTGCCAGTGCAATCTGACAGGAGGGTCCTACTGAATTTTTGTGTGAATCTGTGACTGAAAAATTACCATCTGACAGCTGAATTTTCTACTGACCTCCAGCCCATATCAATTTTGAATGCACACTTGCAGAAATATGTCCTGAACATACTTGTGAAAATGTGTGAAAATCATTGATGAAATACTAATTTTGTTTTCACTTCTGCTGCTATTCACAGCAGTCTGTGGGATCTTACATTTGTAGATGTGTGGAATAACAGAAGGCTTTTAAATTAATAAAAAAAATCTTCTTTGCAGTGTCTGAGTAGAGCAAACAATTTTATTTAGTTTACTCCACCATGTACTTATTTTTGCTGGTTCATTTTCTGTAGCCTATAGACTTTCCTGGTCTGATACCTCATATATTCACATGAATACAAATGCCAGTAAAATTGAGAGACCAGGAATGAGCAGTAGGGTGAAGGGAAAAAGAGAGGGGAGGGCTGACAGACATTATTTATGTGAATTATACTGTTTGTGCACCGTACCTAAACCCAGATACATACCATCAACTATGCTAATCAGACTGACTATGTCCTGACATGGGCTAACTCTTTACCATCTGAAGCTTCTGGAGGTACCTTGGCCGTCAGCATGTTAAAAGAACCCTGCATGAATGAAGCCTTATTTTCAATCATACGTAATTTTTCAGAGTTAGCATATTGCAGTTTGTGTTCTTGAAAGGAATCAGATTAACAAGCAAGCAGACCTTGACCCACTGTAAATTGCATTGGTTCTTCAGTTTGCACGGCTAGAAGGGACCAGCACGCAGCATGAAAGAATAGCTCAGTCCCTGTTCCCATCAAACCCTTGACCTCTCTGTGAGACTGCCAACATGGATACCAGTTATGGAAGTAATTTAGTGCGCAAACAAGTATTTACCAGGAATTAAACTGAGACCACCAAACACATTTCACAGTGGAGACCAAACAGTCATTAGGCTGAGGCAATTTTAGGTCACTACCAACTTGGGTCTGATTCAAGAAAGCAACCTCAAGATAAAAGTCTCTACATCCCATCATCCAAGTCCCTGAGGCATTCAGTCCCTGAGTTCCTTTTCTGTTATAAACATAATTCCTGCACGAGATAAGAAGTTTCACTGTACATTCAGTAATCCAGGAAAAGATTAGAAACAGAAAGGAAAAAAAAAAAGGGCATTTGAACCATTTTGCAGAGACAGAGAAAGTGCAGTGTTCGTGTGAAGAAGCGGGAAGAAGCTCCAGCATTCCTCCCTAATGCAAGAGTAGTTAATTATTCTATGGGGGGAGCAGGGATCTGTCCTCCAGGAGCTCATTGCTGACATGAGGCACTTTGTTACTCCACAATGCTCCCTTAATAACATTCCTACACTGAGTTATCTTAATTATCTTTATGTATTTGTTCATCTTYAAATACTTCACTTCTGCTTTGTTTCTGTCTTCATTTTTTTGTTCCGTGAATCCAAAAGTAAGGGTGAATTGCCTCCTCACAGAGAGTTCAACCTCCATGATAATGGGTGAGTGCTTTTAAGAGCACACTTTTTGCCACATACATGCAGCTGTTAGAAGGAKCAGCAACAAAGAGTACAATCCTGTCTGTAAGCAACACATACTATGTTGGTAGTAGAAAACTACAGAGTATATTTGCTATCTATTTGCATAGCATGTTTCAGCTCTTGCAGGGAGCTGGTTTCTTTTCCTCACCTTTTTGCACTCACGAATGAAAACTCTTCCACCCCTCCCCACCCTGAATATTTGCTTTCTAGACAAGGAGGCAGTGGCCAGGCAACATTACAACCCCCCTCCAAGAATGGGTCACGGAGTAAACGTGTTTCTGACTAGGAATACATTGGTGCACTCTTATACACTGTTCAGTCCTAGAGTGCAGCCCATCCTGTGGTTGTAATTAAATGTGTCAGCAGTCAGAAATATTAAAAAGATTACTTACCTGATTTTGTGCCTGTAGATGAGCACACCCCAACATTTCATTTTAGCTGTCCTCTCATCACTGATGGAGAAACTCTCTTCATTGGCACTGGTGCTACCGTGCAAAGGATAGAAAAGACACTCTCAGTCAAATCTACCTACCTTCCTACTTTACCACTGAAGCCAGAATTGTCAGGGACTATCCCTCACGGCATGGCTCATTCCTTTATACACAGTTATTACTGGTAATAAGCTGGCTCATCTCTAGATGAGACTTTGAAGCAAGAGAAGTTTCCTAGTTAGTTTAACCGAAGTATAAAGCAGTGAGTATGATAAAGAGGTTTAGTTATTATGTGTGATAATAGTCAAACACAGCTCTTCAGTAGTGGTTTTTCATTCAGTAAAAGTTAATGTTTATAAAGGAAATGTGTACATTAGGTGATTTAGAGAGATGGGACAGAACCCTGAATCTGAACGCCAATATGGTCATTATAAAATAGCAAGAACTAAGGCTTTGGATGATTAGTATTCTTTAATGTGGGGTTCAAAATCTAGAGTACATTAAGTTGTGCTCATTAATAGAGGTAAGTTGGAAGCCTGATTACTATGTAAATCCAAAACTGGAGTTGGAATCCAAAGTTCAAAATCAGGCCCATCTTTTGCTGTTGCACTGAGATAATACGGATAATTTGATTAGGTAATATTCTGTGTTATTTAATCCAGAAGAAGGTACTCAGTGACTAATGACTGTAAGTGACTTCTTAGTTCACAGTAAGAGGTCTTTATTCAGCTCCTCTTCTGGCATCAGACATATTATATCACCAACTAGAGAAATGTCCAACATGTGTAAGACTAATGAGGAAACAAATAAGTCATACATTAAGCTAGTTGTTGGCTACAACRGTGGGGAGAAGTAGTTGGCTGTCCCTCACTAGAATGAGGTCAGACTGGGGAAAAAAAAAAGACACTAAGTGGACTTACAGAGAACAGCAATATAGTCTCAGTATCATATTTTGTGATGTCGCAACAGATGATGATCATGGTGATACGACATGTTCTTTCTGAAAGAAACCAAGCTCTGGAGTGCTCATGTTGTGCCAGAGCTATTCTGTTCACAGCAGTTACCTCTAACTTTTTTTTCAGAATGAAGTCATAAAATAGACCATCTTGCATAAAACAATTTAGAATCTCTCTTCCTTCCTAGAAAATGCCTCTTGCCGTTCTTGTAACTTGAATAAGTCACTGAAAGCATTTTTTTAAACAGCACTTCCTTCCATTTGCTTGCTCATTTGTGGTTGAAGTATATTTATTCACTTCGTAGCTCTCATCCTGCCAAGAAGCAAACATGCAACACAGGCCTCTAAAATAAACGACAAAGCTACAAAAGGCAATTTCTGTTATCCCCATTGTAAATCTGGAGGGAGGCCCAGATCCACAAGTTGTTTCGGCTCTGGGCTCCTTGTTAGATGACCTCAATGGACAGGAAGGCACCTGAACTGGAGTGAGGCCCCTAAACCTCTCTTTGGATCCTACCTCCACTAATGAATACAGACTCAACACTAATATAAGTAAGAATAGTAAGGAATTCAAAACCTTGATAAAGTGGGCTACAAGATATTTCACTGTTGTCAGTATTTTCAGTGTCACAGTTAATCCTATTTGGTAGAATAGAGGGACAAGTAACCAGAAAGACTGAGCATGGTCTCCATGCATAGCCACGAGGCCAAGGACTTAGCTTTTTTGGGAACAAGGAATGATTTTCTATGGCAAGCAAATATTCTCCACACAAAAGAGCTTGAAACTTGTAGTTGGCAAAAAAAATTAATGGAAAACTTCTCACTTGCTAGAACCTACCTTTGATGATGTGGAGTTGCAAAAGTTAGAACAGCTCCGTTTTCAGAGATTAGCATTCCAGTTGTTGGAGCAGCAAAAGGTTTCACAAGCAGCTTTGGGGCATGAACTGCCTGTGGCAATGGGAATATTTCCCATCACTTGCCCTGCCTTTCTCTAAAGATTTTTAGTGGAAGTGCTGAAGGTGATGCCACCTGGCCCATCCAAGTGTTTCCCTCCTCCTACGACTGTTGSATGTACGCTGCAGTAATGCTAAACCTTACAAACATGCACAACAGGTTCTGCCTCTGGGGAACGGCCAGTGCCAAGCGATGGCTTGGCCTGAACACACCTGTGGTGACAGAGTTCGTCTGGAGGAGTGTGTTTCAGTGCCCCACACCTCCCCGGACGTAACACCCTCTGCCCTTTCCATCTGGCAGCAGAGGAACAAAGAGCAGACATATCTCTGCAGCAGGTGGACCCAAAATTACACAAGAAAGAGTGTGACAAGACATTTCCACCTTGCGCTTCTGTGGAAATCTTGTTTGCTATGGTCAGTTTTGCCATGTATACAACCCTCACCCTTCATAGGGCGATGAAGTGCAAGGCCCAGTGTCCAAGCAGGGGCCATCATAGAAAGACCATTGCAAGACAATCGAAAAAGACCAGTCCTTAAAAATTACAGGACCTTTTCTTCAGTGACACAGGCAGTAGCCTATTTGTTTTAGGTTGTGTTTCACTGGCTTTCCCGTTGGCAGGTTTCCTTGTCCTTCCAACACGGTCTGCTGCACCAACAGGCAGAGCCGCCATGGGCTTGGAAGAGGTGGTTAGCATAGGAGGAACACAGGCCTGAGGAGAATCAAGAATAATGTCTGCGTCCTTTGATAAACACCTGGGATGAAAAGGGAAGGCTGTGCTTTGTGTGCTTGCCCAGGCATGCTGCCAAGTGTAGGCAGTTCAGCTCTCTGACTAAGAGAAAGTTAAACGTATCAGTAGGCCCAGTCATGGAAATGTGACCCTTCCAGAGTCACTTTTGCAAGAATGAGAAAACTTATGGAAATGTGGGTAGGAATTTCTTGCTGAGGTGGGGTAATAGTGCCAGGGTGATGAGGAGCCCATGAGGAATGCCGTCCTTGCCCAGGAAGGAACAGGCTGTACTCTGATTACGACAATAACAGAAAGACAATATTGAGCATCTAGCTGAAGTTTCAGAAGTTACAGCCCCATCACATGCACCCAACCGGGTCCAAAATCCCCAAACCCAGCCCCCTCCACCAACACAGAACTTGGCAAAGAGTGACAGAAATGCCCATGCCAGCAATGGCCATTAGAAAGGTAAAAGGGCCCTATGTGCTTTTGCCTGGTCCCCTTGCTTTCATCTTTTTCTCCTTTTTTTCTAACAACTGCTTCCAGCATGGGTGATGCCAGCTCTCAGCATACTCTTACATCTTCTCTTTCCCTCTTCAGTTCATTATAGTAACCCAGTTCTTGCTCTCATGTATTAGAGCTCCTTTTACAAGCTGCTCACCAAGCTGAGCTATTTTAATGAGCCAGGACAGGTACAGTCCCTCATAATTACCCACCGCTTCCCCACTCTGAGTGGTAGCCAAGCCTCTGTGCTGTGCTGCTTATCACCGCAAGATTAAAAATAGTTTTATAACAATATGCAAAGCGCTGCTAAATCCCGTTCTTCCCACATTAAAAGCAGATGCTCAGACAGACTGAATCAGATTGAGTGAATTTATTGAGTTAATTTAGATGTATAAAAGCTTCACGAGGACTAACTTAAGTCTGTGTTTAAATAGGACTGGCAGTATTTTCAGATTTAAGAAAATACTGTTTCAGTGTAGACTGAACCTTCTTGTTTGGGATTACGGTGGCCTCGAGGTCCAGCCCTGATACCAGTGAAATTAGTAGAAATCTGGATGGATAAGGAAGAGTTCAGACTCATTTTAGGGCATCTCTTCCAATCTGAAGAGTATATGTGTAAAGAACCACAACTCGTTCTGTTACTATAAATATCCCTAAAAAAAAAAAAAATCTAATAAATAAAGGCTTTAAAAGTGTTAAAAGTCAGAGAAAAGAAAATATTCTGACTATTCACGACGTTTTAGGTAAGCCTTGTTCTCCCCCCTTTCACTGCTGCTCCCTGAAGTCTAAATCAAGAGACTCTCAAAGTCAGGAAGCCAGACAGACTTCCAAAATATGTGGTGACGCTAAGGGGCCTGTGAACCGGAAACAGACATTTACTGTCTTCTTTCCCAACCCAATTGGCTCCAAGTCTCTGTAGCTGATGTTCTGGGATTTTGGGTTGTGGCCAGAAGACCTAACCTGAGAGATTGGGAGCGCACAGGTCATGGAGGTCATGAGTCGCTTCATCTCCACCCACTTCTCTTGCGGGGAGAGTTTACAACACTGGCACTTTCACAACAGGAGAGAGAAAAAAAAAAAAAAAGAGGATGTTTTTAATCCATTAGACTGCTGCTGATTCAGTAATAATAAACATGAGTCTGTTTCCTTGATTATTCTGTACACAGCAAACATTTGTGTAATGTGYCAGTTAAGTACGTGCGCTGCAAGGATCTCTCATTGAAGTGTGTCTGCGTCAATAACAAATACATGAAAATGTGCCTTTGTGTGCGTTTTTGCGTGCCTGCATGAGCAAGAAAGAGAGCAAGAACTCAATTCCCAAGACCTTTAGTCATCCTCTGATCTTTATTTCTGAGGGTGATCAAAGTACCAGCTTTTGAGAAGATGATTTCTCTCAGCTAGGCTAAAGATATTAAGGTCTGAAGATAGCGCGCTTCCCAACAGCCTGCTAGGAATGAGCGCTGTAAAAGTTTGGGATGTTTGCAGGCAGCGAGAGGGGAGTTTGTTGCTGCTGTTGCTGCTGCTTTTGCTGTGCCTCTTGCTGTGTTACAGTCATCTTGACTGGCCTCACTGATTTAATGATGAGTGTTTGTTGGCCTGCAAAATGCAAACACATTGTAAGACTGTTTGTATGCTAGCTAAACTTTTGCAGACAGTTTACATGCTAGAATGCATTCTTTGCACACATTGATCTGTAGTCCCAAAGTGTATCTTCCTCTCTCAATGCGACTTTCTTTTGCTCTTATTTCACCTTAATGTTGCCAAACACATTAATGTTGCCTAACTTCTGATCATATGAGTAGCGTAAGGTCATTTACATGACAGCTAGGCTACTTTACAGTTTGTTGAAAAACTGCAACTGCATTCAGAAACAAAATGGAGAGGACAATTGTACAGAAAGGTCAACGTTTCATTTTGAAACAGTTCTTACATTTCAGTATTAACCTCATGTTTTTTTTGAAAGAGCTAAATAAGGCCAACATTAAATGCTTTATTTCAGATAAAACATTTCAGACCAAAGAAAATTGAAATATTATATGTTTTCCATTTTCCTTCCTCTCTCCCAAAATCCCATCCCTCATTTTTTCCAGCTCAGTCATGGCCTGAAACATTTATCATTTACACAACTGTATCTCATAGACTTACAGAAGGGGAAGCACTTAGAGACTTCGCTGAATCATGACTTATATTTATCTTTGGTATTAAAGTGACAATACATAGGAGAACATAAAATTTGAAAGTTTAAACTGAAATATATGTGATAGGTGGTATTGTATTGATAATACTATTACAGTGTATTGATATGAAATTGGGAGTGACCAGATACAAAAAGAAAGACAAGGGAAAAACAACTGCTAATTTTTCTTGGTACTTTTCTTCAGAATTTTTTTTATCTCATCTCCTCTATTTTTAAAAAAATCTGATCCACACTTAGAGTGATGATCTATGTCCCGTATCTCAGTCTCAGGCTAGACCAGAGCTCCAGGACTGGACTGCTTCTAGCTGAAGGCTTTTGACATTAGATCTGACTGTGCCATTGTTCAATCCATTACCACTCTGTGCTCTTTGAGTCAGGTAAAGTAGGAACGTAGATCTGAATCTGGATCCAGAGCTTTAATACCAGCCTATCTACATTTTGACATTTTCTGAAGCTACCCCCCCCCCCCAAAACAACTAATAAAACACAAAGAGTGAAATTTTAGCCCTGCTGAAGTTGATGGTGAAACTCTTACAGACTTTAGTGGAGCCTGAACTTCATTTAAAATATTTATGTTCTGGCAATCAACCAAAATCTCTTCCCAGTAGCTTGAGAAGCCATATCCCCCTCTATCTCAGTTTATCTTTCCATTGATGCTTTGCCCAATAATGCATCTCACCCAGACATAGCGTGCAACTCCTGTTAATGTTATGTTTCTCACTCCTGCCACTCATCCATTAGTGGCTGCAGTTTCCACTGCCTTCTCCCACAAAAAATTTCTGCCTTCCTTCCCACTATGGCATTTCCTATGCCAGAAAAGGACACATCAGACGCAGTCTCCTCTTCCAAATCTCTCCTCAGGACTCCTCTTTTTAGTCTGCCGTCTCTTGAAATTCATTCTATTCCCTCATTTAGAATATTACTCATAAACTTTAATTACTGAAATGTCTTCATGAATAAACAAGAAGTAATGAGTTAAAAATGCAGTAAGGAAGTTTCAGGTTAGACATTAGGGAAAAATAGTAATCTGGAAATTGCTGACATATCTCATAAATATTTGGGAGGCATTTTCTACTTCCAGATGTCATTGACTCTGCTGAGAGAGCTCTGGGCGAAGCTTTACATTGCAAGACGAGTCATACCAAAAATAAAAGAGGGGAGACATATGCGAAGCCTGAAGAGGGGACAACATTGTCCTATCTGTGCCAACTCACAGAGCCACACAGGAGGCAACGTGCTGTGCACCCTGAAGGTGTGCAGGAGTGTCATGCTGCCATCGTGTCCCCAGGAGCATGGGGGGCTTCCAGGAGAGCAATCAGCTCTGCACACCCCCATCTCTTCAAAAGCCAGTATATTTCCTACACATTGTTTAGGATTGGCGCAGAAGGTTTGCATGTGTTTCACGGAAGGTGTATGAGTTTGGGAGACCAGGCACCAGCTGAGACGGGAATTTCCATGCAGCCCAGCAATCCTGTGACTTTTTGTAACTTACGCGTTGTCTGTCTTCAGCCAGCTGGACAACAGTCCCGGCTCCTTGGCACTTATGGCAGATTTTTCCAGTAAGCTCTAATAAAATGCTTCCTATCATCCTATTTCATTGGAATGAGGAGGGTTCCCACAGAAAGTGTGCAAACTTGGCAAAACACAGTAAAGCCAATGTTATCTCAGCACAGCAAACATGAAATAAACCTTTCTTATCATGTAATAATCAAAGGGCTTTTCAGATGACTCTCACACTCCTTTTAGGTACCGGGGCGTAATATGTTAGGTGCCAGACCGCCACATTTATCCTCAGTTCTCCTCTGAACTGGAAATAAGGATAAAAACTTTAATGACACTGTCCTTAGACATGGCTTCGCAGAATGCTACATGTCTAGACTGCTGTAAAATTAGGAGGATTTTGTTTGAATGACTTGTTTATATGACTCCCATAATAAATAGCCTGAGTCTCTCTAGTTGTATTAAAAACACATTGGAGCAAATTCTATGGCTGATTACACCACTGCAAGTCCACCATCAGCTATCAGGAGTTACTGCTTGAGAACAGAATTTGTTTTGCCATGTTTGTCATCATTGCACTGATGAGAAGTATGAATCCAGGGTGTTGTATGTATTGGAGCATCAAGGGGTGTAAAGCTGGAGGAAGCCTAAGGCTTTTAAACTAAGAGGAGAGAATTAAATCAGCTTTTGACTTCATATAGTCCCATACTTCATCTGCAATAGAGGTGATGGACAGGAAATGCAGAATATTAAAGATTCAGCAACCAGTGCCTGGCCCAGAGGAGAACAAAAGGAAACTTCATTCCCCAAAATGGATGTGTTTGAGACTTCAACCTAAGGAGAAGCAGGCCTTGCAGAAGACCTCTGTCATCCTGAAGAAGATAGATGATTCGTTGGCGAAAATTCAGTATTTCTTATGATGCTTTCTCTGTAATCCTTTTGTTCTAAGCTTTGGCTGCCCTGCCCTGGCTGCACTCAGTCTTAGTCAGTCTTGCAAGTTAAGCAGCTTAGATCTGTCTGGTCCTTGGATGGGAGAGTGGATGGAGGTCCCAGTTACAAAAGTCACAGGCCAAGAAGATAAAGCTGGAGTTGGTGGCTGAGTGTGAAGGAGCTGGGAGACTGTTCAGCCCCGCTGCCCCAGCCTTGTTTAAGCAGACAGCCAACTTCTACTTTAATATTTACTTCCACGTGGGGGGATTTTCCCCGAAGCTGTGTACTTGGAGCTGTGGGGGTCTCCATGCCCCTGTGTATTCATGCCAAGCCCTGTGCACTCTGAGACAGCTTCTGCTGTGCACAGGGGGATGCCCAGAAGAATTTAACTCTAAATCACTACCTTTCACAGGCTGAGGTCAAAATCAAATGATTTTTCTTTCCCTATGCCATGATCAAGTTCCTTTGGAGTAGCTGACTCAAACACCCGAGGCTGTCATGAGCCGACAGGTTTCTGCGCCATGAGGCTCATCCCCAGGGCTCCAGAGGGGCTGCTGAGGAGCTGGTGGAGGTATTGCCTTCAGACAGCAACTGTTTTGCCCCAGCATCACCCAAGCTGTTGCGGCTGTGGGTCTCCAGCAGCTGCTGTCACCCCAGCTTTGCCCCCAGCTGCAGAGAACAGCTGCAGAAGCTGCAGAGAATGAGGAGGTAAACAAGGCTGAGGAAGACAACTAGTTTGAGAAGCTGCTTCAAAAAGGGACTTTTTCTGAGCTTGAAAAACACAACTTGCTGAACTTGACAAAGGTGCATGCTGGGTTGAGGAAAGAAACCTCAGTCGGTGGCAAAAGATTGTGTTCCAGATGCAAGATGATGAACCGTCACTGCAGCAGGTCAGGATGACACAGGGCACCTTCCAGGAAATCTGCAGGAAGCACAGCACCAAGCTGCAAAGGCAACGCAGAAGAGGCAGTACAGTAATAGAAAAACCGTCTTATCTCTTCGAAATCATGAAGCCATCACTATCCTCCCTTCTGCTAACCAGGTCGTCTCAGGTAGGTCACCTGTGAGGCCACCAGAAAAAAAGCATACCAAGGGAGATTTCTCCTTTGCATACGGAGGCCTGTTTGCTGCTGTAGCGGATATGCTAACATTATGGTCAGCTGGTCTGGAAATGTGTCCAGCGCTAAGATCCTTGGGAATTCCCATCTCTTCTTCTCTGATGAAAAAAGCCTAGTGTGTGGCTGACAATAATGCAGCAATCTACAAAGGCTTCTTCTTGCTGTTCACCTGTCAGTGGAAACACTTACAGAAATAACGGCCATGATGGAACTCTCTTGACTCTGGTATGGTGCAGGCATTCGGTAGGTGCCCTGCACTGCCCATGAGCCTGTCCCTGCCCCGAACCCAGCACCTTGGGTGCGTATCCAGAGGGTGAAGCAACTGTGCTCTTGACCCAGAGGAGTGCTGGCACACCTGCCGACATGCCAAATTGAGCGTGACAGTGCATATTAAGCCCATCTACGTGGCTTCAGTCAGGTTTCTCTCTCAGCAAGGAGCTGGTAACTAACCCCTAAGTGTTCACAAGGAGCAAGTTTCCTAAATGGTCCTCTCCTATGCAGTAGTTGAATTTGGGAGCTGAGAGAAGAAGCCGTCATTGCTCTCATGCTGGTTGCCATCTCCTGACTCAGGCATTTCAGGGGAGGCCAGCTGTTTAGGTGAGCCACCTTCACTTTAGCTGTTTAACTTTGCCTTGAAGGGGCTAGAGGTGCTTATAGCTGGTATGTCAAGCTGAACAGATGACGTGCCTAGGTGGTATGGAGGTGTGCATTCAGTCATAGGACTAGCATCCTGCTCCACTCCGTTGACCGTTTACAGGCACTCATCTTCGGCTTCGCATGTGAGAGTACGAATCAGGAAGCTAACATGAGCTGGAGAATTAAAAAAAGACTGCCCTTGCAGGTGCGCCTTTGTAATCCCAGTACAACCAGAGAATGCCAAACAGTACAGCATTTAGCGCAGACGTCCATTTGGAGCCAGGTAGGATGCCTCAAGCATTCTAGGCATGGGATCTACGGCAAGTATTTTCCTAACTGAAGCGTGCCTAATGCTTCAGTGAGGATATCAAGAACATGGGAAGGAGAGAAACTGCACTGATGGCTGCAAATTTTCTACTGAAAGAGAAGATTGTCTTAATGATAGTAAAGGCCTGTGAGCAGATTACAGCCTTGGGGGGATCTGGTATGTAACAGTGACACCCAATGTTTTTTGCATTAGCCACAGCTTTTTGAGGAGGTCAGCTTTTCTTTCTAGGATTCTGTATCTGGATACTTCAGGGCATTTTCACTCTGCTTAATTCTGCACACCTAATTTAGTCACCAACATGACCAGTCTATCTCCCCAGACTATCTTTACCATTAACGGAGAGACAGACTGGTTCTTCTAGAACAGTTTAGAGCAAAAGTTTACCTTGGGTACCTCTGAATCCCTCTGAGGTACCTCCCAACTCTAGATGGAGCCTATAGCCTCATAAATTAGGGATTTGAGTCAGTGTCTAAATTTATGTGCTGTAAATAAGCCCCTCTAGGCCCATTTCAAACCCACTTCATAGGTTTCACTGGAGTTACTCCATATTTACATCACTGTTTGCGAGACCAGAATTTGACGTAGCTCTCATCTTCACTCCAGCACCTCTTGGTCTTCATCAGGAGGCTGCTGGTGGGTTTGGGTTTTGTTTTAATGTCGGTGCACTCATTTGCTAGTTTTCGGTTTGAATGGATGTGAGTGTTGGCTTCTCTGAGATATCTGAGAAGCTTCTCCATCAGTGGGGGCAGCCTCAGCAGACTCTGCACTTTGCTTTCACTTCCCATCCCCATGCCTCAGTGCAGCACCAAGCCAATTATATGAATTCAGCGTATCACATTTACTGAGGCAACTGCACAGCAATTACACTAATCCTGAAATCCCTTTGGTGGCATAAATATGTTTAAAGCACATTTATGCTGTGCTACATGGCTATATTTACATAGTCTGATTAGTTCTCCCAGTCCACTCTCAGGACCAATAGACACACTAGGGGAAAGAGGGAAATTCAAGCACAGCTGAAGTGAGACATGGCTTGATGTGCACACACAGTGCCACACGCACCTTTGCTACAGCCTCACCCAAGCTAATGGACTTATATCAAAACCACATTTGCCCCGTGGTGATTATGTCCTATGAAAGGCCAAGGCCACACAGCAGGTGAAGAAAGCTTGGCTCCGTACGAGGTGGAGTTGGCAGCCTCAGAGGGATTTACTCTGTCACAGTAAGGTCCTTCTGCCAGACAGCTGGTGTGTGTGAACGCAAGGTTGGTTTGCTTCTGGTCATGCACCATCAGGAGACAAACATGCAGCTCTGCTAGCTGGGAGTGGGTGCCTGGAGGCACAGCGTCCTGGGCAGGGTGGCTGCCCCAAAAGCGGCACACGTTGAGGCTCTGAGTTCAACCAGCAAGCACCAAATCATGGCTTGAATCCTCAACTTTTAGAGGAGGAAAGATGAGTACTGCCATGCTGCTGGTGCCCATTTGACTCTCCCAGCTTTTGGAGAGGCATCCATATAATTGTAGGATCTAGGTAGGTCAGTGCCCCCAGATTTTCTGTAGCTCCATATTGGCATCTCCCTAGGGATTATTCATAATACATGGAGAGGTTCAGAAGTTCTGCACTTTTTCTGCGCTCCTCCCCATGACATATTTATGCAAAATCTCCCTAAAATGAGTGGATGCAGAGAGAAATGGCCCACCTGGAACAAGTTAAAACAGTGAGAAGCAAGCAATAACTGGCGATGAACATCCAGCTAACCCCAGAGACACATGCCTGGGTACCCACAACTCCTTCTCCGTGAGAACAAATACTGCAAGTGTCAGCTAATACTGCATTTAGTGCCAAACATTAATCACAGAAATGATCAGTAGTTGTTAATAGTGACACCTATTTCAAATAAAGTAAAGATTTTGAACACAGACCGAGGTGAATTCTATGAATTTATTAGAATGTGGATCAGTGTTCATCTTAATGGAGCTGACTTAAACTAGGAAAACTGGATTACTCCAAATTTCTTCAAAGAATTCGTTGGTTAAATGCAGATGTCAGAACTTACAGGGTTGGCTATCTGGTGGGCTTTCACAATAAGATGTGAACTGGTCATGGAAAAAACATCCAATAAAACTGTTTTTCTTAAAATAATTATTAGTTTGTAACATGGTGTATGCCAAGTAACCAGCGAGTTTTATGGTAAGCTTGAAAGCCCATAGTAGTGTAGGAAGTCTGCTCCTTTGTGGACAGTGCCGTTATTATCACACTGCAAATCATTACACTACAGACACTTGCAAAAATCAGCAAGAAATTATGAGTAAGACACTGAATGAAATCTGGGAGGCTTGGCATTTCCTCCTGGTTCAGCCACAGGCTTTCCGTGTGACCTAAAAAACATTATTGATTTTTTTTTATTGCCACATTTTTCCCTCAGTAAAGTGGAGATAACAATATTTCCTTTCTTTCCAACTTCTTTTTTGCCTTTCTTTTCTGTTTAGATTGGAAACTTCTTTAAACTGGGAATATCTCTAACTGTATATTCATGACAACAAGCGAGAGAGCTCTAGCAACCACAGTGGAAATAGCAAAATGATGAAACAAACAAGAAGAGGGTGAAAAAAACAGGATGACTGTAAACAAAGAAGAATGAAAAAGTGTCCTGAGTTAAAAAAAAAAGGAGAGAGGTAAGGGAAGTAAAAGGCAAGCATGAGTTAGACAAATTGAAGAAACAAAAGACAGAAAGCAGACAAAAATAGAAAAATCAACAGGGCAAAACCCCAGAATCAGAAAAATAGAGTGAGGAGGAAGAAACAGGGGGAGCAAGACAGAAGACCCAAGGCACTGAAGACTAGAAAAAGGAGGAAAGGCAGAAATACAGTGTTAAAAATATTTTTAGTATGGTCTTAGACTGCACTAAAATCCTAATACCGAGGGAGAAAGTTCAGGAGAGACTGACCTCTTGGTTTGGGTCCCCTCTTGCATAATCTGAATATCTAGAACATCAGTGAGTCAGTTGCAGTTTGGGTGTCTGGGAATATAGGGTTGGGCCCTTATAGTGCACTTGGGAAAAACACACAGAACCGTGCCCAGAGTCTGATGGAGGAGTGGTGCGATGTCAGCATTGCCTGGGGAAAGAACAATTTCTTGCAGATCACTGAAAATCAAAAGTGCTTTCCAGGAAGCAAAAACCTGGCCATTGAAAAAGAACACAATCATGCATGAATGATAAGCAAATATAATTCACTTTCAGACGTGTAGCTTTGAGTCACGGAGGAATGCATGCCCCCTGTCTATTCTGTGACTCAAAATACGATGGGGTTTTTGCAACGTGACAGAAAGTCTTGTGTCCATCTTGCATGTCACCTTTCCCATGAGGTTTCAAACAAGTTAGACCTTCCTCTGATGGCAAAACCCAGTCCAGATATAAAGGCCAGATATTTTTAAAACTCAAATCATGTTGCTCTTGTGATTTTGCTCTTGGGGCCTGTGTCTTTCTCTCTTGAGGAGTGGCAAAAGGGACCAAAAATGTATGGGGGGGGGGGATGTATATGAAAGAGAGAGAGGGATGGAGGAAGACCAAGATTGCTTAACAGCAAGGATGCACCAAGAACAGCTCAGGAAATCCCCTATCCCATGTTCCCATCTCTTATTTTACATCAGAAGCTTTGACTTCCAGCTTGCTGGGGCTTGGAGCTGTGCATTACATGGATGCCCTTTCCCAGACAAGTTAAAAGAACAAGTGAAACAGGCCCCAGTAGCTGTGATTTTCTATGTTTAATTTTTGACCAATTTGCATCTAAAATAAATGCAACAGCAATACTATATTTACAGACCGCAAGTGCCAGTACTGTCTCATGAACAAATCCAATGACACTTCTTCACAAGACTGAAGTATTTGTTCCACATACATACACTTTAAACACCACATATCTTAAGAAACACTTTCCTACAAAGCAGAACAAAGGAATCATGAAATCCATCAAATGAAGCATAGCTGGATCATGCCGATAAAGTGTTCAGCACAAGGAATTCTTGTTGCTTGACATGCTACTGAAATAGAACCTCCTCTGTCTCTGGAAGAGCTTTATCACTCAGCTATACTAAGACTTGTAAAATACTCATCTTATTCATCTATCACCTTCTCTTAACTGAAATATCGTGGCCCTTTTTGCATCTTGATACATTGGCAAAATCTCCAAATAACAGATCACAAATATCTCCCATATTAATGTAAAAGAAAGGTTATTTTTGAGTTTGGAAACATGAGCAATGTAGGAGATACGATTTTCTGAGGAAGGAAGCAGTCACACTAGAGTGAGTACTTTTATCCTGAGGTACCACAAAATAGAAGTACCAGTAATAGCTAAATCAGTTTTCAACCTCATTTATATTGTAATCACAATTAAGATAAATTGACGTAACGGAGGTTTCAGCCATTCTGAATGGTGCTTAAACAAAGTTTCACAGTGATGTAAGTAGACTGGCTTTAAGTAAATCTAATTACACCTTTGCCAGTTTTTAAGCATAAACAAATCCTTGGTGATGACAGCAGTGAATCTTCTTCTCAATTATGCTAGTGAGCACCACTACTGCAGTAAGGAGCTGCTCACTACTGCAGTAAGGAGCTGCTCACTCCTGAGTCAACATGCCAGCCCATCTCAGTTCTGGAGGAATAATCCATGAAGCTGAGGTTGCAGTTGGAGGCCAAGATGTTTCACTCAAGGGTCTGGAGAAATGTGATGTTCCACTGAAATGCTGGGAAATGGCCATATGATAAAGGCTTCTGCTCCATTGAAAAGGCTAAATCCAGCATGGGTGTCTGAGATACAACTCTGCCCAACTTCCGTATAGCAAATATTTAATGCTGGTGCTGAGATGTCTCTTCTTAAATGTGGTTTCCACTTGAGAGGTGTTTTACTTATTTTTCGTCTCAGTTTATCATGCTTCATATTTTGGGAGTGAATCACTGACAYCCAGCAAAGCACATTTTTTACTAGCATTGCCTGAACCTCAGATTGTCGGCTCAGGTCCACATGCTTGAGCAGGCACAAACAGTCTTTTAAGAGATAATGCTCAGACTCTAAACTCATCAGACAATAATCTCATGACTTGTGCAAATTAAATGTATTAAAATACGGATAAATAACATGTATACACATTCTCATTATTGCAGACTGGGAGTTTTTGTTTAAGACTGCAACCCAAAATGTACAGGGAGAGACTATGCTTTGGAAGGGCAGTAAACAGTTTGGCAATTCACTCGGCATCAACTTTCAGACTGATAAAGCTTCAAATTACTGGTCTTCTCTACATGCCATTGGAGAGGGAGAAATGATCGATGATGTGGTTATATTCCTTCTGAAGACTGGGGGACATGTACACAGATCTGGCTACAGACCATTTTGCATGAGACAGGTAGTTATAAATTACCCAGGGCTGCTTCCCATAGACCAGAGAGGGACAGCTTTTCTGAAAAACAGAAAGTTAGGTGAACACTGGGCTCTCAGTGAGCTCATTTCCAGACCTGCAGGATCATATAGCAATGCATGCCCTTATAAGTGAAATATTTAGCAGTAAGGGAACCAACCAGGTCACACGGCCTCAGAAGAAAGGTCGCAGTCAGGTTTCTGAAGGAATGTCAAAGTCTTAGAGAAAGGGCTGGGAGCTAGGAAAGATGCTTGAGGCTAATCACTACAGCTGTGGGAGAGAATATTAAAACGTACAGGAACAGGTATCAATTAACGTTTGGCAGGGAAGCAGAAAAGCCTCAGGAAGATGCCAGAGGATTTCATCAGGATAAACTTGAACAAGAACTAAAAAGTTCAAGAACACCAGATGACATTTCCAGAGGTACTCCCCATTATAGGCAAAGATAAGGTTCATTGTCTTGCATGTGGGAGAGGAGACAAAACTGTACTACAATTTTCTGGGAAGAGTTGACAATTCTCCCATACCCTTTTGATGAGAAAGAAGGTAAATCCATGACGTGTGGGTGAAGTGTGAAGTTCTGCAAGCTTCCCTTTGAGTTTCACAATGAAATGAGTATTTCTGGAGTCCCAGCTTTGAAAAAAATACTCTTAGAAGCTTGTCTCTAATGACTACTTGTCACAAATACATAGAGCAGCTATATACCAAGTTAAAAAGCTCTCCCATAACCTAAAGGACAGGTGAGTGCACTGCAGTGATACTTAAATTACATTGCAGTAAGCTACCTGGATTCAGCAGGGCTGGAACTGACCTGGCTGACCTGAGCTGATTACACATAGCCAGCGGTTTTCCACTCCATCCCACGTTGCCCATACAAGATTTTCCATTGCCTAGGTAAAATTCTGCCTCCTATTATCCTAAAAAACACTAGCTGGCTGTATGCGGAGCCCTCAGCACAACACGGCACAAAGTGTCATCCTGTTATAACTCTGGATCAGACAATGTTATCAACAGTCCTAAAATATGACTTAAAGCAGAAGCACTAACAGTCTGGAGACAGAGTGCTTAGGCGGGAGATTTTAGAGCAACTCCCTAGACAGATCCAGTATGACTGTACTAGTAAATTAGAGTGTCAGTGCCATGGACTTGGGTGCTGGGACATGGTCATGCTATTAAACTGTTAGAAAGGTCCCTGGCACAATTTTAGCCCAGGCCCGCTAACATGGCTCAAGGGTCAGCATGGGTCATAGCCCAAGTGCCTCAGCCCCTGCTCCAGGGGATGGGAGCATGCAACAGGGTGGCCCTGGCCAAGAAGGTGCCACAGAGCTGGATACTACCCCAGCACTGCTCCACTCCTGGGTACAGATGTAGCTGGTTGGTCCTCCTTGAGGCTTCTACATCTCCTGGGTCTCGGGACACAGGATTCTTCACTCTGTGTGTGAGAAAAGGGCTTAAAGGCTTTTGATTCATCTTAATGAGGTACAGATTTATTGAAAAAAAGTCTTTAAAAGTTTTGAGAGAGAGAAAACATTGTTTCCTGCCTGCTTTAGCCTCAAGTCCTTATAGGATGAAAGTTGCGTTTATGCTGTATTAGATATGGGAGCAACATGCAGATAAGAGATCTGTGTCTCTTCCAAGACAAAAATGTGCTGGCTTCAGCCCTGTACCTTTTAGCTCTTACGGTAGATCAAAAGTAACTTAAAGTAAGGCCAATGGCTTTCCAACAGCACAGACCAAACCTCCAGACTCTTTTTATTAGTCCAACAGTTCTGAGCCACTTCAGGCCAAAGAGACACCAAGACCATCTCGTCTCTTCAGCAGGCTTGGGGAGAAGCAACGTCTTACTTAACCTAGTGGGAGGCAACTTTTCACAGCTATGCACTGAAGCTGTACTCAGATTCCAGGGATTTGCTTATTGCTTCATGTGCTGAAGTACACGAAAGGATCAGATGCTCTCAGTGAACCAGGTTCCTGTTTTGAAAGAAAGAGGAAAGTACACAGCAAGACATAGATAACTTATCTGTGTTTGTAACAAATTTTCTTTTTTTCTTTTATACTATATGAGCAATAAAAAACTATTTACAAGGCATACAAACTTCAGTTTATAGCTAGAAAGATGTTTCTCTCTGTCTGCGTTGTCTCCGCAAGTGTCAAAACAGACTTGTATTTCATACCAATAAAACATGAATTTCATGCCAAGAACAGCAAGAAACAAAACAAAATGAAGCTATTTCCTCAGAAAAAAAAAAAAAATCCAACTCTTACAAATCTGCCTCTGATCCTGTAATTGGGCTGGTGGGAGCAGACACCATGGGAACCCATATAGCGGCCTGCCTGTGCGGATCCGTTCCAGTAGGCCCCCCTGTAGTCTCCAAACCATACTGGGAGGGTGCTTCTTTCCCCTGATTAGTTCCTTACTTCTCAAGTGTTCCAGTTAATTTCAGAGGGTGAAGGGTTGTGAATTTCACCCAGAGTGTGAAATCCAGAGTTATTGCTAGAGCTGGTTAAAAATTTTTCCAATGGAATGCTTATTTTCCATCAGAAAATGCCATTTTGTCAAACCAAAACTGCTCTCTGAGGCATGTTGATTTTCACAACCTTTTGTTTTGGGGAAAAAAATTGGGAAGAAGTATTGTGAGAAGGTCAAAATATTCCATTTCAACATTTTTGGAATGGAAGTGAAGGGGGAGGAGGTGTTTTTTCAAAGCTACTTTTAGTTTCAAACTGTAATTTGCTTTCTATCACAGAAAGAAAAGTATTGCAATACAAGGATTTTTTTCAGTCATGGCAATTCATTTGTTTTCATTCTGATTCAGAACTAAGTAAATGTTAATTTCCTAGAACTCCTTTGGAAATGGAAATTAGTTAGGGCTATATTGTAGTTGTGAATATATTGGAGATGCATTTTATCCATCAATCTTTGCAACAAGTGCTTAGATGGTTATTTGATCCTAGCAATTTTCTTGGTTAAATGAAAACCAACGTTCATACAAACAACACTTGGCTTGAATAAATGTTCACAGATAGTGAACAATGAAGACATAAAACAGGCAAATGTGACAGCTGATTGCGATTTGTCATAGTATTCTTTTACAGATTTTTAACCAGTCAGACAGATTTCATGCTTGTTAGCTCTGAAATGAAGATAAGTAGTAGATCTTAATATATTTTTAGCGATGTTTTTAAATGTGGCCCTGCTTCAGCTAGAAAATGAAACTTATTTTTAAGTTCATATCAGTTCAATTAGAATGTGCTTAATTAAACCAGGTCTAATTTTTCTTAGGTGATAATTAAATATTTTGTCTTGCTTCTATTTCCTTAGTGCGCTCATTTTATTTTAATCATTTGGTGTACTAAGTCTGGTAAATCACACACAGCACATAGGTCTGTCACAAATGAATAAGAGGATTAAACACTCAGTTTGTTGTCTTGCTTAGCTCTGAAATAACACCTTACTTTTCTAGCTATACTCCATATCTTAACCAGTTAAATAATCCAGAACTGTGTGCTAACTTACGCCACATTTGCACATCTAGAAGGGTGTTGAAAAACTAAGGGATCAAAGATGTTAGAGYATACTGTGGATCTAAAACAAAGAGTAGCACTATTTGTTTGATCCTGTTARATTTCTAAAAATATCTTCCTCTTTAATAAGAGAGTAGGGTGACTCATAGGAATCTAGAAACTTGGCCTCAGTAGAGACGTATCACCAGCACCTTGTGGGCAGAACAGACACGTCCAATGCTCCGAGAGAGGAGGTGCCGTCATCACAAGGAGCGGCTTCTCCTTCCACCGCTCCTGCTTGCCCAGTACAGGTCAACAACTTCCAGGTCTGCCAAGTTAGTCCCCCAAAATCACAGGAGTGGCTTAAAAACTTCAGGGTCCTAAAAAATGATGAATGTCAGGTCCTTTTTTATTACCTTTGGACCTTTGAATATTTTGGTTTCATGTTCTGAAGACATGTCTGCAGCCTTAAAGCCTAGAAACTTAATTCTTAAAGACAGGCTGAGATTTCCTGTTACTCACCTGATGCCAACAGATGGGATTTTGATGTGGGAGGAAAGAACATCGGAAAACATCAAACATACCCACTTCTTCAGACCTACCCAGGCTGTGTCATTTGCAGATGCGGAGGTGGTGAATCCTGTCATATGTACCTTGGAAAAGAAGAGCAGTAAATCTTGACTGTGATCAGCAAATTATTATTCTTTCTTAAGGGAGTAACACCAGATCTTCAGCTAGTATAAGGTATCCTGAGCATAGCTCAGTATAGTCCTCATAGTCCTTAAAGGTTATGAAGGCAAAACGTTTATGAAGACAAAAAATGAGAACATTGTAATTCAACTCAACTGACGCGGGACTGGGCCCTAAGTACATCTACATTATTTGGCCTTTCATTTTCATGTGTGTACAATAAATCATAAGAAAACAGATCAAATGCAAAGTGTGTGTATTGATGGATGAATTGGAATATCCACGTGTACATATAAATTCAGTATGCCAATTTATAGAAAGTTTATGCGCGTCTGTCCTTTTTGGAAGTATTCACAGGATGAAATAATCAACTATCATAGTTACAGAAAACTCACTTCTTTATAGTATGAACTGTGTTATGGTTTTTAAAAAGCATAATGTGAGGTTCTGTCTTCATCAGGCATTTATAGAGACAATAAAAACTACAGGAAAAAAGTTTTACTCAGAGCTTAAATACACRCTCCCTGGCCCTTTCAGGTTGCTTTCAGTATCTTCTTGCTCGTGCTATCACTACACCCTCATAYTCCCTCTTCCTGAGGCAGGGCATCAGCACAAATTCCCTGTTTATACTTCTATTTCGTACCTACCTCAGAAAATCACTTCTTCACCCCTCCTTAGTTTAGCTAGAATGTGAATGTGGACATTGTTCAGAGGTGCAAGTGTAGCGACGTAATCCTAGCAAGCAGCAAGGGGTCCATATAAATTGTAGTTGCTTTGTCTGACAATTTCCTGGACTCGGGTGTTAGCTCCCCAGTTGACCTTCTGCAATTTTTTTTCTTTCTTTGCTTGTTTTTGATTTAGAAAAATGGGCTAGAGTGACCCTTTCCCTCCCTTTTTTATATGGCCTATTGCCATTTGGATTCCTAGACAACAGATCAAGTTCTGGGCTCTGTTAGAAACTGTATTTTTTAAATAACATTGTCTCTTCTGACTCAACCATCTATGTCAAATGCATAGCCCCAGTGGGCTGCCGCAGTTAAATGGAGAAGATGGTGGTCTCGATTGCTTGAGATGTTCTACCTTATTGACAAGGAATGTGCTTTTTCTAAATTTTTTTCTCTGAACAGAGCAGGGATTAAAATAAAAATAATAATAAAAAAAGGAAGCATCTCAGAGGCTGTGTAGACATGCCTTCAATAAGATGCGGACAGGCTGCTCCGCACAGGCTCCGAGGCAGCTGGACCCCGGCCAGCTGAGCACAATAGCATCTTCTGAGGGGCGGCACAGATGAGCTCGGGCTCTCCTCCCGGGCTGGCTCGGCGCGCAGGTGGAATGGCACCAGCCAGGGGCACCGGGCTGCGTAGACGTGCCCAGAGTCTTCTCCTGCCATTCAGGTTTCTTTTCCAGTCAGCGTTTTGCCCCAGGCACTCTCTCAGATTTTCTCAGGACATGCTCATGGTGCTGCTCTGACTGTGTCCTTGGTACTTCTGTCTCTCTGAGACTCTCCTCGGCTGCTCTGGCAAGCGCTGGCACACACAGCTGCATCCATCCGTGTCCCTGCTTCATTTCCCAGTGACCCCTCTGAGCTGCAGCGAGAGCAGGGCTTGCAGATGGTGCTCTCCTCCCTTCCCTCTGTTTCCAAACAGAGCCATTACCCTCTCCCTCATCAGGCCCCAATGGAAGAGTCGCTTCTACACACGCCCACATATCGAGGCCTGACCCAGCTTGCTATAGCAATAATAACTGACCCAGCCGTGAAGTACCTTTTATTCCCCAAGTGCTTACTGTTCCCAACTCATCACCTGGATCCTCCTTTTATCAGATGCTCCTGACCTGAGTCCTGGGTCCTCTTGTCATGTTAAGAGGGGTCTGTGTGAAATGAGCTGACTTTTGGGGAGCACCTACAGGGGATATAGGCAAAGGACCCCTGAAATGTAGCCAGGACTCTATCAGCTGCCTAATGATAAGATCAGTGGCAGTAGGTGAGACCGAGGACAAGAAGTAGAAGGGAATATTGTGTTTAATTGAAACATTAGGGATAAAAAACTTGGCTTATTTGTCTAAATGAGATTTATCCCACTGAGGAAAACAACATACCTTTCTTAGACTGCTCATTTTCTTTGCAGTTGTTATAGGCCCACAGTGCAATTTAATGCACAAATTCGTGTACTCATGACCTTCAGAAAAGGTACCGCTTTCGGTCTCCTGCACTGAAGTCTCCCTTCCCCGCCCACGCTCACATACAAGTCTTCTGCAAACAATGTGGCATGCAGCAGGAATCTTCTGTTTGGTAGAAAGTTTTCCACAATTACATAAGTGCAGCCTGAGAGCTGATGTGGAGGTAGCCGAAAATGTGAGAGTGAGATTTACAGTAATATAATTAGATCACTTACAGTAAGAGGGAATGCTCTTTCCCGCGTTAGGACGAATGCCATAGGAGCCTCCCGCTACTCCTCTCCTGAGTCATCTTTCCAGAGGCACTTCTGAGAGCCAGCCACCCTCAGGTGTTGAGCAGTATTTGTTTGTGCTGTGGGTGAAAAAATGTGTACGCGCGCACACACAACCCGAACTTGATTAAGCAAACAAGGGCAAAGAAACCAGAGGGCTGTGGTTTCTTTGAATGTCTGTCTGTCTGCTTGGTGACAGAGCCAATGCTTGCAGTCTCAGCCACAATACCTTGACTCATCACGCAGTCTAGAAGCAGTGCTCATCCCCGGGGGGGCGGGAGCCGAACCACACACACGCACCGGAGAGCGGCTGGGGGAGCACTGACAGCCTTATCAGCCCTTCTCGAGGCTCCTCTTCCACGCTCGTCCACGCTGTGGCAAACCGGGAGTCTAAGATTTATCACAGTGGCATAAGCCAGTGCTTTAACTTTTGCCAGGTTAAATAACTTTGAAAGCACTGCTTTGGCCTAAGGATTGAAACACATGGTTTGGAGCAGCCCTAAGTTCCCTTTCAGGCTCTGCCTGGGCAAGTCGTTTATCTTTGGTGTACCAGCAACAGAGTAGTGTGTCTCGGTTCACAATAAATAATGGCTTGTGTGCATAATAAACCTTATCTACCTCCCAGGCATGTTGTGAGAATGGATGGATGTTTTTAAGGAGTTTTGTAAGCTGTCCATGAAAAGAGTTACAAGCGTGCAGTATGTAATTATTGCCCTTATCTTACACAACCATCCAGGTACTGAAGGAGCTCTGGCTTTATACATGCAAGGCAGTAAGGGCGTACTACAACACCAGACTTGCAGAAAGAAGAAGGAGAAGAGGTTTCCACTCCATAGCAGCTCCAGGTGAGCCTCAGTACTTATTCCAAGTGGAGCTAGGTACGGGACTGATGTGATTTTTTATTCTATGTCAGCTGGGTGAATTATAGGGACTGGGTAAACTACAAAAGCCTGGAAGCAGGGACTAGAAGCCAAGACGGCTTTGTTCCACCTGACTGCTACAGCCACTGGGCTACAAAGTCATGCCTCTGCTTCTGCTCCACTTTGGTCCTGTTAGCTGCTTTTGGTAATGCAGCACAGCTTTAATTTGACCAGTGGAAAGTGCCCCTAGCCACACTGAAGGGATTTAGCATTGATGATGAAAGGCATCTGAAATCTCAGGTAAGATCCATAGAAATGGCCTGCGTTATTCACCTCTGAGTCATAAAGAGAAAGAGACTTTTTTTTAAGCAACACACTGCCAGGCTTGAGCACAGCTGCATACAGTGAGCAAGACTGTTTTGAGGCAAGTGCTATGTTCTGACATAACAGACTGACCTGAGTCATTACAGGCTTGAGCCAAGCCTTCTTTTTTCAATTAGGAGACGCAGTTAGAGAATTACCTATAAGCGGTAGTGAGGACAGTCACGAGAGCCAGGTTCTTGTACCCACTGCAAGGGAGTTATATCCTCTGTGAGCAAAAAAAGCCCCCAAAAACCTTGGAGTGGGGCAACTACAGACTGTGCCAACTGCCCTGCACTTTGTATGACATGGGGCCCTATGTGTAAAATTCTGAGTAATCCTGATATGGGTGGTCAAGGGAGGTTGTAGCAGATCTCTGGCTCCAAAGAGAGTGCTAACAGCTTCATAGCACTGAGGCATACACAAGAAGATGCCTAAGCTCAAGATTTTTTCAGTTTATGTAAACGAGGTAAGAGAAAAGAAGTAATATTCTCTTTATTTTATAAGTAAAAGAGCCAAAGATCACAAGTAACTTCCTGGAGGTCATCCAGGAGCTTGTTGCAGAGGCAAGACCTGACTAGTGCCTTCTTCCTCTCCTTGGGATACCTGTCCTCAGCCCTGACTATAAATGTGCTGATTCCTAAGCTAAAGTGGCCCAGCGACAGAAGTGCATCTGTGGACTATAAACCCAAAAGGAGAATGGGAGGGAGGTATGCTCTGCGTGTGTGTGAGAGATCTGAAAGTGTCTATAGATAAAATGAGGATGTGAATTCCTATCGCTCAGAATAAGGAAATAACACTGATGATTTCTCTGGGAGTGGTAAAGTGGTTTTTGCAGTGCTCATGTGTCAGCTTCTGTGTAAGTGAACTTCATCCCCTCCCTGCCTTCCCAGGTGAATTCCTGCTGCATTTGACAAAATGTGTAGTCCATAGAAAGAGGGGAAGATCCCTGTTATCTGCAAAATCTTAAGCAGTCACAGGACGATTACGTGAAAAAGCCCTTATACAGCCCCTGCAGGACAACCATTTTAACACTGAGATATTATGGTAGTTTTTATGGTTGGTCTTTCAGTAGATACACATGGCTCCATCAAAAAATACTAATTTTTTTATTATTCTTTAGACCTAGGGATCTCCCTAGGGGCTAAACCATCATCCCACCTTTATGATGGAGGCACATGTTCCTCATCAGTTCTGGTCTAGAGCCATGCTGCATGGTTGAGGGCAAAGCTCTTTGCAATGAGAGTTTAATTCTGCCATCCCACCTCAGAGGCTCCTGAGATCTTGCCCTGTCTATTCACAGCATACAGAGAGCCATGTCAATTTACAGACCCAAAACCCCAAAATATTTGCCCTGAACATCTGAAAAGCAGTCTGAAACCACTCTCCCTAAGGCTAATGGCACTGAGATCCTCGATTTCAGTGGGAACAGGATGCATTTTAAGCAGGGCGACACGAAATTATGTTTTGCAGTTTGAATGTTTAGATTTTTCAAGTAGCTAAGAGTCTCATGCACCTCATTTCACCATTACTTTAAGAACAAAGTACACTCCTGTTATCCTCAATATGGCAGAGTAGCTTGCCAAGGAGGGGCATATTCAAATACAGAGTTAAATTAATGATTTTGCCCTTCACTGTTACAATATAAACAGCTCAATATTAATGGAATACTCTCATATTGATTTTGGTTTATTATTTTATTTTACTTTATTTTATTTTATTGTATTGTGTTGTATTTTATTTCTTTTGATTTATGTTTCTATTTTATTTTTATTTCTTCAGATTTTACTCTATTTCTACATGTTGCCAGGGAACAGAAGAGGAAGAAAGAGCAAGGGTCTGATTTGAAGCCACTGCAACCAGGCAGCAGACTTTGCTTCAGTCTTGGATCATACCTCAAGCAAGGTTGTGTGCTGGTAACCAATACTTTGAAAAGTTTTCACTTAATCCCTGACACAAAAACACACCTCTGTCACCTTGTCAAAAACATAAAAAATACAGGCAATTCATACTGCTTAAGCACCGGAACATGTTATTAGGAAAAGCTATACCAACCACAATGATACTCTGCATGCCAAAGGCTGKCTTTTCACTCAAGTCAGTGGTATTGGTGGTAAAATCCAAGCCCAGGCTGAGTGATTTTTCCGGAGAACTCAAAGACAAGTGTGTGGAGTTCTTGTTTTTCACTGCAGATGTGGTCTGAGTGACAGACTATTATTTGCTGGGAAGCAGCATAGAAAGTAGGCTGCGTTTTGTCTCCTTGATCCCAGCAGGCTAAACGGTGGCTTGTAAAGAAGGTCCAGTAGTTCTTAGAAGTGGGTCTGTCCTCTTCTAGGTGAGACGGTTATGTTTTCTGAACTCTGGCAAAGAGCAGCTGATTTTGCAGAAGGGGAATATGCAGAGTGAAACCACTGCAAACACTGATCCTACCAGAAATAACCAGCTCTCCCTTCCCACTGTTTAGAAATGGAAAGTACAAAAATTCCAGTGATTCATTCTCTTATCTGCCAGAACAGGGAGAAAAAACCCACCTAAATAAAAGTGAAATGTTTTACTCAGACATATGGCTTTACATGAAATTCTGTTAACCTCTCACTTTGTGGTAGTYAGTAGAAGACAACGAATCCTGAAATTTCATACTCAGTTCCTTCCTGAACGCTCTGAAGCGTGTGGGCTGGCAGGCTCTCCCTGACCAACTTGGTCTCATGGGTTTCCCAGTGATCATCTCTCTAGATAAGAAGAAAACTTTGATGGCTTATCCTGTCTGGGTTTTTTTCTTGAGAAGAGACCTGTCTGGCAGAGTGAGCCCTCCTTTTGCTTCCCCCTTACGCCCTCAGTTATCTGGCAGCGAGCAGACAACTTCCTCTTGTCCTGAGACTCCCGAGCTCTTCTTCGTATCGGCATGGTTACGAATAGAGGCAGAAAGAAAAGTGCCAATGTTAAAAAGGTACCTTTATATAATCAGTTTTAAAAATTGATACATATTGATTACATCAAGGGAAGGGAGAACCTGATTTGGTTTTTTGATCTTTTCCTGCTCCACTAGTTAAGGATCATTAGGTAACTTATAATACTAAAGTCCTGATGTTTCTAACCTGATTACAGTCACTCATTCCTTGCCCTTTCGATAGCTCAGTTCCTTCACTCATCAATCTGAAGTCAAACGGAATTGTTTTGTGCAAGAAGAAAAAAGGCCGAGCGTTTAAAGTGAATCATATCAATTTGTGTGTGTGTGTGAAACAGATAACCACAAACCACTTATGCCAACACTGCCACTCATGGGATTTTATTTCAGATGAAATGTGTCCTGACTTCTAAGTATTTTGCATCTTTGTGTTTTGGTTTTTTTGAGGCTGAGAGAGGTCTGATTACACTGTAATTCATCAAGGAAAAGAAAGGGCTACAAACATATGATTTCATAATGCATCAGAGGGTTTGTGGCTATTATGCCAGAACTACAAAGTGAACGCTGTGCACTAGTTGGATGTGAATGTAGATGAAAATGGATTTAAACATATGTATGCAATGGGTAGACACCATAGTCGAACCATCAGAAGCTTGCTTAATGAGCCAGGATTTTTATGAGTCAAGAGAAAGCACAATGCAGATGAGCAAAGCAACTGAGAGCTGCAGCAGCTGATCCAGTGACCACATTTCAGACATAAAAAGTCAGAGTGATCAAGATGGCCAGTGAAGTTCCCAAGCAACCAGATGCTGTGGTAAAAGCATCTCAAATTCAGTGTTTGGTCTAGACATGAGTGAGAAGTGAGGAGGAGMGGGAACAAGATTTAGTAATTTTAAGGCACAACGCATTGTCATACCAGGTCAAACAGGTTCAGTAGTCCATTTTGACCCTTCTCCTCCTTGAGCATATTAAGACCTTTTTAATGCTTCTGATTAGCTCTCCTGCTCTTCTTCCTACATCAGCTGAGAACTCACTAGTGAAGTAATGACCTAGCACACAGGAAAGGTGAATTTGTGGCTGTCAGTCACACAAAGTGCTCTTAACTCCTCCAAAGATGTGTAGTATTTGTATACCCAGTCCTCAAAGTTTCACCTCTACCTCTAATCACAATTCCATCATAGGTAATGGCATTTTTCAGGAGATGTTATTGTATTTCATCATTCAGAAAAAAAAAAGTAGAAGATGCCTATATATGTGTGTGTGTGTGTGTGTGTGTTGTTCACATCAGTTTTTGCATGCTGAAAAAAGTTTCATTTAATTGACAGCTTGTACATTCATGTCTGCGGTGGAAGAAATACATGTAGTTATTTGGTGGTCATTGCCTAACTGCTTAGGTGGCCACTTGCTAAAACTCATTCAGCATTGACATTAATTGGCACACCCACTGGCAGCCTCAGCAGAGAAGTCCAGGAGTAATAATAAAATATCCTCTGACTTCCCGGGAAAGTTCCTCCAGCCTCGATGGACTTAAGCACATGGACTGCCCTGCTTGAGCACATCCGTGGTACTGTTGTCTTTTTCCCTCTCATACACAGCTTAGAGACTTTGGCTTTGACCTTTAAAAGCTCTGTTTTTCACTCATTTTTAGGTGTATGCTGCCCTGCAGTCTCTAAAGCTCTGATACAAGTCCCCAGACTCTTTATAGAGATTAAAGAGGGTCAGCTCTGCATGCTTTGCATTCTGCCTAACTAATAGCATTACTCCTTTGTTTACTAAATGGCTCAGTAATTAGGTCCGTACCAAGGGACAGGCATCTGCCCATTAAGATTTATTCAAGGAGATTTCATATTACTCTTGAAACACTTTCCACTCTCCATGGAACTGATTGATACTTCTAGGTCTGCTCAGCAAAATAAATTAGGCAACGCAGAGCTCAAGGCCATGACGGCTGCCGTGTTTCTGGCAGAGGGGAAAGATCAGTTCCCTGGAAGCCAAAGCCAAGCTTACTCAGCGCTGCTGCCGTTTTACCCTTCCCCAGCTCATCTGGGCAGGGAGCCAGCTCTCAGGGCTGAACTAGGTAAAGACTAACCCTACAAAGGAAAACAGTGAATTTCCAGCCAGCTTGGCTCCCTGGCTGGGCTCATGGTAGGGAGGGAGCAGAAACATGCAGCTGGGGTAGGAGACTTGTGGGTCCTCACTAGGACTGACTTCCCTCTGGATCTGGACCTTCAGGCACATGAAAGTTTGGGGAGGGGAGGATACTGTTAAGCGGGGTTTTGAAGATCTTCCTTTTAGAGCAGAGGGTGTAACCTTTGGGTTTTTACCCTTCATTCTTCAGAGCCCTTGACTCTTGTTTCTGCTCTACATTTCAAATAGAAAGGTAGTATGCAGCCGGCCAGGTTCAGCACAAAAGAAAATCTTGCTCTGGCTGCAAAGCTGCTCATGTACTTGTTCCTCTTGCTTTCAAAAGTCCCCATCTCCAGCTGTGATGTGCTTTATGCTATGAATCTGACTATTCTCAATGGTCTTTGTTAGGGAAGTGGCACAAAAGCTTCATTTGTACAAAACCTATGCATTTTGACCTAAAAGATGCCTACCAGTTGGATGGGCCGGCCATGGAGAAACGTAAGGAAACTTTCTCTACTTACATYCTCCATGAAAAAGCAGGACACAACAGCAGTCCCTCTGCCATGGGCCTGTTTTTTCTTAATGCCCTTCATGACGCAGACCACTTTAAAGGGGGCTGGAAGGCACTCTTTGTCAAATTTCTAGTAACACATCATGGATCAAGTTTAATTTTTTTTTTTTTTGAACCAGAGTTACCAACACTAATTGAAACCTGACAATGTTGCAGAGGCCAAATTTCATGAGAACAACAAAGTTACTTAAAAAAAAATAAAATGATTCATTCCCCACTCAGTGCACTGTCAGTTACTGGTACTCCCCACGCTTAATGCCTGAGGTAGCTAATGGCATTAACACATGAAAGAAATCATCAACATGCTTTTGACTCCCATTGGGATCCTTTATTAAAATAGTCCTGACACTTTTTTCTCTGTTTGTAGAGCTGGTATGCCAGCAGCCACACGACCAGTACTCTGACCAACGGAGTGATAATTCCCAGAAATACAGAATTTGTTTAGACTGCTCCAGACACAGCCACCTTGACCGGATAACCTCTTCTGGGTTTTGCAATGCCAAATGAGTATCTGTTCTGGCAAGGCAGGGCCACGCTCCAGAAAGGAGCATGGCTCTCCCGGAGCTGCACTTGGCAGGCAAGAGGAAACAAAAATGTCTCCTGTTTACGGCCATCCTGTGCAGCTGCTCTGGAGACTTTTCCATTCTTTTCCTCCTGCCCCAGGGTGCACACATTGGCATAGCTTTGCCGTGCTCAGTGGCCGGGGAGTCACGGGGCCTCCACGGAGTGTGTCAAGGGAACCCACTGGTGCCGGAGGGACTCCCACGGCTGACAAGCAACCCACCAGCCATTAGAAAAACACATGCACAGAAAGTGGAAAATATAGAGAGTGGTGGTAATATTGTCTTCTGTGGAGTAAAAGTGGTGGTGACCTACTGCCAGAAAATAGTTCCAATAACTCAGTGTCCTTTCATCTGGAGAGAAAGAAAGGAGGACAAGTCGGGAACCGCTCTTTGGGAGCCTGTAGCCTTCCCCTACACTGTCCTTGTGTGTGGGCCACTGCAGCCATGCTGCTGGCTTTCCCTTCCTACCCTCCTCCCCCCGCCCYGCACCAGTCCTTTTCACCCAAAAAAAGCATATGTGTGTGTGTAAGGAGGAGCAAGTCAACGGGGAACAAGCAGGTCTTGCTGCAGGAGGCACTTTACCCTAATTATCCGAGCTGCGGATTCACCTCCAGACCATAGGCAAGTGGTATTTATCTAGCTTCTGATCAGAAGAGTTGAAAAGGGAAGCGAGCTTTAACCAGAAAAAGAAATTACTTCGGAAAGATGCAGAGGTTTAGATAAAAGGTTGTGGTCTTAAACAACAAAAGCATTCATCCTTATGCTCATCAGATAGAAGTAAAAGCAGTGAATTATAATCTAAAATTATAGCACGCATTTGTATGCGACGTCATGTTAAACAATTGTTTACCTACTAATATAATTGCCTTCCTATCTCTTGGACTACACCATAACATTTTACTACTTTCAGAACTGTAGCTCCCGAGATCCATTATGGTGTTGGCCAGGTCTTTGTTTAAAATTAACCCGAGACAATCTATTACCAGGAAAGTAAAAAACAATAATCCAAAGGCTGATAAAAGACAACTAAGTCAGTGGAAGTGTGTCTAAATCCAGGACATAAATAGTCCAACTCTCAGATGACCTGCTATTTTGGGACAGCTTCAAACTCCAAGTAATTGCAAAATCTTACAATGGTGAATCTTCCCCATAGCTTCTCTGTTGAATTGAAATCCCTAAGGATTTGTGGGAGAGATATATTTCAGAATTGGATTTTTTTTTGGTCTTGGGTGGAATAAGAAGTCACATTTCCTGCAAAGCAAAAATTCCAAAAATTTCAATTTGCAACCACAGAAGCATTTTGTTAGTGTCTTACAGCTAATTTGCAGAGACTTGTACAGTCCAGAAAATATTAGACAGACATAGCATATGCAGCATATTAAAGTTGTATTATAGTAGTAATTTTCCAATCTATGATATTTTCATACATATAGGCTAACACAGCAATTTACCTTAAAAAAACAAAATAATGCCACCATCATTCTCCCCCTGTCATTCAGCAGCAGTAAACTGGGCACATTAAGAAAAGTATACTCTGAGTTGCCTCCCCTTGAATAATCCCTCTTCCTCCGTTTCCCTCTTGCCTCTTGTTTTCAGTGGCCTCTCTGCGGTTGTGCCCTGCTGCCTATGTCTTCCAGAGGCAGCTCGGAGTAGCCCTGACAAGAACAAGCGGTTACTTCTATGGGGAAAGAATACTTGACTCTCCAGTGGCCCAAATAACTTGTTTTAATTTCAGCAGTTGACTTCTGCACACTAAACTTCAGCATACGGATCCCTCCTGTGGCCATGGCTCCAGCTTTCAGACACAGGAAAGTATAATTTTACYGTCTGGCTGTGGTTTGCGCTTTCTGTATAGCGGTGAGAAACGTTTCACCTACACAAAAGCCGGGTCTGGCTGGACTTTCAGCGTTATTTAGAAGGGGATTTGTCAGGAGCATGGGGCATCTAAGTTCAGCACTGCTCTGATTTTTAAATTCAGCTTCTTTAACACTAATACCCAGTTTCCCCATTCCTTGAGTGTTTGCATGTCCAGTTTTAGCGATGCTGTGCCGTTGTGAGAGTGGCTACCCGTGGGCAAATGGCAGAGCCTGAGACACGTGTCACTCACCCTTCTACAGACCATTTCTTTTGCGTTGCTTTGTGTTTGACCTGGTTTTGAACGCACAAGACCTATTTTTACTAGGCTGCATAGGCAATGACTATGTATTCTGAATTAGCTCATGAAGTAATTAGCTGCTCATTTGGGGTATTAAGCAACCACAGCCTGGACTACTATTTGTGCGTGTGTGAGCCTGGCTGGGGTAGGTTTGTCTCAGCACGTATTTATTGCTGCAGCTGCCACGGCTAGCAGCGAGCATGGAAGACTTTCTCTTGTTTTTCCTTCAGTCTTGAGATAAGGCAAGTGGTTCATTCCAGGACTCTGCATGGAGGTGATTAAAATGTCCATCTACCCCAGTGATAAATCTCTTGAGGTAGCACTGTGCATCCTTAGCTAGAAGATGGGGTCCACAGCTGTAGACCAGAGTTTGAGCTAATTGCTAACTCAGCTTTAACCTACATCACCCCAGGTGCACTCTGGGCGCCGCGCATCAGGAGCAGCAGGAACGGCTCTCCTGCCATAGCCCCTCTTTCCTGTGACTCTGGCTAGCTCCCAGCTCTGATTTTGTGCTTTCGCTTGCTCACCCCCCTCTCTGCTACATGGGAGAGTTGTGCCCTTCCTCAGGTCGCTTGCGCAGGGCTGCACCATGCCGTGCACGGTCCCGTCCTGCACGCTGCCGCTCCTAGCGCAGCGAGACCTAACGTACAAAGACAAAGTGTGGTTTTGGTTTTGGACATGCAAAACACAGCTGCTCGGGTTTAGCCAAAACCACCTTTTCCCCTGCCTGCATTAGCCTCCACTTTCATCTTGGTGTTCAAAAACGTGTCCCCTCTGGGATTTATTTAGAGATGTGCTGCTGGACTAGACGTGTTGCTGGACTAAAAAAGACACAAAAGACCTCTCACTTTCTTACTGGAGAATTAACAGAATAACAACCGTAAGCAGTCCAAAATGTTCTTCTTGTCCTTTTCTTCTCCTGTCATAAGTGTTACTTTTGGTGGTGGTTGTTGTTTATTAACCCCGCAAGCCTCAATTACAAAGTCTTGAGGAAAAAAAACAACAGTTGCGAAATTTCCAGAGCTGGCATTGTGTCCTTCTTGCCCACAGCACGTAGTGTTGTTGCTTAACAATCAACCTAAATACTCCTTATCCCTTCACTGCTGAATACATTACACCCGTCTGACGCCTCATCTCCTAGACCAGCTGGGAAGTTTAATTGACTCTATGCTTAGGCAAATGTCATTGCAAAAAGTCAGGAAGGACGAGCTTAGGTGGACCTGGTGCTACCTCTGAGATTATTGCTGATCTGCTCAGGGTAACATCCACTGGGTGAAACTCGGTGTCTCCTCTTCCATGGTTACGTAGGTGCCTGGGCCTGATGGATGGTGGCTCTTTGTGGACTCTAATTCCGGTGGTTTATGAAAACAGCGAAACTTTAGAAACCTGGCTGTGAATGTCCACCTTTCTCCTCCAAATTTGAGTGGTCCCATAGCGGGCTCTGCTGGTAGTACTGGCAGTGCCTGAAATGGAGTCTCTAAAAAAGGAAATCCAAAACCAAACAAACTGCAAAAAAAATATATATTCCTCATTCCTTTGTCACTTTCCTCTTTCTGCTTAAAAAAAAAATTATGCAACTTATTCTTTGCTTAGTAATGCACTTAATCCCCATAAAAGAAACAAATGATTCATTACAGCTCAATGCTTTACCTCCTGGACGAATGTTCTTCAAATTAGGAATGGGTAATTGCTATGAGGCTAAATAACTGAGTATTTTTGAGAACAAACAGCCTTCTGACCGACATGAAATATTGCTTTCCAGATTTTCCATCACCAGATCTTGGAAAAAACATGTGATCTCTTGCAAAGCTGCTGACACGGTGCCGTTATGTTCAGGGTCTGAGYAGATATAAGTGGAAAATCCATACTTGCTCACAGGAAACAAATGCAGGTTCCTCATACAGAACGTGAGTTGGATGGAAATAATCCTTCACCCTCTGATTAAAACTTCTGATTAAAAAAAAAAAAGAAATACTTCCCAAAACAGTGTTTAAAAAGAAGAGTGAAGAGGAAATTTGGCTAACAATGTAAAAGAAAATTAATCCAAGTCTGTCTGAGATCATCTTTCCTTCCACGATTCCCAGATTACAATTTTTTTAACAGAATTCTAATCAAAAGGTTTATCTGTAACCTGTCTTCTTAGAAACATAGAGAAATGTAAGGACAAGGATCTGAAAAGGGATAGAGGATCTTTCATAGAGAATATTTATTAAATTATATTTTTGATCTGATATAATAACCTTTTTGCTGTCTTCCCTGGTTGGTACTTCAGGGAAGGAAATGTAGTACTCACAACAGCTAGTTTTTGCTTCAAGTATTTCAAGGATTAAAATAAATCTAAGGTATCTAGTAAGAAGGAAATTAAAAAAAAAGAATTGTTTTCCAAAGCATTGAACTGGGAGATTGCAATTGTTCTTAGTAGCATTGTTCTCCCGAGCACTGAATCTCAATATTCCATTTTTACATGAAAATTTTCACTCACTTATTTCAGACAGAAAAACATTTTTTTTCCAGGAATAAAATTGGCTTATGAGAGGATAAAAATAACCTTCATCCTTAATGTTTTCCTTTTGTGCCCAGAAAGCAGGCTGTAGAGTGCTAGATTTCATGATACATTTTTACATGCTTTTAAAAAATCCATAGACTATACTATTACAGCATTATTTCAATTTGAAGTAACTCCACTTAAAAAACGTGGTGTTGCAGTGAGCCACATTTAGAGCCAGTGTAGTGAATCAATCCACACATTTATAATTTAACATTCATCCCTGGATTTTCTAAGTTTGTTTAAAAATACCTCCTTTTGTCTTGCAAGCTCTGTACTTTGTAAGCCTGCATGGCCCTTTAATAATGAGGAACAAGGATGTCAGCGGTTACTGCATCTCAGTTTAGCTTTGTTTATTAGTTAAGAATTAGCTTCTTTTGTATTTAGTGTTTCTTCTTTTAGTATCGCCACCACCTGCTTAACAAATTCGGACCTTCCCTGTTCATCTTACACCTTGCTTATATTTAGACGCTACCAGGTATCCTGACAGTTAAAATCCTTCCCGAAAAAAATGCCTATTTTGTGTTAACCCAAAAGTTAGTGCAGAAACTCTTGAGTCCCTCTCCTACGACGCTCTGCCGATCTGGCTGAAAAATGAGCATTTTCTCTTGGAAAAGGACAACACAAAATAAAACAAATGCACAAAAATTAGACTTCTTTTCCTGGCACACTTCTCAGAGAACATTTAGATTTAAGTTATCACTCTGAAAGGCAAAAGAGGCTAGCATAAAACTACAAAATGAAATATTTTTATTTGAAAATGTGGCTGTAATACCTCCTAGGGGTTTAGTTTGGGTGTTCTCCATCTCCCAGGTTTTTAAGTCTCTGATCCACAGTTCTCTTTTGCAGGTCCTTGRACATACTAAGAAAAAAGTATTCAGTTTAAGTTGGCCACCCAGGAGTCTGTGCTTCCACTGGGAGATTCGGGGGTGACCACACTGATGAAGCTTGAAAACTGCTGATCTATAGCCCAGGATGGAGGTGACGGGCAGCTGCCCATCTGGACATCACCTTCCACTGCAGGGCTAAAAGGGTCAATACCATTCTCAGATGYGCAAGCAGGAACCTGGCGCCAGGACAAATGCTGACGTTCTCCCTTTTTTCCCTTTTTTGGAAGCCAAGTGTGGAGAGCCAGCTCGGCCGAGGCTGCTGGCTGGCTGGGAAATGTCACCCGTGGAGGCTGCAGAGGTGCCGGGCCAGGCTCTTCCCGGGGGGTCCCCTGCTCCTCGTTTCAGCGGGCGACACAAACCTGAGTGCGTGCAAGCCTCCGGGAAGGGAGATGGAGTTGCCATTTTGAGACCATCTCACCGCTTGTCTGGAAGCTGGGTAATTCCTGCCTGGCAGCTCGGGAGCGGCTGGCACCGCGCTCGCTCCTGCTAGTTTTCCAGGAAGGTGATGAGAGGAAACTCCCTGCAGCCTTCCCTAAGGGCAGGTGTGAGTCATGGGATCCTACAGCTGGGGTCAGATCCTTACAGAGCGCCTGTCTGTCTGTCTACAAGCATACTAGAACCCAGCTTGTATAACCCAGTCTGCTGCAACCATACCGTCACCCCGGGGGAAGCTAGCCTGTCCCAAAATAATACGGACCTGAGGCAGGAGTCAGATATGGATGGGAAAATCCTTCGCAATAAATCTGGAAGGAGTGTGCGCAGAGATGCGAGCCTGCCCGAGAGGTTTAGAGGGTAGGTATGGGAGCAATGGCCACCCATCTGAGAAAGAAATAGGAAGCAGCCTTTGGAGCTTCCCTCTCACATTGCATTTGCACACACTGTTCTGGAAAACATCCTCAGAGAAATCCAAATGGGCTTGAAATGCAAAGCCTTGTAGTTAATAGCCTTTAAGCTGCTCTTCAAGCATTTAAGTGCGAATTGAAAACCATCGGGTTTTTTTCTTTTGAAAAACTTGCTTGAACTTTTGCTCTGTACAAAAAGTGTCTGAGGCAGAAGTGCCAAAAGTTTTGTGGAAAAAAAATCGTTAAAATGTTCACAACTTTGCATACCCAGTGCTGAATCATTGTTTTGAATTACAGGCAGTTACTGTGGATTGAGACATGGGTATGACTTGTTTTCTCAGCAAAGTATTCATATATGAACAGAAAATGTATTATGTTTTCAACTTCTGTTGAATTCTGTTGTGATAGTTCAAAAATCATATAATGTTTTCTCCACACTGCTTTGGTTGGAGTAATTAAAAACTGCTATTATTTTTGGTGGTAGCAAAGCTGTGAACGTACTCAAAATACATGTTCCCATGAAAAGTCACACTGACTGCAAAAAGAAAAAGAATGGATTTTTCTCTGGACTACATATTTGTTTGTCATTGACTAAAAAAGGGCATCAATCTTCTCAGAGGTCTTTTGCTGTTTTTAAAATGTAGCAATGACAGAACATCAGATGCAATGTTTTACTGACATTTCCAAACCCTTTCCCCTGGAAAACACAGTGATTATGTGCTAGGGATACATACAGTATCACTGAGTTAGGGGTTACAAAGGGAACTGAAGAAATCGCCCTTTGCCCCTCCCCACCAATATCCTTTCTTAACATCATAACCTAAATTCTAATAAGAATTTATACTTCTTTTTTCTGGTAATTTAAAAAGTGTATCCTGCAGCGCTTATTTTTTGTTGAATTCTTTCTCGATAAGAGTCAGTTTATAACTGGAAATGCAAATACACTTGTGGAGTGTGATTCCTGGGCTACGGACTCCAGCTGTGGCTCAAGAAAGTGCTTTYGTCAAGTGGGATGCTCCTCTCTCTACCTGTGGAGACTCCTCAGCTGTTTCACTGCCGGCACCCCCAGTGTAATCGGTAGCCGGCAGTCACTGTGGGGCAAAAAGAGACCTTGTCATCATTCACTATATTCGCACAGCTTACAGGCACTAAAGACAAAAGAGACTAACGGGATCATTTCGTATGATCAACAGCAATCACAGGCTATAGAGTTACCTCCGGTAATTCCTGCATCAAGTCTCATAACCTGTGGCTGAATTAGAACATATCTTTTTGAGAGAGCTGTAATCTTGATTTATTAGTTTGATTTTATTTCTTTGCTTTATTCCCTTGTGGTTTGAATTAGTTCCAGCTATGTATTTTTGTTTGAAATGGAATTCCTAAATTCCCAAGTGAAGTCAATCAGGCAGCAAGATGTACTCTCAGGCATATCTTGCACTACTGGTCCTGGGCACAGACACTGTGTGAATTCTTGGCCCTATCTATAATTTTTCCAGTATGCCCCAAAATTGAAATATAAATGGATGACATGGCTGTGGGGGAACATAGTACCTGAAACAGTCCACTGTGATCCAAATACACCTGAGCTGCACTTTAAATTTTTTCTGGTTGCAAACAGTCATAGTTGTAGGGTGCCTCGGGGTCTCACGACAGGAGAGATCACCACAGCTCACCTGTAGACTCTTGAGATAGCACGGACCAAGTAGAAATCTCTTACTGTGTGCCCTTAGGGATGAATGCTGGTGCCAGGACTGCTCTGCCCCAGGTTCCCTAGCTCTGAAATTTGCTCCCATTGGAAACCTGCCCTGCCTTCTGCAGGATGGGGTTCCTGGCAGTAGGTAAGGCATGTTTATTTGATTTAGTTTTTCAGCTATTCTTTGCTGTTGATTGATTGACTCCTGCCATGGAGGAAAGGAATGTGGTGATGGTGATGCTACTCCCTATGGGTGATTTTATGCTAGATATGGCTTTTAAAACTCTTAGGTGGCCAGCTTTCTGTTACAGCTATAAACCAGCTAAGGTTACTTTACCATCCTGCTCCACGCATCCTTGTCCCCTTTCCAGCCAGCAGTATAAATGGGGGGGATGCATTAGTAATGCAGGTACCCACTGTTATGCTGTGTTTTCTCTTCATATGCTAGTCTCAGAGAAAGAATAATTTTTACATATATGGCATTCTTACTAGAGTCATATGTCTCATGATCTGATGTGTAATATTTTACCAATATATCTTTATTTGGCTGTAAGAGGAGAAAGCAGAATAAAGCCAAGAAAGTGGTAAGTAGCATATACTACTGAAATATTGAGAAACGCTGAGTGGGTGGGGGAAGGAAATTACTTCAGAGACTGAAGGGATGAAAAGAGGAAATGACTTCATTCCCCACGTTGCCGTGCAATGTCTCAGCATCCAATCACAGGGAATGAGGCAGGTAAACAGGAAAGGAGAAGAAGAAGTAGGTCATTCCCCAGTGCGGTGGGAAAGGAGCACTGTAAGTAACTGCTCAGGGTGGCTTCAGGAGATGTCCTGAACAGTTAAAGCAAGAAAGGATGCTTGCAGCCTACCTGAGGTCAGTCATAGCAGCTGCCTGGCCTTCCTAGCAAGCTATCTAGGGGACTGGAAAAGCTGTGGAGACTTCTTACTGTTAAGTTGAGTCTTAATAATGTGATTTTGGTTTAGGCTTTGAGACTTTATTTCATTATTATGAAAGTATATGCTTCAGGTAAACCCATTCTTCCATACATAAATCTTCTGCTAAAGATGACTCTGAATAGGCTAACAAGCAACACATTTCCTTCCTACGGACACAGCAATCTTTAAAACCAGAATTATGGGCAGTCTCTTGCGTGCACAGTGCCCAGTACAGCTGAAGTAGTCCCAGCGGGTAAGTCATTACCAGCATATTAAGCATGACCTGGCCTGCTGTCTGCCGGGGAGGCCACCAGCACAGCGAGGCCTGAGTCCGTTTGTCTCCAAGGCGGGACAGCTGCATGCAAACTGCCCATCGGCTGTGGTCTCTGGCCTTGCTAATTTTCAGGTTGTGCCCGGGAATGGTTTGGCATGAGCCACCACCATATAGCAGAGGCCGTTCAAAACAATTTAAGAGAGGTTCAATTTCCAGTGCCTGGGAACATTTCGAGTTTTATTTGTTCGCATAGACAGAGCCGAAGTGCCTCTGCGCTAAGCTGCATGATGTGGTTTAAGGGTTTAAAACCCAGGGTCTGTGTGCGTGTAATCTCTTCCAATACCTAACATAATCTAGGGAAGTTTCTTTGGCAGACAGTAGTACAGTGGATTAGAGCCTGAACCACAAGAGTCTCCAGGGAATAGGTAGCACATTTGCAAGGCTCTCTTCTGACCTAGCCCAGCTAGTGGCAGAGATCTCGAAGGCTGATAGAGAGGCGGTTGTGCCTCCGCTGACTGCTCCGCTCACCCGCTCGGTGACTTCTGCCTGAACCAGCCGTCAGGAAGCAGCAGTCTCTGACTTTGGTTCTGCGCCAGCTTCTGCAGCCTCGTCCCATCCTGGCAGTACAGCGTCCCTCACGCTGCTGCAGCCTCACTTGTAAAGCATGGAGGTTTGGTTTTTTTTAAATTTTTTTTTTTTTTTACGTTCTGAGTCTTCCCTCATTTCCTCTGGGGAATTTCACAACAGCTGGATCAGCTGAATAACTTGGCTCGAAGATGCTCCATTTTGTACTGATTTCTGTGATTACAATGATAAAAGTTGTGGTATCAGGCAGTGTTTCACTAAAGTCTAGAGCGCTATATAAAAGAATAGTTCTTTGGGGGCTTCCAGTGCATGTGATGTATAATGCTGATGGCTGCAGATCAGACCTGTTCTGGCTGCTTTATATGGCTCCACAGACAGTCCAGGTTTATGACTGTTTTGTATCACCAAGATGACGCAAAGCATCCCAAGCATACCGGTGAATGTGGCCCATTGAATATATCGTATTTCTTGATACCTGGGGGAGATCATTGTTCTTTGGACCGGAACGCTCTTTGTGATCTTGAGTCCTTTTTGATTGCAAACATAGGAGCCAGCACAGGAAAAGCATCCTTAAGCCAAGTTATCCCACTCATCCAGCTGTTAAAAAATCCCCAGAGGAAATGAGGGAAAGCCCAGACTTCAGGAAAGCCTGAAGCTTTGTATTAGGGATGTATTAATAATTGATTTACTGTCCCCTTTTGGCCACTTCTGTCTTAACTTTCATTTGTTTTCTGACACTAAGGCTATAATGCTCCCAGGCCTAAGCAGTCTGGCTTATGTGGCTCAGGTCTGGATAGGCATCTGATCTTTGGAGAAGGGGCCTTATCCTGACTGAACCACTCTACTCTTTGATATGTATGTACCTCTGATCAACACCTTCTCAGAAGAAAATGCTTTGGAAGGTACATGAAGCAACTTGCTTTGGTATTTTGGGAGATCAGCTTTAAAATGTGTGAAAGTTACATCAAATAAGCTATGAAGAAAAGAATGAGTGTCCTTCCCCAAATCAACTGAATGAATAATTTGCTGTAATCACCTGGCACTTTCTCCTTGTGTCCACATGCTGAGGAACAAAAATCCTGTTTAAACCACTCCATTGTTTAAAGAGGCTGTTTTACAAGGAAAACCAAGAACATGCTGAATCATATTAAACTCTTGACAATTGCTTTCTGGCTGCACATTAGTTAAATATGCTCCCACATCTTGTATTTGAGCAGTCGTGCTTTTGACTGTGTTTGCTTGATCTCCTTCCTGTAAGCTACGTAATGAGGAGGAAGCTGTAATGACTGGCTCCAGCTAAGCAATATTTTTCTGGAAAAGTCTGAGCCTTTGATACTCGAGACTTAGGTTCCAGCGATGCCTGTGGCACATGGCAGTGGAGGGAGGGCATGACAGCACGAGGGCTCAGGAGAAAGACTGGCAAGAACTAGACCTATGTTAAGGCCTGCTTTACTAAAATAATGCTGGTTTTGCTGACTAAAAGTCGCATATTCTCAATTAAACACTCCTGTTCAGAAGATTTGCAAGGCCGTGTTCCCTTCCTTGGTGGCAGCAGAGGGATAAGACCTCTCTAGCATCCTTCCTTTTTCCAGGCCCACAGCCCTGAACGCATCACAGAGTTTCCTTGCTGAGATACAGGAGCTGATTCTCTCTGAGTATCCTACTGAAAACAAAAACACATTTGGAAAAAGGATTCAGGATGCTACAGTCCAATATAGGACACCTTGGGAACAACAGCTTACGCTACGAGGCAATTCCCTGGTGTAAATCTGTAAAAACATACATGTAAACCTCCTGTGAGAAAAATGATGACCTGCCCAGGAAACTGAGAGAGCTTAGCCCATCTGGGGAGAAAGCTTCAGCTTGTCTGATGCTTTGGTGTCACCTTGACAACTGCCAAGGCAATAATTAAGTCATTAGTGCCGTGGCTCTTTTGCATTAATTTCCCCTGCAGAAGCGTACTGCACTGAGTGTGCTCGTTATGTTGGTTTTAGTGTGTGTCCTGTTGCAACCCATTTTTATGGATGTTTGGAGTGTTTCCCTCAAACCACTGAAAAAAATTGAGCAGTTTACCGTAATAAATGGGTAGTGATGATTTCACTACACTCCGTGTTTTAACAGTTGTCAAACATAATTATWAAATGAAAAAAATTGCTGATGCTGATCTCTCTGGACATCTGCTCCATCCTGGTTCACAAACATATGGAAAAAGTAAGACATTTCTAAAAAAAAAGAAAAAAATAGGTTTAAGGAAGTAAATTTTATAAATATCACTCGCTGGAGGAAAAAAAAAAAAATTCTCCCTTGATTGTCCAGCTGAATCAAACCCAAGCTCAATCATACAGTAGTAGCTGGCCTCTGTCTTTGTCCGGGGCATCCTCGCATGTTCCACCAGAGCCCCCATGGACAGCGTTTCCCACCGGCTGCCTGCCCCAGGCTCCCCTCCAGTTGCAGCAACTCTCCCTGTGGAGCAAGCGCCGGGGAGTTCCGTGGAATTCAGGCTGTCTGAATGTAGCCCCGAGGCGATCAATAAAAGGCTATGTTACTTTGATCTCCACATCCAGAAGAGTTAATTGTGAGCAGCTTCATTGAAGTAGGCAGGGTGTTTCACCACAGAAAGATACCCTGGGATACGTACTGAACTGTGGCCGCAGAAGGGTTGCGCTCCCCTAACTGAGAGCAGATTTGCTGTTCTGCTTGGAAAAAATCAACAGCAGAAGCAATAAACAAATGGAGCTATTATCTTTAAAATAAAGGAAGGATTTCCAGTTGGCTGGTTTTCCCTTATAAAACTATTTATGGTGCACATTTTTGTATACGGATAAGAATATTAACATAAATATAAATCAGTTTTCTGAAGAATGGTGGAAAAAAACTTTGCTGATCATGTAATCAGTAGGCATTTTTTTCTGTTTTAAGTGGAAAGGACAACAAAAAAATGGGATGGAAAGTGGTGGGGAAGGTGAACAGTCTAAAGAAATTAAGTGATCATATATATTTCAACTCTGTCTTAATATATAGCTCTCTAGCAATATGAAATCCGTATACCATGATCTTCTTTAGACTATGCTGGCCCTAAGACTCTCAATCCTATTTTCAGCTATGTGAGAGCCCAGACCTGGTTCTGGACTTGCCTGAGGCAGTAAAACTGCCGTGGCTTGAGGTTTTATTTTGCCTTTGCCGTAGCCCTCCAGATCTGCACCAGCAAGTGCTGCCGTCACTTTCGGGAGGGACCTGATCCAAAGACAGTTACTACTAGTGGGAAGGTGAAGCCCACCTCATCCTTGGGGTCATTCTGCTGTCAATTATAAATCAGCTGAAAACAAGTGTAAGCTAGTTCTATTCTCATTTTCAAATTAGTTCTTGAAATTCCTGGTTCCTTCCAACAAATAGGTTTCTGGAGAAAACTGGAAGAGAGTGAAACCCTATCTGTCCACTTGACTAGTGAGAAGATGGATGGGCTGGGTAAGGTCACRGTGCCTTTGCCACCTGCAGCTCTCCCCAATGTATCTGAATGCGCCAGGTCACACATTCCTCAGCAGCTCTCTGTCCTTCTCATCCTGCTTGGGGCTTTTAATTTTGTTTCTTTGTTTTAAGGTACCTAATTTCAGCCTTTCTTCTTAGCTGTACTAGCAGTTGCTTCTGTGGCATCCTCAAGCGTCTGAYGATCTTGAAGTCTTAGGAAAGAAAAACGGGGCATTTTTTGCCCTATTCTACATCAACCCTAGGTTAGCCACTTTTGTGCTAGATGTAACTTTACCTGCTGCTGCAATCTGACTGAACTGTACTTTGCATTGCGGGCTTAGCTATCCTCTTTAGCCCTGTATGTGGATAGGAGTATTAGCATACAAATAAGAACTCTCTTTAACCTACCACAAATTCCCTTCAGTGTTTGCTCAAGAAAATGAATCAACACTTTTTTCATGTCTCTCTGGCTCCAGGTGTATGCAGTTCTTCTGTCATTCTCTTTTCTTGCTTCCATTTGGTTTCTAACTTGTGCTGCAAATGACATTTTTGTTGAGTTGCTGAGTCTTGGAATTCATAATTTTTGTTTGGACATGTATCTGGACATGTGCTCTGGACATGCATCTGTTTTACAGTATCCTTTACAGAATCACAGAACAGCTGAGGTTGGAAGGGACCTCTAGAGATGGTCTAGTCTAACCTTCCTGCTCAGAGCAGCGTCAACAAAAGCAGGTTGCTCAGGGCCGTGTCTGTTGGTCTTTGAGTATCTCCAAGAATGGAGGCTCCAAAACCTCTCTAGGCAACTTGTTCCAGTGTTTGACCACCCCCGCTGTAAAAAATGTTTTTCCTTATATTTGAATGGAATTTCCTGTATTTTAATTTGTGCCTGTTGTCTCTTGTCCTGTCACTGGATACGACAGATAAGAGCCTGGCTCCCTCTTCTTTACTCGCCCCAGTCAGGTATTTATACACATTGATCAGATCCCCCTGAGCCTTCCCGTCTCCAGGCTGAACAGTCCCAGCTCTCTCAGCCTCTCCTCGTAGAGCAGATCCTCCAATCCCTTAATCATCCTTGTGGCCCATCACTGCACTTGCTCCAGTTCTTTCTTGTAATGGGGAGGCCAGGACTGGATCCAACACTTCGGATGTATCCTTAATTTCAGATTATCTTAACACTTTACTTGAACAGTTGAGTACCTTTCCATAGGCAAATATAAATATAGGACATGGCATTCTTAAATATTAGCAAAGAATCATTAGTGGAAAGCGTTGCCAGTGGATGAGCTAAACATAAAACAAGAAACCCTTTGGACAGGTATTTCAGAGTGATCATATAAATCACATGCTGGTTTACTCTCTTGATTATGCATGTATAGAAACCACGATGCCATTACAGAAAGTGCTTTTACATCAAAGATCTGAGCACAATGCAAGTGTTTGTTCCAAGACCAGGGTGKCAAATAACTGAAGGTTTAGAGCTACACACGCAGTTCCCATGTGAGTTAGTTCAACCCTTTCCCTCCCTAAATGAGATTGGTAGCAAAGTACCCTCCCATATACTGTGAGAAGGTTTGTCAAAAAAGGATTGAAAAACCAAGGTCTGCCCTATGATGACAATAACTGTTAGGACAATGATTAGGAAGAGAAGTAGACGGCAGATGGCTGAAAGGAAAAGAGCAGTTAAGGAGCTAAGTTAATCCCAGAGGAGAAGGAGCCTCCTCCATTGTCCTTTCCTATAGACTTGGACAGGTAAAGCTAAAAGAAAGATTCCTACCAGACTACTGTCCTACCAGACATAGGGATAATGAACTACCAGTTCCCCCAGCTGATATGATGACCTTTAGAATTAAGCACACCTTTTACAGAGCAGAGACCTCTTCGTACAACAGACCCAAGATTCAGCTGCTCAGCCCACCGTCTCTTAAATGAACTTGCCAAATCCCAGCATTTGCCTGGGGTTGGTGGGTTTGTAAATGGGGAAATAAGCAATACTCCATGCTCCTTTCCCAGGCCCCGAGAGTCCTGATACATAACCTTTCGCTGCTGTCACCCAAATATTCGTGTGACTGAATTTTATTGCCTGAAGCATTTGTTGAATGTTTCTTGTGGCATTATTTTGCTTTATCATGAAAATGTAATGCATGTCAGATATTTCCCTCTTCCTATATATTCTGTGGAACCTTACTGGAAACTGCTCCCTCTTCAACTTTATAGGAAAAGGAGATTTTACAGTCGTCTGTTTGTTCACTGTGCCAAACGTGCTTGAAGAACTCCATCACTCTGAGTAAGTGCCAAACGTGATAATGAACTTCTTCACCCTTCAAAGATCGCACACTCGGGGGATTCTGTAGCAACAAGTCCCTCTGAGCAATCCTCTTGCAGACTAATGATAAAAGTTTCACGAGCACAGACATCACGTACTGATGTTGACACTTGCTAGTGACTAAAGGATAAATGACATGCAATGCAGTTGCCTTGATATCCTGTATTCTGACCAGATTTAGCTCATCTTCCTGCCTAATTTCCTTTGTCTTGTTTGTAGTTCTTTTTCTCCTTAATTGCTGCCCTAGCCTGTCTTTATAAATTGCATTCCCGCATGTTTACTTCTCAGGGGCGCACAGTCACCATGTGACAGGACGTGTGTGCTCAAAACTGACAACGTGTGTGGATCAAAGCCAGCAAGGCAAAGAAAAAGCTTCATAAACAATGCTGTAAATAACATCTGGGCTGTCCAAATATGGAAGAACATGGTAGTTTTCCTTCTTTGTTGTTATTTTGTTTTGTTGTGGACATCTCCCTATAGACAGACACAAACAAATCTGAAGTCAGTAATTATGGTACAGATTATTTTAAGCTAATTCTCATCAGCAAATGCATATAACAACACGCTGCAGACGGAAAAACCAGACAAGGTGAAGTGAAACTTCAGGAAATGAATGAACCAGTGTTGGAGAACAAAGCCAGAAAAGAAGAAACCAAGCCAATTAAGAAACACATGGAAAATGATTAAAAGAAACTCAGTTTAAACGTCCTCATCTCATCTTACTTACTTACTTACATCTTACAATAAGATATTGACACACAATTTTTTCAACTTATCTGAATATCAGAAATTGGAATACAAACAAAGGAGAAAGGTCCAAACCCACAAAAGAGTGGAGTTCAGACAAAATCAGTCCTGGGTCTGAAAACGCTCCTACTTTTGTTTTGTTTTCTAAGTCAAAGTTGGACTGGATGCTACTTTGCTACGATTCCTGGCTGCGGGTGTTGAACCTAAGTTGTTGCTGTTGCTTTGGCAAGTTGGATAAAGAGGTGGATGGGAGATTCATTTCCCCACAGCCCCAAGGTTATCAGACACCAGCTTTTTTCTGGAATCAGTGGAGAGAGATGTGACGTGCAAATTAAGCCCCTCCAGTGGGCAGTGGGCATGTGGTAATACTATAAAATGGGAATTACTATTCCTTCCTTCATTCCATTCAAATTTTTAGCTTTTTCTATTGGGGACTTTCCTTTTCTTTGTACAGGGTCCAGCTCTATAGAGCCTGCTTTTGGTTGGAACCTCATAAAGGTAATGTTAAAGCCAACTAACTTTATAAATGGATAAATTCATTTGAATGCCTGGATCTATGAATTCAAGAAGGCTTTAGTCTCCATTAAGATTTCTGAGTGCCAAAACAAGCTAGATGATACTGAAATATGCTCTGATTTTCAGTATTCTCTCTTCAGAGAGGTAAATGGATGCCTGTTGGACTATGTTAGCTATAGCCTAGGGTGATGACAAAAAAACTAGAGGCTTTTCCTGTACCTTTCCTCAGTCTTTGTGGTCTTATATAAAGGGGAAACAAAATTAATCCTCTTTGTGTATGAATATAAGATCTCATTCATATTCAGAACAACCTACTCTTTTAGGACCTGATTAAACATACCATTAAGTCTTCCCAGAAATTTAAACAGAGTTGTACAGGTTTCAGATAGAGCTGACAAAATTTCATGGTTTCCAGGAGAATGCAAGTCACTCATGACTTCAGTTCATTGCATAGATGCAGAGAGAAATTCCAGTTGTCACACATTTCCGCCTACAGCAGGCAGTATTTTTTATATCAAAATCTCTTCACTGCAGGCTGGCAACAAGCTGCACACAAGAGCCCCGCTGAGGCTGCTAAAAGCTCTGCGTAACTCCGGGGATCTGATGCCCATCCCAGCTTCAGCATAGAACGAGGACTTATAGCTACTCAAACTGATAATGAAAAGTTACGGTTTTCTGTTATAACCTGATCCAAATCTCAGTGAATGCCAACAGAGGATGGTTTTAGACTAGGTCTCAATGAATCCCCTCATCTTCTGTGAATCCAGTAAATGATTATGAGTCCAGCAAAGATAATCTGTGATTCTGGGAATTTCTGATGCTTTGTGTTGGTGATTTTTATGCAGTTAATGCATGTGTTTGTAAATAATTCTCTAACCATTAAAAACAGCTTGCCTCTTTTTCTGCAGGCTATCAACACTTTGCAGGATGCCAATATGTATACAAATATGGATCTTAAACGGCATGGTCAATCCGGTCTAGACTTCTTGAGCAGCATTTCTAACATTGTCAAGACAAAAGTATGTGCCATTTAGACCATATTCATGCTAATAAAGTAACACACATGTACCATCCCCCTAAATCTTCAGGCAAGCACTGTTTCAACATTTATTTCTACCATAGTACAGATGCTGACCCTTGTAAAGTACAGTTATATTAAAACCAGGCATAAGGGAGTAAGTGGGACATTTTAGAAGTGCAAAGTCTGCATGAGGACAACTTGCTGTGCTCTTCACAGATAGTTGAAGTTGGTAGAAGACTGTGTAAGAAGGCTATTTGCCTGTTCATAAAATCAGAGGGATGCAGCTCAACAACTCTCTCTGGAACATTTGATGCTACTAGATGCGGACTAGGATGATGAGTATTTGTATGATGTATCATTTATCTAGAAGCATCTGGATAGAACAGGTATTTATTACCAAAATGACTCTACAATGTGGATTGTTCTGTCATACCACCTACATATAGAAATAGTGAATTTATACACCAAAGCCTGCAGCACCTCCTGAATTTTTCCCATTGTGTTGTGAACATTTTGCTTTCTTCCCCTTTCTGGTCAGAGTAAACCAGCTTTCAAGTAAACAACAGTTTACATGAGTCTTCAAAGAGAAGCAGAGTTAGGGAGAAATTCGGCACAGCACCCTCTAAGAAGTGCAGACGAGAACTTGAAAGCTAAGGAGGAGATGACATGCCTATCATTTGAAGCCCCATGGTGCCTTCCCAACCATGAGCCCTTCCAGGTCCTCCTGGCACAGAATCATCCTGGCAGAGAATTGAGAGAGACCTGCAAGCAGCCAAAGCTGCGAGAGCCTCCCCCAGCCATCTGACAACCTTCAGTGCTCCCTGAGGCACTGTCGGGCTGCTCCGCGGCCCCAAAGAGCCTGCCTCTGCCAAGGGCCTGAGCTTGGCCCACTGCAGATGCCAAAGCAAGAGAGGAAGCCCTCAGGAGGCAGCCTCAGGGCTGTCTGTCAGAGCCTGCACAAAGGAATCCTTTTTGGGGGGAGACTTGGCATTACAGCTCTCCGGCATGACTCCAGCTGGTGTGGAGGAATTAGACGAGGATGGATAAGGGATTTGGGGGGAGAGTACTCAGTCTTGGGATTTAGCATTCAGAGACTGGATTTGCACTTTTTTACTCAGTTTAGTTTATCTATCTGCCCTACGGTGTATTCAGAGGATCTGTCACCAGGAGAGGAGTTTCCAAGGAGCGTTGGAGGGAGATGGCTGGGTTTGGGTTTGGGTGGGGAAACCATCAGATGCAAAGAGCTCATCCCCATCCTTTCTTCATGTCAGTGGCACAATTTTAATAAGAGGACTTTGCCTTCTTCCTCCAGCTGATCATGGGGGAGCTATGATACTTCACAAGGCAGGAACAGTGTTTGGAACTGTCAGTGATCAAACTTCACCTTAACATTAACATAAAAATAATTATTATTGGCACCACATAACAAGAAACACTATAATCAGAGTAATTTTGTTTATTTTTAAACAGAAACAGTAAATTTCCAGTGTTGGTAGAAAAGCACTGATGAATGAAAATGATAAAATCTTTTTTTGCAAGACTTTTATTTTATTTATTAAGGGCAGCCTGATGTTGGCATATATCTTAACCAAGGCATTATTTTTGTTCATTTTCTTTCATTCTTCAGCCCAAATGACACATCCCTGGAAACAGGTAATGAAGACAAAACAGGAGGGTACCATCCCATGTTACACCTAGAATATCTAGCTTATTTGGTGACTCCATGGGTGCTTCCCTGCATGGATGCTTCCCTACATGAGAAGGGTGATGGCTTTCATTAAAGATATAAATAAGAAAAACTATACAGAGGGAAGGAAAAAAAAGATTTAGTTTTCATTAACAAACCAGAAAACTTTAACTTCAACAAAACATTTCCTCCCAAAAAGAGACTTTTAAAATTATGTGCCTGATAATCTTGCTGTCTGTTTCAGTTTCCCTTTTGGAGGAAAGCCAATGGGAAGCTTGTGGCAGGATAGTTATTTCCCTGAAATATTGATTTCCTTAAATGTGTTGTTTTAGCTTATGAGCCTGACTATTACACAAAAGTGTCATCAATCATTATCTGTCTGCAGGAGACCAAAACGTCTACAAAGTTCTTTAGATTTGTTCTAGTCTTTGATATCAGTGTTTTGAAGATTTATTGATCTGCCTACGCTAGAAGTGGAGAATTTTGTTGATGTTAAGTAGCTTAGTTCCTGTTTTCTCTAAGGAAATGACCAGAAACCTACAGTTTTGTCCCAGAGTACTTCAGGCAGCTGTTTATTAGCTTTCCTACACGGCGCGTGCAGATGATCTCCGCAAGAACAAGTGAGGAGRAGATACATTTTCTAAGTTAGTCATTTTGCCGATAACCTCCAAATAAGTTTTTCTATATATTTTATCTGGTGATGCGGCAGGTAGAAAACAGGTAGCTTCGGTGAGAGTTATTAAGACTGAGTCTTAGTTAAGTGAGAGAAGACTTTTATGTTCAGAAGTGTATGCCCCACTTGCATTGCACCCAACAACATCCAAGTGTGCTCCCCAGGCTTAGCAGTGAGGGGCTTCCTGGCCYGTTTGTTTCTGAACACCTGTACAAGGATATTTATTAAGATAAGGGGAAGAGTGTTTTCCTTAAAAAGCATGTGTGCACGCGCGCTCTCTCTCTCTCCTCGCTGTAGGGTTGCTGCTGTAGACTCTTTCCCCATCCCCATCCTGCCTGGTTTCCTGCTACGTGTTTAAAGAAACAGAATATATATCCTCATAAAAATAATACCAAGTCATTGATTCAGAAGAAAGAATGTCGCCATTTGAGTTAGCAGGAATATTTCCTTCTGCATCAAGAGGCCTGACTGAGACAGACACGTCTGACTTGCGATCCAATGTTATCCAAGCAGATGTAGTTTTGACTTTAGGATGTTAAAAATAAGCCGGCGATAACCGGATAACTGTGTATTTTGAAATAATTATTTCCTTGGATACAGAGAGAGACAGTGTGTGTATGCTTCTAACATCTGCACTTTTTCTTATTCGTGAATGCATGAAAACAGGAAAATAGCATGAAAGACCTGAAGTGGAATTTTTGTTGTATCACAATTCTGCCAATGAACTTCCACTGGAAAGAAATTGACAGTTTTAATTGTGTTTTTTAAGCATGTAATATACAATTCATTATTGTGTCATGCATCCTATGATTGTGAGATACTCTTTATTACTCATTGTTATATCAGGCAACATTTCTCTTCTGCATGCATCTGGTTTTATGTAGTTCCTAGCAATGGAAAAAACCATAGCACATGCTTTGTGGCATCTCCTCACAGTTGAGTTTCCTTTGCCTGCTTTTTAGAGGGTACTTAGCATTTGCTTGGAACTTGACATTTTTGAAGCAACTCTTTATTTACAAGTGATGACATTAAAGATGAATAACACAAAGCGAATCAGTTCAGCAATATAATTTTGAAGTCAATCAAGAAACTCATAGTAATTAATAGATACTTCATTTTAATCTCTTGCAACAGATGCATGTGCTTCTCTTGGCAGTTAACTGCTCTCAGGCACTAATTTGACACCATATGGGTGTCAGATTTCTGATCTCAACAACTGCTTAATTAATTGATGTCTTTATCTTTGAATGGGTTGTGTCGGCTCAGATCAAAAACGTAAGCATGCTATAAAATTGTAAATAGAGAGAGCTTTCCTTAGAGACTAATGCAGCATAACACCAAAAATTGGGATATGTTATGTTTATGATTGATTTCACTTGGATATCATGTTGCCATAAGTGTGAGAAAGAGAGAGGAGCCAGAAACCAAAGACAGTGCTGGGAAGCACATACGTAAAGTATTGCTAACCCCCAAAAACATGAATCACTCTCCCTAATAAAAACAACTAAACAAAAACAAAACCCAGAGATGGTCCTGAAAGTGGTATGCTGTAGAAACGGATAAACAGAAACTTCAGATTTTTAAATTTTTTCTAGTCCGTTCCAACAAATGGAGCTTAGCCTGGCATTTGGGGAAACTCACAATGTAAGTATGTGATTTGACATTAGATGGTCCAAGACTGTTTCCACAGCTGTCACAGTCCACTGCAGTTTTGCTCACCCCATCTCTAGAAGATACAGTAGAGGTGGAAAAGATGCAGACAAAAGGTTGACAAAGATGATGAGAGGTATGGAATCAGCAAAAGAATCATAAGTCTTCAGCTTGTAAAAGAGATGACTAATACAGCAAATCTGCTATATTGACGGATGTAAGGAAGGTGAATAGGTGCCATAGGTGAATAGGCACCATTTATTCACTATTTCTTACCATGCAAGAGGGTAGACTAATTGAAATTTTGAGGTATGGTGTTTAAAAAAAAGAAGCGAGTGATTTTTTCGCCCAAAGCATAATTAACTCACTGTCACAGGATGTCGTGGAAGCCAAGAGATATAAATGGATTCAAAATAGGAATACAGAATTTTACAAAGAATAGGTCCATTGATGAACATAAAAAACAATAGCCCAGATGCAACCTCTGGCTCAAAAATCCTCTGAACTGTTGATTGCTGGCAGCTACRTGGCCTTGCCCAAGGAAGGGTCATTTGAGTTTGCCTGTTTTCTTCTCTTCTTTGCTTAGTGAACCTCAGCTGGCTAGTGTCAAAGAAAGGCTACTGAGCTGGATGGATTTGGTTGGCCCCATCATGGTCTTTCCATTTTAAAAAGAAGGTGTTAATTAAAAAGTGGTTTTGCAAAAGTTCCACATATCTCACCTCTGTCAGTCATGTCCTGTTTCTACTGTAATCAGAAAAGGMCAAAGAAAAATGTAAGGGTCTGGGGTTGGGAGAGGAATCTTGCTGGGAAAAAGACTGTCATTTTACACAAACTGCACGTTCACAACAAAGAAATATGAATTCCATTAGGAGAACCAGAAGAGCTATGCCTTGGACCCTGATCAGGAATTGTCGCAAATGCTTATGAAAATGTTGCATTTCAAAAACAATTCTTCCTTCAAAAAAAAAAAAAAGAAAAAGATCATGTTGTTTCTTGTAACTGTAAAAATAAAAAGATTATGTTGTTTCTTGCAGCTGTATCAGAAAGGGAATTCCCTGTCTCTGTGAGGAACACTGAGATTTCTTCTGAATCAGGCATGTTTCTTATACCACAATCTGAGGACAGTAAAATTTAACTTGTTCTTTCAAGTATGGTTGTAGTTCCAGTTTGAAAGGGGTTTTCTGGATTCAGAATCTGAGTCCTTGGCTGATCTCTACCAAAAATTTCAAGCCAATACTCAGCATCACCTCCCCTCCCACCCTGCCTGGGAATGTCCATCTCCGCTCGCCTATTGCACCGCTGTCCCATGGACCCACAGGCTGCACTGCAGCCATGGTTAGCTAATTGTAAATAACATCTTGAGTTAGCAGCCGCATCCTGCTGACTATAAACTTAATCTTGCTCTTTGCCAACAGCTCACTCCCACAGAGGTCGGAGAAGCATCCTACACCGTTTGTTTGGCTACTGCCGTTTCTCCACCKGATGGAATTAATGAGCTTCCAGAGACATCCTGTTGCCAGAGGATGAGCCTTGCCTGAGGTAGGTAATCCACTGTGGTGCTAGTGTGTGACGCTGCTAGGAGGACTCACAATACTCTCAGTACATCCTGAAGTTCAGGTCGGGAGTGACAGGGCTACAGCAGAATGGCATGGAGATCATCAGCTCACATCCTTGGGCAGAGAGAGAAAAGGAATGGCATCACTCTGCATCTGTAGTTTTCAGCTTCTCTTTTCCTGGAGATATGATGTGGAAGCATGGAAAACAACTTTTTTAATGAAACTGAGTAATTCAAATGTAACTTGCCTTATAAAGTGTCACCAGAAGTCTGTGTGGGCCGAGGGGGTGTGTTAGGTCAACTATTCAGGCTCCTTAGTATGACTTCCCTTATGAGTTACTGCTTTAGAAAATATTGTCTTAACTTTATGCTCAAACAATCAGGTGATCTTTACCACATAAGGAGTAGTACGAAAAATGAAAATGAAAATTTATTTGGGGTTGCAAGAAAAAGGAACATCCAAATTAAACACCAATTACCATCAAGTACTGAGTTACTCCAAATGATGCATGACTAACATTTGGTGAAGTCTGAACTCTTCAGGTTTGTGGTTTCATCTGTATTAGCTATCAGTAATGCAAAAAAAAGCAGAAGTGTTTTCTTAAAGTAAGACTTTCTTACCGACACTTGTCAGTGAGAACTGAACTCTAGCTGACACAAGTCATGAATCATAATTATTGGAAAGCACTAGAAATACGCTTGTCCCTTCCGCTACTCTTTCTCCTGGAAGAATGCTTCCTTCGTGGTTCTCATCAAGTTAAATGGCAGTAACTGGTCAGGTGTAGACTACCGGCTGTTGTCATGCAAGCTGTAACTGGAAATCTAAAAATGCACCACCAAAACCTAATAGTGAAACTGCGGGCTCAGACAACTGATGAAGCAGAAAGGGTAGGTGTGAGTTTCTAGCGCAGGCTGCCTGCTGACATCAGTCCGTTTCCTGCTCACCTTACTTACATGAGTAGCCCTACTGAGATCAGCTAAATCAGTCGTGTAAGCAAAACAGCTTTCGGACCTCTTGCTTCTCTGCAGAGATCTCCTAAAACAAAAGAAGCTGGCTAGTGATTTCATGTACAAAGGTGTTTTCTACCACCTCTTATAGCATCGTACTCCCCTTTTTAGAAGTCAGTTCTTTCCCCTTCATGTAGCTTTCCCCATCTCGCTCTCTCTTTCATCCCTCCGTCTGGTAAGTACCAGCGGAGCAGCGGTTTCTGGCCCCCAAATTAAGCAATGTACTAAAAATGGGTGCTTATACACAGTGTAAGCAACTAAATATGATAGAAACACTTAAAGGTGAAAAACAGAATTCAGAAGAACCAAAGTAGACATATATTGCAATGACTGCACAGGAAACATTAGTACACAGCACCAGCAAACACAGATGACTGATCGCATTTGGCCTTTTGCTTGGACTTGTTCCAGATATCCAGCCACACACATTCTGCTCAGTATCTCAGTATGGGATCTTAAAAAGGTGCTGCAGAAATTGCAAAATTGGTGTCCAGTCTGATGCAATCTCATCTAATCATTTTCCCACAGCCGTACATTGCAGCTCGGGTTTCCTGAGTGCCACGATCACGTCTCTCCTTCCCTTCCCCTTTTATCTCCATCTTTCTCCCCCTCGCTTCCTTTTCCTATTCGACTAACTCTTCTGCACCATCACCCTATCCTCCTGTTCTCCCAGACGCATATTCATCAGCTGGTGTAAATCAGCATTGGTGCATGGATGTCAATGGGAGYGATGTCAGCTAAAAACCTGGCTGACACCACTTGTTTGAAATGCAGAAATTCAGTCTTGCACCCCTGCCTCTCCTCACTGTGAACGCTTTGCCTCTGCGCTGGACGTCGGTGCCTGGCACAGCCCCTCCTCACCACCTCATCCCGTTAAAGTGTTGAACCATTCACAGGGCTCTCTCTGATGGCAAGAGTTAAGGCGCTGAGGCAAAATGGAGCTGACATCCTGACAAGAATAACTTTGTGTTGTTGTAACGCCGCTACTAGAAATAACGACGACAGGGGCTGCTGTTCTGCAGTGGCACAGTGGCTACATCAGGGACTTTAAGCCCTCACCGCTACGCAGCAAGACGCCCAAGCTCTAAATATTTCTGCCAGTCTTCCCATAATTTTTGAAGTCCCTAGCAGCCCTTTCACGCATGTGCATCAAACGCTGATTGCAGGCTGGCGGTCTTGTCATGTTAAGAAAACAATGGCTTAGGTCCAAGCTACAGTGTTTTTCTTTCTGTGGGATGATCAAAGGGCTATAAACAAAGGCATGGAGAAGGTCTCCCAAACAAGTTTCTGCGGTGATTGCACTGAGGTTGCAGACAATGGGCAAAGTACAGTAAAGTCAGTGAAAGTGAAAAGGACTGGTAGGGAAAACTACATTTTCAGAAGCTCAGAGAGCCCAGTCAGCTGGTAAAAAGGTGATTTAGTTATGTGTAACTGGCCCCCTCTGATTTCAGTGACAGGCCTCATCAAGAGAGTTTGGGTTAGCTGGTTTCATTTTGATTTTTTATCTCTTTTACCTTATGACAGTATTGTTCCAGCCCGCGGCCCCAGAGAGATCCCACTCGCTCCCCCCGAACCATTGTAAGAAGAATGGTGGATCCAAGGGTGTTGGAAAAGCCTGTGGCATTGTTTTGCTGTCATGCAAACCTGGCTACATTATCATTATTATCATAGACTGACATCTTTCATTGCCTTTTCTGTTTTCCAAGACAAAAGAGCCAGCTGAGACTGGAACAAAGGAGAATACAGGGAAAAGGAGAGAATATGTCAAGCAAGAATAGTTTGGAAAGGGCCAAAAGTGGAAAAGGAAGTCTAATTCTAGCCTCATCCAGGGGAAAAAAGTTTTTTGAGAAATGTAAACAAATCAGGAAATCCTGGCACTTACTCCAGTTCCGATTTGGCGAAACACACCAGCCCTTTCCCTGTGTGTGAGCTGCTGTTTGTGAATGAAATCCAGATTAGGTTATTCATTGAGCCCTGCCAGTCCCACAGTTTCCAGGTTTCCTTTTGCCTATGGCATAGCTTAAACCTTAAAATAATAATAATAAAAAAAACATATGCATGTTATTAACTCTCCATATTCAAATGGAAATACAATGCTATCATAAATCTCTTTTTTTTTCTAATGTAAATTCCTTTCTCCAGCATGAAGCTGCAGGAAAGCCATTGTATCTGCGCAATCTAAACTTGAAAGGGAATTTTTGTTAAACTAGTTATGATAGGGGAAACATGTTTTTCACTGAGCTGAAAGATTAAAGTTGGTCATAAAAAGGGGTGGAGGAGCTGGGGGAGGATTATTGGTTGCTCAACTAATGATTAGATACAGGACTTCAAGGACAAATTAAGGAGCACAAAAAGAAAGATTTCTGAAGATAAGTGAAACCAGTTCCAATAATATCAAATAAAAGATGCCTTGTTTATCACAGATTTTAATCTCCCCCAGTTCTATTCTACCCCTATTAGTCTAATTAGACAAAGAGAGTGTAAACCCCAAAAGAGACAACCAATCTTTTGTAGACCTTGAAGTCTGCCCAGCGTATCTCTCTTCCAACTTGCCCTTCTTCTGCCTGTCTCCCAGTGCGGGCAGTTTCCCTCTCTCTTGTGATTCCAGCTTAAACAGCTTCTTTGTAACATTTTTCTCCCCCTGATTTTATTTTTGATTCCTTACAGAAATATGACACAGGTTGCCAAAATTCCCTTTTTCCTGATTCAAAACGGTTTCTGGCTCATTAACACTGTCTGTTTAGGGCAGGGACGGGGCGCAGGGAGAGGAGAGGGGATTGAATACGGCTGCTCTTAACCTCAGGCAGCGTTTATCTGTGCTGTAGTACGGGGACTGTTCGGGGCTAAACTGAAGGATACATCAGAACCCATAAAAATAAAGTACCTGGGAGAGGTGGAATTCATCTAAATGGCCAAAAGAAAGAAGCGTACCTTGTCCGTGGAGAAATGAGGAAAAGTTTCATAAATACCAACTGGTAGCGATGACGAGCTCTCATTAAAAGTCTGTCTGCACAGTGAATTGCAAGGAGTCAAGGAAAAGATCCAAATCTGCCCCAACTGATTTGGGACTTACAGGTGGCTGTGGCTAAGGACTGAGGAAGCCAGGAGCAATTTCAGCCCTGCTCTGAGGTGGGTGCACATGTAGTGATACAATTGAGACGTTGCCTCTGTGCCTCGCACGCTCTCAGTCAAATCCTTGTGAAATTAAAACACCGGAAGAGCTGCTTGAATTGCTGAAGAGCTGGAGCTGTTCTCATTTCCAGCAGGAGCCTTGCTTGCGAATTTATTTCTCTGTGTGTGTGTGTGTGTGTGCTCACGTGAGAAAAGACAGAGAAGGTAGTAGTATTTGCGCAACCATCTTTACTGCGTAAAAATGGTTGCATCTTCTACCTGGAGATAATCAATGGCTGTGAGCCATCCTGAGCTAAAATCACAGCGAAAGCAAGGTCTTTTCATTCTACTGTGATATTACCATAGCGTCATGAGCGTCTTTTCCTTGTGGAGGCTGGACCTTACTGTGATTTACACGGTGGTAAAACTAAAGTGACACTGTTTGGTTTTGGTTTCTTTTTTTAGGTAGATGTATTTTTTAGTGGTAGGAGCTAGAGCTCCATTTTTAAAAGTGACATGGCCTAAAATACAATTCTGCAAAGTTTTTCAAATTTTACTGTTCTGGCAGTTTTTTCCAAGTACTTACATTTTCTTAACACAAATAATTCTGTGGCCAGCATTTTCGGAAACTGGAAGATGTTGCTACCCATCCAGATTTCCCTGAATTTAAAAAAAAGAAAATGCTATAAAGCAGTTGGTGTTTTTACATTCCCCATTGGTTTAAAAACTGTTCTGTTTCTTCATTTAAAAACTGACTACAGTCCATGGCACAGCACAAATGGGGGTTACAGCTGCTGCATCAGACACAGTCCTTCAGCCTGTGAAAAACAGGTCCTTTCCGTATGGTTTGTCACCCACCTGGACCCACAAAGGCTGCAGCCGAATGCCTCCTCTTCTTCCCTCTCTGAAGGGTGCTGCTTTTGGGGAGCAGGAGGTGGGAAGGGGCAGAGGAGGGTGGGCTGAGGCCAGGGAGGGCTCGTTACATGCCACCGTGCTGCAGCCTGGAGTTCCCAGCTCAGGTCCTGCTTCCCAGCCATGCAAGCCACGGGGACTGTCAGRCAGAGAAAGGAGAGCTTAGTTAGGGCCATCATTTTGGGAACCTTTCAGTATAGGTAGGATCCTGACTCCTTTCACATCAGTCGAGGGCAGAGGCAGTAGCAGTGAGTCAACTGTCCTGAACATGGCACTGTAACTGCATTTCTGCATCCAAAAGAGACATTTGTAGAACCTGTAAAAATAGATATAAAATACACATTAATTCTTTGGTTTAACTTTACTGCTGTCAGGGCTATAAAAACGATCAACGTTTTTTCATGCCAGGGCACGGTTAATGACAAATAAAATAATCTGGAGAGAAACAAAGTTGCAGACCCATCTCTGACTGCCTTCTGTTGGCCTGGAAAAAAAAAAAAAAATCCAGCACATGTGTATGAGCACTCAGAGGAGTGCTTGCAAAAGCCGTAGATGGTACACCTCTGTTACCCTGTCAGGGGAAAACTGCAGCAGCGCTATTAATTTCAGGCTGTTTCTGTAGCCTGCATAGTGCTGTATTCTCCAGTGCGGAAAAGAAGGGAAGCAGGTGCTCCATCTCCTCAGCATCTGGTTTGGATGACCACAATACTCCAAACACCTGCGCTTTGCAGTCCCGCCAAGCCTTGCCTGCTATTGTATTAGGCAGGACTGGCTGCTTAGAGCAATAAAAGACATTGTTTATCAGTTGTACCAGAGGAACATGGGTTGTGAGGAGGGGACAGAACAAACAAACCTGAAAAAAAAATCTTATAGGAAAGAAAATCTGTTCTGTAGCTTGAATGCTTTTGACCATGAAAGGCCATTTTTTTTTTGCAGAGGCTGGAAAAGGGAGACCAGCCTTGTGGCAGGTTTTCCTGTCTGAAGAGACAGTTGGCACTTGTGTTAAGAGGGTGATAGTTTTTTAGTATTAGGTATCAGGTTTTAGGACTTGAAGAGGAACTGTAGTTTCACATTTTAATACAAAATTGTTTTTACAGACTGTGCTGAGTTTTATCTCTGTAGCTCCGACTATAAACATGATGATTCACATCTTACTAAGAATGGATTTAGGGCTATGTAGGATTAAAACTGAAACTTTGCCCAGAACCTTAGATACTGCAGTTTGTTCTACTTTAGGTTTCCTCTTCAGGGCTGGCAAAGCCATCTCCCTGAATATGAAACAACTGATATACATTCAGAAAACCAAGACAGGGCAACACATTTTAGAAGATGCCGTAATGTGAGCAGTCCTAGTGAAGTCAGTGGTATTACTTACATCCTTAAAATCACGCATGGATTTTAGGACCTTTTTAAGATGACAAATTATTTGGTACTAAAAGGCTTGGCAGACGGTCTGCCTAGATCCTGTTCTGCAACCTGCAACAGTCTTATTTTCTGCCCTTGTGAAAGCTGCTTAATTCAGGGGCGTTTTACTTTTCCTTACCTGTAAAACCGGGATGGTCATGGTTAGCTAGCTCCTACGGTGGCTTTTTTGTGGGAGGCGCACAGAGCCTTCCAGCTCCTCCAAGGAAAGCCTTTGCAGAAGCGGCAGGCCCTTCTGCCGTCGCAGGAGATGCAGTACCGGTAATCCGTTGCTCCCAGGCGGGGAGGCCGGCGCGGGTGAGCGCAGCCCCGGCGCCGGGGCGCGGGCTCCCCGGGACAGCACCGCCCGGGGCCGGGCGGCGGGGCCCCGCTCGTCCCTTTGCCGTGAGCCCCAACTAGCGACGGACCGGCGGAACGGCAGCAGAGCGGCACGGTGTGGGCGGCTAAAGCAAACACCGCTATTTGCAGGCACAGGCATCTGTGGTGAGGAAAAAGCTTGCCTTGCCCCCCCGAACCGGGGCTGTTCCACTGGCTTTAAAATATCTGTGACACTGGACTTACATGCCAAGGAAGATGAGTATCTTGCCTCTCAGCTTTTTGAAAAATGTTTCAGGATGGGGGGGAAGTTCATACTTCGCAACGACGGCTTCACTGAGAAAAAGCTCTGCTCTGACTGGCATGAGGAGCACTTCGCCGGCAGGAAATACTTTTGTGGAGTGGTGGACATGACGATATAAACAGGTAAAGAAAACCTGACAGTGCTTATGCAGAAAGTAGAGCCATTAAGTACTCAGCTCAAGAACATAAAGGGACACCTGCAAGACAACATATGGAGCACTGGAGTTTGTTAGATAACAGCTTTTTTCTTTTTGTCTGCAACGATCCATCTAACCTCCCAGTTTACTACATCTCACACATAAATGCCAGTGTTTAAGATCCACAGCTACCCGTTCAGATGAATGATGGCATAAGACATAAAGCTGAAATAGGCTAAAACATAGAGTGGAAAAATGAGAATAGATGGGAACTGTCGTTATACTCGTCAAAGCATTGATATATAGCACGTACATGCACCCACTGCTGCACTCCACGGACATGGTTAAAGAGAAACTCATGCTCAGAGAACTTTGGTGTTGCTACACTAGTGAAATTACATGAGAAAGTACTTCCAGTTCCTTGGGACTTCTTTTTTCTGTCTAAGCAGATGCATCTTCTCAGATTCACCCTGTTTTTACAGTAACCACTATGACTAATTGCATATTTGGATAAAGAACGGGGAATCTTATTTCCAGCATATGAAGCACAGTGATTAGCCATCACTGAATTCAGTCCCAATCCTGGATTAAGTTATGCCTTTGTTGGCCCCTATGTACAAATTATGAAATTTAAGGCTAAGAAGATATATATCCATATATTATACATGGAGAGAGAGAGAAAGAAAGATATGGGAAGATGTACATTTAACTGGTAGGAGCTCACATTTTAAGCTCAGCAGTTTGCAGAATGCTCCTGATAATAAAGTTGTGATTGGAGGCTGGTAAATCTGCAGCATCGTTTTTCAAATTGGTTAAATGATGCAGTTGCACTCAAAAAAGTTGTTAAACCAACTTCTGATCCCTAGGGATTGAGCACACTGACTATCGCTTGTGCAGCCAGGAAAATCCAGTTCTTAGCAATGACTACTTATTCCTGGTAATGATTAAATAGGTTCCACAAGATCATTTGAAGAGTGGTTTGTTTAAATACCATTTATTTGAAGGCCTTTAAGTCTCTGGAGTTCAAGGGTAGCAAGGGAGATAATGTCAAGGCAATGATATCACATCTCTATTTTATGACACCAACTGCACCATAGATCATACTTTGTACATGATTTAGGTGTGGAGAAAAGCTATTCTATTAATGCATCTTATCCTTCACCTTCTATCAAGACAGTTCATATTAGGAAGGGAGGTTGGGAGGATAAGGAAGTCAGGACATTAGCCATAAGCAGTCTCTTTGTCAAAGGCTACAGTCACTGCACTACAAAATCTTTTCTGCAGAGTGCACTTTCTTGTCACAGTGCCATTATGTCACACACCCTTGATTCACCATCTCCTAAAAAACAGTTTTATGTATTTGCTTAAAATCAATCACCTGCCATCTGGCGATATGTGGATGCTGTTCCAAGGCTCCCTCCAGAGCTGCTGTTCTTAGAGGTACCACAACTTGTTTGTTTAGTAAGAAGCAGAATGGGTGGAAGCCCTGCTCTGCGGAAGTGGGTGGCAGAGCTCCAGTTGAATGAATTGAGGCCAGGATCTTTTTCCCATAATGTTCCCATAAAGTGAATTAAAAAAAAAAAATGTGAAAGTAGGACACAGCAGAGCTCTCCATGATCATAAATTTGCACCATATCCTGCCATTCATACACAGGCACCAGGGCCTTTGAAATCACTGAGTCAATGGGAGACTTGCCTGACAAAGAATTACAGGATTACATCCTCAAATTGTTGAAGTTTCATGTGCGTAACTGAACAGAATTTCCTTTGAAATGAAGACAAAAACCCTTGTAAGGTTAAAAAGTGAATCTGAATTTTGTATTTCTCTGAGTCTGTAGTTCTTGCCTTGGGTCTCATTTTCGGAAACACAGACTTGGATGTGACCCAAAACTTTTTCAGCACCTCATCATTATTAACTCAGTGTTTCTGCGTGAATGTAGATTTTCCAGTCCTCACTGACTATACAGGCAGACAAAGTTAAATCAGTCAGGGCATGCTTGACACATCTACTACAGCAAAGGAAGAAGAGTGGAGGAGCTTTAAAATAGGGCATCAAAACACAAAGTAGTTAAAATGAATGCACTCGCCCTACCAGGGCAGTATCAGAGAATCGATTAAAATGACGCCTGATAAGAAGTCGAGAGGAAGCAGCAGTGAAAATAAGACATTTAAAAGCAATGGGATTTACTATAAAACAGAATTTCAGTTTACCAGAAGCCATGTGAACTAAAACAGCTGCTACGTATGAGAATGATACTCATCAAAATAGATGGTTTACCATGGGTTTCTTAGTTTGCCAGGATTTTAGTGTGTTTATTGTTTCTCTGTGGTGGCCATATCGTTTCTGACCAGAGCATCATACAGAGTAAACTTTAATCCACAAAAAGAAATGTTCACCACCAGCTACCTATTTCTGACACACTGACTCAGACAGGCGTAAATCAGCATCTGTTTCTCTTTCACCTCCGTGTCTTGCCTAGATCTTGAGCTTGGTGGACCAAGGCACAAAGAGGTCTGGCAGCTTAGGCAATTGCACGGCGAGTCAGTAGTTTAGGTGGGATTATGGCCTGAAACTCTCCCGGTTCCCACCGGTTTGCTGCAGCCGCCAGGCTTTACAGCCTGCCCTTGGGACTGAGCGGGGAGTGGGAGCAGCAGCTAGTGAAACACCCAACAGCTCCTTTTCAACACTTACTCTCCTTTTCGCAACTCTTGCCATTTAGATTTCCGTTCGCTTAAAGATGCCTTTATCTGAGAAGAAAGCAATGCCTTAGGTGTCCATAAGGAAAGGTCCTCCGTGCTTGTTATGTTCCAGCTCTGGCAAGGACGTGCTTTCTATCAGGGAAACAACCCCTGCCCCAGCCCAATCCTCGTACCTAACGGGTAGCCACAGGCTTGCCCATGAATACGTGTGAACAAACACTGCCTGGATTCAGCCAGTGAACTTTGTTCGGGGACTACTCTTTAACTCTTCCAGGCGTGTTTTTTATACCGCAGGCTCATCGCTGGCTGCCAGAAGGCAGCCCTGCTGCTGGAGGAAGCCACTGAGCTCCCCTCCTGCCCCAGACCACCGTTCATGCCCTGGGCCTGCCCCCCTCCTTCTGTCGGTATGAGCATTTGGGGGGGACCTGGTTCAGGGAGCTGGATCACATCGTAGTTGATCTGGCCCACTCAAGAGCTTTTTTAATTCATTTTTTCCAGACAACTCAGCTCTCTGCTCTGGTCCCACAAAAGCCTCCAGGGAGCGGGGAGTGTGGGGTGGGAAGGAATGATTGGGGCATACGCACAACCAATCTAAACCGAATTTGTTAGCTGTAGAGAGGTCTCAAAGGGTGTGGAGGGGAGATTAAAGAAAAGAGAGCCTATCTGTGCCAGTTCCAAGAAATCAGTGTGGCATGAATTCACCCCTCGTGAAGCATCAGAGAATTCATGTGGGAGACAGCAATGGTGAATGAATGCTCCTCTTGCGTGTAAAGCTTCAAGCAAAACTCACACCTTATTAGACATCAGAGAACGCAACCACAAGACACAATTCCTCGCAGACCAGGCTCCATTGGCTCTGCTGTTCACAGACCTGCTCGTTTCTTTTTACTCTTTGATAAGATCTGGTGGTTCACTGCAGTCTAACCTCCATGCAGCGGATGAGTGAAAAGGAACCAGGTGATCGGAGTATTTTCTGCTCTTGCGTAACGAAGCGCAGTAATTCCCGCAGAGATGTCAGGACTGGTAGCCCTACCTGTCAGGCTGCCATACCAGCAGTTTAGGAAAGGTCCTGATAGCACCTCCTGCCTTTGCTTTCACCTATTTCTAACCTGTCTGTGTCAGGTTTGCAGTGCTGGTTCCCTTGCTTCATTTTGAAAACAAAATGAGCTCTTTATGAGAGGAAATTTCATGAAAGAAATAAACCAGGTTGATCATGACAATCAATATTATGAAAATGCAGGGTTGCCCTGGGGGCTGGTGTTTGGTCAGATCTAACAAAAATTACTGTGTTTTTTCACCAGGTCAGACAATTCCACAGGGAATTGTGGATCTTACTGTAAAGAGATTTTCCTGCTTATTTCTTCCCTTTCTTTTGCCATACATATCTGCACTACCTAAAGTTCTGAATTATTAGAAATGGTCCGCCTTTTAAAAGTACATTTAATACCTCTGATCTAAATCTTCTCTCATAAATTAATCCTTTCAGACCCCACATCATTTTTCATGTAGTTTAATCCAATTGCAGTATGTATTTTTGGTTAGCAGAGAAAGGAACTATTTCAATAACATCTGTCTGCACCCTACGGCCAAAAATTGTGTTGGTCCTTTCTTGTGACCCTATTCTTGCAAAATCGTGTTTAACATTTTGTCCATAAGAGCTGGCCAAAAATGGTAGTAATGCTTCATGGTAATTTTGGGGATGACACAGTGACTAATTTCTGAGCTTTTGATCATCCCAGATTGAATTTTAGAAAAGACTTGGTTTAGGATTTTCTTCCTGTCATCTCTTCTCCTTTCCATCTCATGCTTTTCTTCCAGAGAACTGAAAAAGAAGAGCTACAAAGGGAAGAACACTTGTTGAATTACTTATTTGTAGTGTTGTTGCCCTTTCCTACCTCAGAGGGACTCAGTCCAGAAGCCATACTAGAGTCTTCTTTTTCCCCACAGATGTAGTTACTAAACCTCTACAGCCTCTTTAAAACTAATTTATTATTCTCTGTGCTCACTCACTAAGAAAACCTTTCACAAGCCCAGACTATTTTTCTCCCTAGTTACTACAGTCCTCTCCTCTTGCATCTTCCTGACATTCACCTTGGCCTGTTTCAAATTACCCAAAATGCATCCACAGGACACATCAAAAAGTAAATGGGGAAAGAAAAGCTAATTTGTAAGTATGAAAAGTTTACTTAATGCTACCTGGAAATGACTGGTTCCTGTTCAAACTGGCAAGAGAGATGACAGATATGTTATCAGGGTGCTAGAAAGCTGACGGAGAAGTAGGCAAAACCGATGCTGGCCTGCCTCATGAAACAGGCTAAAGCTGACACTGCCTTGAGACCTTCTTTAGTTAGTGAGAGATTTGTACCGTTTCAATTAAGCCTCAACTATACAACTGAAATACAAAGAAGCTATTCATTGGGCATGCTGAGTTCAATACATGGGTTTGGATTATGTGTCTACTAAAACACCCATTCAGATTGCCGATTCCCATTATGCTCTCCAGAACCTGGCTCTCAATCTGGCGAATGAACTTAGTTCAGCCCTGCCTTGTTTATGGTATTTGAGTCGTCAGTCACAGGCTGGGAGATTTGCAAGGAGTACCTGTAGCTACTGTAAATTTTGCTCACATCATTGTTCCCTCCTGTCTGCACCTACATCGTGGGCTAGCGTGGGGTCAGAAGCGGCTCTTCTGCTGGAGCTTGCACTGCCCTGAGCATCTCTGACAGTAAAAGCTACCAGAGCATTTTGTGCAAAACATAGATGTCAGCCAGGATTCCCAGCCAGAGGCTTACTTTACTTTGTAAGTACTCCTACTCCCCTTCTTTCTGGTTATTCCTCCTGACCTTTCATTTCAATTATTGACAGAGGGGGAGAAAAAGAAAAAAACCCAAACCACAAAATCAAAACACCTACAGTCCCCAGGAGAAATGCAGCAGACCACATAAGCAGTGCCTGACTCACAACGTTATCCACCAGTATCTTCTAGCAAAAGCAGGGGATAGGGAAAAACATGGGCCAGACAAGAGAGCTCTGGGCCAGCCGCTTTCTGCGCCCTTTCCCCAGGGCTGTCTGCGCCTCTGCCCAGCAGCCCACAGAGGACACAGCAGCCAGACTCCACCTACACGAAGCTGGCCTGTCTGGTTGCACAGAGAAAGCTTCTCCCCTTTCTTCCCTCCAGGATTTCGGAGCCAGGACGCAGGGCATATGCAATGAATGAGCGTGGGCTCTCTTTCGTCATCGCCGAGCGGTGGTGGTAGCCCTCGCTGGGATTGCGCACATCTTGGCGTAGGAGGAATTGCAACTCATCCTTTCCCACCTCACTAAGTCGGGAGATGAGACGCAGGTCAATAATGTGACATAGCCTCACAACCTGGAGGCAAAGCCTGTTAATACTGCCTGGGATAAAACACGTGTTCTCCCAAGTCACGCAGGCTGCGAGCAATGAACTGGCTTTGTAGCCTGTCCCCATGGGACAGTACATTTATGAGTGATGCTTTGCAGTCCTCCAGGATTCACAAGAATACTCAGAAACGGGGAAACTGCCTTCAGCTTCCAGGCCCCTCACAGGAGAGCTCCACAGAGGACAGGCATTTGCTAGGGAAACCGTTTTGCCACGCTGCAACGTGCCAACTGTGTCAACAGCATTTAGTCCAGCCCTAACTCTCACTCTTTCCTTTCAGGCCAGCCTTCAAATCAGGACTGGCAACTTAGCCAACAGACCTGGAAAAAATGCACTAGGCAATGCATCTTTGAATAGGAAAACCCTCTCCAAAAAATAGTATCCCCCTGCCCTCCCTATGGCCTGTGTGGTTGGACCTGCTCTCCTGACCAGCTCAAGCTAACCCATCGAAGAACTGGGTGTGCAAAGAAACTCGCTTTGCAGATGGTCTGAGGCAGCTCTGGGAACATCTCAGACACACTGCAGAACAAAATCAGTAATCATTTAAATTATTTCCAGGACTCCCTGAGTGACATTTGTTCCAAATAGAAGAAGCAGTGGCAGAAGGGATGCAACTCCCAGGCTGTTCCCTGGGCCCAGGCTCTCCGTCTCTAAGACAACTTCCCAAGGCATCTCTCAGGATGTCTCCCAAGAGGTGTTTATTAGAAACCGGGAGAGTACAGAAGTGTCTCTCCTTCTCTTGCCAACACAGCATCCTGAGCGGTGCTGAGCTCAGAGGCCCTGGGACAGGGCAGTTCAGATGAAGGTATTAGTAAGAGGCATCTGGGGAGTGTTTTGGCTGTAATTTTAAGAAGTGGAAGAAGTGGGGAGAAAGGTGAAGCCAGCAAGAGAGCAAAAAATAGGTCTGGGCCAACTGCCTACAAAGGTCACAGCACTTCTGGAGCCTATTTCTCAGTCTTTTTAGACCCTCCCCACACTCTGAGCACCAGGTGTGTGCCCCAGTATGCTAGCCCTGGGAGTTTTTAGGAGAAGCTGAGACCAGCCCCACCATGCTGGCAGCAGGAGGCCAGCCAGCTTGCGGCTCACCTCTCCGAGATGAGCCTCACATCTGCCTCAGCCCCAGCAGGGCCTTTCCAGAAACATCAGCATCACTTTTGCCTCCTCAAGACCTTCCAGCCTTGGCGAGGCTGATGCCTGAGCTATGCCTACCCAGGTGCAAGCAGTGCAAGCCAGGAGCCATCTGCAGCACCCTGCCCCACTCCCTGGAAGATGTTCTCCTGGCCAGCTCTGTCTCTCTGCAGCACAAGACAGCCAGCTTCACAGCCTGCTTTTCCCTAAGTGGTGGACTCTGTCTGAACCGAGACAGCCGGGCTTGGCTGGCTCGTGGAGGACGCAGGAGGCTGGAAGGGGGAACCGCTTCCTAAGAGTGTTTGGCAGGACCTGGGGGAAAAGAAGGAGTGCAAAGGTACCGTGCTGTCTGGCAAGGAGTGATGGTGTCAGGCCAGGCTGCTCTGGCATGTGTTTGTGACGAATGGTTGACCCCCAGGAGCTGGACAGTCAGGCGGGAGCGCGCGTGTGTGGCCGCCCATTGTCTCACCCCGCTCCATGCTGTCTTGCTGCCACTCTGGGGGTGAGCTGGAGGGAAGGCAACCAGCAAGTCAGGACACCACATGTCCCAAAATCCACGCCTCATGGGGAGTATTTTGCATCCAAAGAAAGACCACACCTATTCATGTTTTTTGTTTGCTGCCTGCCTGCTTGCACAGGGTGGCTGTAGACAGTGCTTTTGCCCATTCAAAACACGAGGCTGAGGGGACCAGCTTCTGCTGGCGTGTGAGCAGGGGATGGAGGAGGGTGCCTGAGCAGCCCATGCTGGTGGAGCTGCACCAATGCACAGGCACCCTGCGAGGAGTTGCCGTCATCTCCATCCTGATGTGGCCAGTCACTCATCAAACATGGGGAGCCTGGCACTGGTGCAGAAAGGTGGCAGGGTGTCTTTGCAAACCAGGCTCCAGGAGGGGAGTGGGCTCTGTAGCTGTGCAGGTCCCACTGAATGGCAGTAGGGGTGAGGAGAGCCCTGCCCCTAAACACGGATTGCCTTTGGGATGTGACTGGGGGTGCAAGAAGTAAAGGGGGCTGTCAGGGTGACAGTGGTTTCTGGGGTGCTGACAAGGACCCTGTAACAGGACAACATGGACAAGGTCTGTACGGATGAAAATAGCCGATGATGGTGGGCATGAGCTCAATAGCATCTTGGCCATGAATTCACAACAGATAAATCTCCTTCACTCAAGGAAAAAGCTCTTTTGTTTCCAGCCAGAGGCTGAAAATCTATCTATAGCTAAGGCCATGTAAATATGCATTGACTTACTGCTTTTTAAAAAGATATTTCAAGAATCATGTTTGAAAGTACCCAAGAACTTGTGCCAAGAAATTTCCATGGGGAAAAAAATTACTTCACTCATTCTTTTAAATTCTAATAGGAAATGTGCCATAAGTTTAATTTATGAATACATAAAATGATGTGAACTTTGGCATATATCTGTTGGAGGGCTGGAATTTAGCTCCTCGTGCTAGGGATGAGTGGATGGGTAAAACATTTAGGAATATCCCTTCTTCTTACTTCACACCATTACTGAACTTCTGCCTGGATTACCAGCTAATAGAATACTCTAATTGCTCTGATGACTAGCATTTGAGTAAGGGTTTGCCTGTTGGGGGAGAGAGCAGAGGCTGACAACTGCCTCATCTCATGAGGTCCCTTTTCTAAGCAAGTATTTATCTCATTATCCAGTGACTAATTGCCCACTGAGATCAGGTTCTGAAAATAGATCCGAGCGTAACAGCACTCTTTCGTTTTCATGTGGATATACTGAGGTCAGGAAAGCTACTGTGCATCCATCAGAGCTCCCCACTACCCCTCTTGGCAACAGCTGAGCCCAGTCTGGCCTTTGATCAAAGAGAGCAAATGGTTTCCAGCATTCTGGACAAAAAAAATAAGGCTAAAGTCATGAAATAATTGGCTGATAATGCTTCATGTTGACCTTATCCTGATTTGAGTCCTTATAAGGTCTTTTGAACAGGGGGAAAGGGGACTAAGTCCACTTTGGTGCCCAAGTATTTTGAAGGCAGCAGGGGATTCCCATGAGAGCCCTGAGCAAACCCGCGCTGGGAGGCAGAGGAAGCTGCGCCCCGCGTGCCCCCCTTGCAGACATTGCGGTCGCAGCACAAGCGAGGCCAAGCAGGCTCGGCGTGGGTTTCCACCGCCAGTCCCAGAGTGCCTTACAGCACTATCAAACAACCCCGCTTGGGCAAGCCAGCCGGTGCATGCTCCTCGCTGAAAAGGCCCATGTCGTAGGCAGCCAGATCCTCTGGGGAAGGCAGGGCACCTGGATGCTGAGCTGCTCTGAGAACAACGTAGGTGTGTGACACCCACACCTCAGCATCCCAGGACCAGACATACAGCCTTTAATCATCCCCTGACCTGTGTCTCACCCTACAGCATGCATTTACCCAAAGAAACTTTGGTTTGATCTGCTAGGACATACTATACTTGGCTAAACAACGGGTGTCAAAATAAATGCAACCACTTCTGAAGGATCTGAGGAAATCAGGGGTGAAATTTGTTGCCAACCTGTCAAACAAAGAGTAAACACCAGCTTATTTGTATGTAGCTGGGTCAACGATTCATTAGTTTAGCCCCTGGGGCTACGTTGCTAACTGTTCTTTCAAAGAAGGGTGAACAAATGTCTGAAGGCTAGAAATTGCCTATATGGATCCGAAATGGGAGGTTATGGACAGTCTGAAGAAGAACAGTATGGAGAGTTACACCACCTTAAATGACATGGAGTTGTACCCTTTGACTTATGTATCCCTATTTTTAGTGATCCCTATGACATTTACTTGCTACACTGATGAAAAGTTGTTCAACAACCGCAAGACTTAAAGCTCTGATATGAAAAAGTTGGGTATGTCCAGGGACATACATAAAGTGACCTTAGGAGGGAGAATCAACAAAGGGAAAAAATATCTCCTCTACAGAAGAGGAAATCGTTTCTGATAAGTAGCCTTTGGTGAAGGTGTAGATGTTGCATCTAGTGCTTAGAGTGCTTCTTGCTATGCATTGCCAGTCTGAAAAGCCTGGGGTGTTTAATAATGTTATGCCTCTTCAGCAGGCAAATAATCTGTCATTTCCATTGAAAGGCTGAACTTGTGAGAGTTTTGAGAAGTCCTTCCGCAGGTGAATGAAATAAATCACAGATGGAGGCAGGCTGCTGATTTGGATTCAATTACTTTTATGTGCACATACTCTGGTGGTGGTAATCCAGGAAGCCAAAGAAGACAGGAGAGACTGTAGAATAATACACCTCATTCAAATGTATTTGCATAACTTTCTTTGACCTCTATATATTTGTAATGAGAGAGATTTGTTAAGCAGACTTCAACACTGACAGAGGAAAAAAAACCCAACTTTGAAATATGCTGGGTATTAGGATTATCCGATCACCAGTGAGCATGAAGGATTCAACACAAAAGCTCTGTTTTCCATGTAAAAGGAGATAGGAGGTGCCTTTACGACATGAAGATTTAGCTAAAAATCAAATACACACCAAAAGCTGTATGGCTGCTGCTGGCACCTTCTAAACCCCCCTACTTGTTCATTTCTGTGCAGCTGAGATCTGTTAAAGGTATTCCTTCAAAATAAAATAAACCCCTCTTTCAGCAGATTTAGTCCTTAAAGACGCACCGGGTTAACTTGTCTGAACCATTGCCGAAAACTGCTGCAGATCAAATGTGTTTACTTAACAGGGTGTTTCACAGAAGAGTTGTGCTAATTACCAGATCGAACATATGGAACTATGCTGTGTGAACAGGTTTTCTGAATGTTTTTCTTTCAAACTTGGTGAGAAGTGTCTGACGCACCACAATCAGTTTATTCATTTGGAAGATTTAAGTCTCATGCTGGATGGCTGCTGAAAGCCTGCAACAGTTTTCTAACGTAAATGGCTGGGCTGGCCATTTTCATGCAAATGATCTGATTAAGTAAGACATATTGGACACTGACGCAGCCATCCTCCATTTCACTGGAGCTCCAAGCAGGGAGGAGACCTCAGTGTCTAGGACCTCCTCGTCACTAGGAAGATACTTTGCTTTTGCAATTTAGGAGGAATTGAACACCGTTGGCTTGTTCAATACCATGCCAGTGTATGCTGGTTTAGTCTGTCCCCTTTTAGCATATAAACATAAGGCAAACAAGCGTAGATCAAGCTTAGGCCAGTGAATTTAGGGAACTGTCCTTCTGGCCCCTGAAGGACTCCGGAGCTGTATTTGCAGCCCCAGGGTGGTGATTGCTGAGCTGGTGATACATGAAGCCTCTGCAGGAGCAGAGACCTGTGCTCAGGGCACAGCAGCTGGGCTCATCCAGTGCCACTGAGAAGCAAGACCGGCACTGTACTGCCCTGCCATCTGCAGAGGTACCTGTTTGCTTGCAGATAGCTTGAGAGTCTGCAGCTCAACACAGGATTGTAGCATATAGTTTCACCATCTGAAAGCAGCCAGCAAACCAGCCCCTAACCACTACTAACCTAGTTACTCCTGTACAGACTCAGCTGTCCCCACTCAGCACAAGGGCAGCAGCACCAAAATAAAGTTAAGGATTTATTTAGAACAAAGGCAATATAGAAAAGAAAACCCCAAAACTTATCTCAAAATGAGACAACTATCTGCAAGCTTACTGGCTGTCTAGTCACCTTCCCCATGAGCATCTTCATGGATTGTGCCTTCCCACCCAGACCAGTAAATCTTGTCTCACAGTCCCTTCTCTAAATTGAAAATCCATCTCCCTCTCCAGCTTCACAGACAGTGTCTTTTAAAGGCCACTTAGCCCACTTGATCTCCCTCATTGTTTTTCAAGTTTGTTTGGAGATACTCTTATCTGGGACAGCGTTGCATTACCTTCCTGGTTGTTCTTCCAGCAGCCCCGAATAAATTAGTGCAGGAGAGGCATACAGCAAATACTAGACAACAGAAATGATTTGATCTGTTTCCAAAACAGGATTTTGCAGTAATGTCCTTGAAAGTACTAGGCTTTACTATCCATAGGCACACATCTCCACTGCATACCATGGCTCCATGTGGCACTCATTTCATTAACACGCTATAGCACCTCACTTTTACTTAAACCAGTGCAGCTTCCACATGTTATCAAGCTGAAGCTGCAGCCATTTATGAAGGTGGTTGGAAATGACCCTACCTAAGTTTACACACCTGCACATACAATTCCTCTGGCCTATTTTAGACACATACCTCCAAATGAGATGAACTGAACCCCAGATGTGCCCGTTTCCCTTCACTGCTTCTAAAAAGAGCCTTGAGAACTAACTCAGACATAGACGCCTACATGGTAGACATCTAATTTTGGACCAGAAGTCCCACCCAGTATAGTAATGCAGCAGATTCCTACGTGGCTCCCTTCTGAGCTAGCCAGACATATACCAGGTCGACTCTGAAAGCCATGTAGCTGTGCTATCATGGCAGCAAGCCCAGGCTAATAAACCGTATTGCTGGAGGAGTATGTGGCAATAATAAAATGGCTACCTGACTTCTGGAAGGGAGCGGGCTAGGTAGGGTACGGCCTGCTCTAATTATAAACAGAGTGAAAAGGCAGCTGTCTGCACTTGTTTGTGTACCTTTTCTGCATTGTTTAGTCTCTATAAAAACTTGTGATTGGCACTGCATCTGTTCTGGATTCAGGATTTTGATTTAGGCATCTGAATCAAGTGCCTTCTCCAATGTGCTCATTAGGTAAATTCTACTGTATCACATTAGTGCAGAGCAACTCAAGAAGCTTACACCTTGCCAACTAAAATGTTATCCAGTCTACGACTTAATAACTCTTAAAAGTCTTGCCAGCTTTGCTATGAAGTGTGAAAAATTCACCTGAAGCACATAGTCATGCCAAAAGGACTGTAATGTAGATATAATTATATCAGCAAAAATATCCTTCAGCTAGTGTAGTTTATTTATGTCAATAAAAATTATAGCTGCTTATAGCTATATTTAATATGCACCCTTGTGTATGCAGACACTCTTTTATAATCATACATATATCAGCTGCTGTGGTATAGGTAGACATACAGCAGACTATCGTTAGTGAATCCAAAGACTCTGCTGGAGGAAGATTTCTGGGTATGCTTTTTGCAATGTTTGAAATGTACATTGTGCCTATGGAAAGACTGTACACTTTTCCCATTCTTTCTTAACAGGATATAGGTATAGTGTTCCCAGGGTAGGTTTTTAACTTGTTGGGGGCTTTTTATACAAACTGATTTAGTTAAATTTTCCTAAATGAAGAGATGTAAGCTATTCATAGCTTTTCTAGTAAACTTAGAATGAAAACAAAGTATGGTTTGAGACCCAATATACAACAATTCAAGTATTTGAGTTTATTGGTTTGCCCAAGGCTAATTAGGGCCTGATCCAAAGCCCATTTGAAGACAGTGGGAGTCTTTCCACTGGCTTTAGTAGATTTTGGATCAGGCTTGGAGGGCTACAGAAAAAAAAAAAAAAAGAAAAAAAGAGAATGTTGTCACAATGCAGCCAAATAAATGAAAGCATCTGTCACTTATCGTGATTTGAAACTAATTGCATGGAAAATTAGATTTATGCCCCTAGAGATCTGATGGAATCTGGATTCAAGCACTTTCTTTCTCTTGTAGTTTAAAATATTTCATTTTCACTTTGTTAGCTCTTTTTCAAGAAATAATCTCAGCCCCTTCCTGTAAAAAGAATAGCTTCATCCTATAAAAGCCAAACCCGGAACTGATATTCATGGTTTTCCAGAAAAGAAATTCAATTCCAGCTTTGCTATTGTGATAATGGCAAGCCTGGTTTTGCATGTGAAAAGAGAGAGGGCGAGAGCTGAGTAAACGATAAACATGGATCTGCTTTTGCTGCTTTTGCATGCAGCGGGGAAGMGCTGGCCCTTCTGGCCGCCTGCATCTGAACCCCCTGCGCCCTCCCCACGTGGGGCTTGAGGTGCTGCAGGCAGGGACCCCTCTGGCCCCAGGACCCGCTGCTGCTCCCCACCGCCTGGGAGCCCCCACGTCGAGTGCTGCCTACAGCCCTGCCATGCAGGGGGCACGGGGGAAAGTACCTCCCCCTTACGCCTTGGACCCCAGCGCCCCGGCTCTGCTCTTACTTACACTGTTTAAATGGCTTGCTGAGTAAATAAAATACATTTTTAACCCAGCTTGGAAGTGATTTTTGAAAAAAATAAAGGGATTGCACATGCCTTTCTTAGGCAGCCTTAGGAAATGGTTTATGAAAAGCAAGAAAGTGAAAATGAGGGACTCCTTCCGATCTCGTTTTCTTGCTTGAGCAAACAAAGCTCTATTCGGTTGCTTGGGACAGATTTTCAACTTGGGCCAAGCAGATTTGCTGACTAGTCTATTCACTACCCTAAAAAATTATTCCACTTAAGCAATCAACAAGACTCATCCTGCCATTTCCATGTGCTCACTATCAAAGAAGGTGAGCTGAAAAGCCCTGTATATGAGGTGCATGTGGGGGATCCAGGGTGTCCTTCTAACAAACCATGTTATGACAGGCTTTTTGGTACACGGCCACATTCCAGCATTTCCCTTATGAAAGGGAGACATGCAGCAGCACATCCTCCTGCACACTAACCTGGGAGCTGCAGCAAGCTGTTCATCGGGGCCCAAAAACAAGGCACGGGTGAAATTGTTTTGTCTAATTTCCAACCTACTTGAATGTCATGGGTTTTAAAGTTCATCAGCCTTGAATGGTTATTTGGTTTGCATTCCTCTGAGGTGAGGCTGCGAGGGTGGGGTGAAGCAGAGAGGTCCAGGATGAAAAATGGGGCAGAGGAGACAAACAAAAACAGAGAGACAATGAAAACAAGAGCAGAGAGGAAGAAGGAAAACAGTTAAAAAAAGGAAGCATGGCCTATAGGTATCCTCTGTAGGGCATCTTATTGTATGGGACTGACATGTGCTTCAAAGCCAAATGCAATTGTATTTATGTTTATAAGACTCAGGGCCTTAGGGCCATGTAGGGAGTGAGAGGGGGAAGGAAAAGAGGGGAAAGAGTTAGACCTTGTAGAAACGTGGGATAATGGCCTTTCCCCACCTCAACAGATTTTTTTTAGTGTATGTAAACAAACTAGAGATGGGGTAAGGGAAAATTAAAACATTAAAAGCAGGGAGAGTAGTGATTAATTGAGATGGGAGTTTGGTTCTTGGGATGGGATTTAATTAGGAGGAGATTAGTTACATGGAAAGACAAGGAAGGGAGAGAAATCACAGGAGAAACTCCAACGGCAAGGGAAAGAAGGGGAGGGAAGAAAGAGGGGAGGTAAAAATAGCGGGGGTACTGGCTAGAAGAAGCTGCGGTGAATTGCCTGCCAGTCATTACAGTGTCCCCATTTCTCCCGCAAATTCTGCTCTCATGTGAAAGTGTTGCCAGCTTGGGGGCATCATAAGGACTCTTCCATGGAAGCTTTTTTCCTCTAAATCCCCACCTTCCTCAGGAGGAACAAAAGCTTGTGCTTAACTAGCTGAACAAACAAGGTCAATCTGTGCTTGCAGGAATGTGTTTTCAAAGTCTAGAAGAGGAAAGCTCTAACTCAGTCTCTTGAACGAGCCCCAGAAACTAGCTCCTGGTGGCTCTTGTTCCCCCTCCACCGTGACCCGGATTCTCCAGTGAGCACCCCTTGGAGAGCAGTGAAATGGCTTACTCCTGTTCCCGGGGGACTCCCGCAGCCCCCACCGGAGGAGGGCAGAGACAGGCAGATGGCAGGGCCGTCCTTCTGTCTTCTTCCCCTTCGACTTTCCTGCTAGGGAAGCCCAGTGCGGTGGGAGCGAAGGGACACAGCTGCAGACCCCGCCGGGTCACCCTCCACCCCCTCCCGCAGCCCGGGAGCCGTGGGAGGATCTCCACCTCTCCTGCCTCCCTTCCCCGAGCTGCCCCAGGGCCAGCGTAGCTCTGCACCACCCTCGTTGCCAGCCTGTATTTAGAGAGTACATTGAGTTCCTAGCTATTAAAGAAGGGCCTGGAGGTGTTGTGTGTGCTGTGGGACACGTGCATTGTGCTAGATCACTTTTCAATAGAAGGAGTGCCATTAGCAGCTGAACGGGTGGTGTGAGGTAATGAAACATTGAAAGAGCGTACACTTTTTTGGCAGGCTCCGAGCAGAGCTCTTGCATCACCGACAGCAGTTGGCTTTGCTGAGAAGGGCGGGTCGGGCACCTTGCTGCTCTCTGTAGCCTCACCTGCGGCTTGCACGTTTCCTCGGCATATTACTGCCCTGACTGACACCGAGCCGTCAGCACCTTCCCTCGCTCTGCAGGAGCGGCAGGCTACGCTTTCTGTGCTATAGTTACCAGCGAGTCTGTAGCTTTCTGGTAGGATGCTAATGAGAAATGACAGCAAAGTGGGTGCAGTAACAGAACAAATGTTAATGGGATAATATCCTACTTTCAGTATCTCCACCTGCCTTCTATATTCACTTACCTTCAGAGATAATCCCTAGCATTTAATTTAATGAGCTTTTGTGTAGGCTTGCTAGCAGAATGCTTTCGATTGTATTTTAAAGCAGAAAAGCACGCTTATCAGGCAGGATTTTTCAGTCTCTTGCAGCTGCAATTAAAATGTTTGCAGAAAAAAAGAATAACTATGTGGTAAGTTTCTGATGACATGCTTGTGGTCTGCATTGTTTTCTGAATTCAAAAAAACCACCACTCTCACCTCACATGATAAAACCAGACAGACAAGAGGATCCACACACGATGCCTTCCACAAATTCTCCAGAGCAGAGGTTTGAAAACACTTCATTGGTTTTTATTTAGCCTTTTGAATGAAAGTTTTTAAATTACCTTCACTTACTAGAAMCTTTCTGGGAGGACAGAAAAAAATAACACTGCAGAGAAACTCTCCCTTTTCTTTGTCCTGCTTGGTTAACAGATATTTGCATAATATATCTGTTCTGCTCTTGGCGCTTTCCATTTCTGACATTTCTGTGCCTTCAACAAAGGCAGAACAACTTTTTTTTTTTAATCACTAACCTTTAATTAGAAATCAGAGAGCCTGGCTCATGTCTATCATTAAAAATGAAACAATGATTATTGTACAGCTCTATAGTTCGATAGATAAATTCATTAACTAGCAGTAAGGCAGATGGACTCGGGAGTCTTTCCTCATTATTGTTATGGCAGCCTGAAACCTGGCATCACTGTTCCATGCTCAGTACCTACAACCAGCGTGAGACAGTCCCTGCCACAAACCCCGTGCAGCTGAAATGCATCATTCAAAGGACGAGGAGAAAGGAAGCAATGCCCAGGCGGGAAGCTGAGACATCCAAGGATGCAGTGTAAGCCTGTGTCAGCACAAAAACCAGGACAAGTCCTCTGAGTTCCTGGTCAGTGCATTTCGCTTAAGTTTGTGTCTTTTTTTTCCCAACAATTAATATCACTTTAATGATTTGAGGGTATTGCAGCAGGAACACTTTGACATCTTAAAAGCAGACCTGCGAAATCGTGAAGGTATCTGATGATGCTTTCTGCAGCCCATGATACCTCCTGGAGTTATTTTTTGACCAAAGGCGTTGCCTCAGACAACTCAGGGAGACGAAAGTACTCGCTGCTCGGCTCCACAAACGAGCAGACGTCGCTTACTGCTGCCCTCTCTGCCCGCTTCCTATTTCTCACAGCAATCGCCGAGGATTGCTCCTAACCTATCAGGATGTGTCTGTGGCGTCGTTCCAGGCAAGTAAACAACACTGGACAGTTTGGGAATACCAGACCGGGAAGGGTTTAGAAGCACCATCGTGGGCTGTCTCCTTCATTGTGTTAGCGACTGAACCACCCAGTGCTTGTTTCCTCCAAATAGCAGCCCTGTAATTGTTTCCTCTTGTCTAGTTCATTTTTAGAACTGTTTTAATTTTGCCTATTGTTGACCCTGCTAGTTTAGTCTATTAAGCTTTATACACACATGGAAAAAAATAACAGCACCTAACTTCCTGCCTTCCATTAGCCTCAAGAGAAACTCTCAGGGCAACGCACATAAGGAACTGGGAAAGATATATTTTAAGCTGTGATACTACCACAGTAGCAATTTAGAAGGTTAAGCTGGGCAGGATTTAAGGTACGAAAGGGCAGCTCATCCCGTGCGTTGTTCACTCATGTCACGCACTCTGCGGGGCAATGAGTCTGGGCTCACRAGCTGCAGTTTGAGATGCTCCCCAAGGACTGGCTTGTTGCGGCATTATATTACAGATGTATTAGTTTGCTCTGGTTTTATTTCACACTTCCTTTTTCCCCCAAACAAAAAATCCAGGCTCTTGGTGAAATTCTTGGGAGATGCTGCCTATTTCAAGACGTTATAATACTTAATATTTTGATCTAAGCGCTCTGATAATTTCCCTTAATATGTGTTCTTATCTTTATGCTTAGTGTAGCGTAGTGTCTCCACCCCAAGCAATTTCAAAAGAATTTCATCTGATTTCCCAACAATCTTCCTGTTAGTCTGTTATAAAGTTTTAACAGTCTACTGACTTAACGTTGCTTTCTAATAGCTGGCCTGTGCTGGAAAGGAGAGCTCATTTTTTTCATGCAGCTAGTGGAGTAGCTCCTTCATGTGGAAAGACAGCAACTTCTGTTTTGACTCCTATAGGCTTTGGATTGGGTCCTGGTTACTGAAGATCTGAGAATCTCTCGCTAGAGCTGTGGCCACCTGCATCCATACCTGGACTCAACCATACCCAAATGCCCTCCTAGGTGACCTCCTGGCGACCTTCAGCACTTGATGGCATGTGTTGTCCACGACAGAACAAGAATGTACTGAAGCAGCTGGCTCACACCAATGCTAAGTGACTATTGCTTAAGAAGAACAGTGTTAAGGCCAAGGTGCCAGAAGGAATTTCAGCCTTGCCATAACCCACACCACAGGCTGGAGTGCCTGGCTGTGGAGGGGGACTTCACGATGCTGGGTGAGGTACCTAGGAGGCTGAATGGAGAGAGGTGAGCACCCAAGAATTAATTCCCAGCTGAGTGCTTGACTCAGCATGACAGGACTTCCGAATCAGACTATAAGCACTGAAAAAAGAGGAGTCAAGAATATTTGTCTGTTGCTTGGATTTGGCACCCTTCTGAAACTGGGTTTCAGAGCCTCAAATGCTTTTCTGTGCTCAGGGAAGCAATGTCATGCCCTGTATTTCCTTAAGCTTGGATGAAGAAGAAAGTACCCGTGCTCACCTTGTGCATGATGCCACAGTCCCCTCATCCAGGAAGCAGGAAATCTGGCTTGTATCCTCAGCCTCAGAGGGCTTGACTCCAGAATTCCCACATCCCAGAAGAGCCCTGTAACCACCAGATCGGTTCTTCTGGGAGAGAGAAACCTCCACCCTTCCTGCTGGAGATGAGTCAGGATGAGCCACGACAGGTCAAGCCAAAGGTCCAAAAGGAGAGTAAATAAGAAAACACCTGATGCTGTGCTGTCCTGAGGAGGACATGCAGCAGGGGAGATGGGGTTTTCCCGTCTGCCAAAGAGCCTTGGGTACAGGGTCCCGCAGCGGAGAGCCCCAGCAGCAGCGGTTCACCAAGAACCTTCCTTCTCTGTTCAGAGAACTGACTCCAAAGCTGAAGCATTTTGGTTGCAAACACTGTAGTGGGTTTTGTTTTCTTCTTCCAAGTAAAATCTGTTTTCAGTTAACTTTACATAAAAATCCTGGAAGAAGCTGTAAATTTTAGGGGTTTATTATACTTAGACGAGCAAGCGTATAATATATAGACAGAAAGAGCAGGAGATTATATATGATACATTTATATACTCAGCCCTTTTGTTGACAAAGCAATTTCATCATCAAGAAGAACTGTCATGACTCGTAACCTTAATGACTTTCCCTTGTATACAGTAGGGTGACAAGAAATACACACAACCCCCTGTCTTTGGTTTTCTGTACATATTTCTCTTTTTATCTTTTCATGTCTTGTTGTTTTCCCAAAACCAGAAAGTGAACTGAAGTCTCCAGTTCTTTTCAACCACATTTTCCTGATTCCAATTTAATTTCTATTTTTGTATTTAAAAAGCAACACAAAAAAGGGCCATGAACGTATAAAAATAATCAAGGTCAAATTGAGGTGCTCTCCGTGAGCAAAGGCATGGGTGGAAAAGAGGGACCCATGTCTCTCTTCCATCTAATGCACCTACTGCTGGAAGCGTGGTTCAGTCGCAGTGGGAAGGGTGCTTAGCACCATTAGTTGGGAACAGAGAAAAGATTGTGTCACTGCTTTGATTAGGAAATGCAGCAAGTTTCATTCATGCCTATACAGGCTAGCTAGCACTCTTTGGTTTGCTGCAGCTACAAGCTGTACGGTATTTTCAAAATACAGTTCCAAAAATATCCCCATAGAAGACAAAAGGACACTTCTTTCATGTGTGCCAGTGGTACTGCTGCCAAGCTCTGATTCAACAGTAATGCATGCACATTTCTGAGAACTGGAGACTTATTTATTTCTATTTCAGGGTGCTGCATTAATTTATCATAAAGTATGAATCATATGACACCAACATTTACTTGAAGTACAAGACGAAATCTAATAGTTCCCAAATGCATTGAGCTTTCCTCTCTTCTTTTTTTCCGTGTTTATCTCACAAAACACTTCTAAATACTAGTGTATACTTCTTCCAGAATTTATACCTGAATGAAACATAGTACTCAAGATAGCAGTGAATTCTAAGTCAACTCTGAACATAGATTTCACTGTTATCAAACAATATGCTAGCAACAATAGCAGAGTGTCCCAACAATGAAATAAAAATCTGGAAGCTTTCAAGTATTTTGAAACCAAATTCATGAGGCCTCATATTAAAATAGGGACATATGGTTTCTCTGCTCACCAGGCATGCTTTTACCTTCATTGTAACTACATAGCTCTTAAGAAGACAAGGCCTCTTGAGCTCTTCATAAAGACAATTGATAATAGGTAGATATTTCAGCTGTTTGAAAAATTGCAAGCATTAACTGAACTGCAACTCTTTAAGCACTCCTGAAACTCCAGTGCTCTATTACCCTGAACAATGTGAGTGATGTATCACGTAGAGCAGATGTATCATGTAGACAGTGTTTGCTAACACTCCTATTTGTAGAAAGCAAGAGGAAACCTAATCCTAAAAGGATCCTGACAACGCTGGTTGCCAGACTTCTTAATTTTCAAGGAAGGGAGAGCTACTGGGTGTTAAATTGCATATGCCTGCATGCTGCTGCTTAGGGAGTAATGCATGAGAGAAAACCCGTTTATCAAGACTCTGGTTGCATGTTAGTGTGCCCTAAAAGTAAATACATGACAGTTCCTCTCTGCTGTCTGTGCCCGTTGGTATGACTATAATACTGTTTACCCATCTGCACGTGCCTCAGGATGTTTTATAGCCTATGCCATGATATCATAGCTAGTGCTGTGTCACTTGAATGCCTTTCAGTGCATTAAATGACACAATGAAATGAAGCAGAAAGACTGATGTGACATTTCTCAATAGGAAGTGTTTATCTCTGTTCCATCAGTGTTTAATTGACTTGCAAACCACTCAGGACTCTACAAACATTAAGTGAAGAGATCTTTAGCAGACAGTAACTCTTTACACTAAGTGTCTTTAAGTACACTTGTTCATAGTATAAATGTTCAATAAATAACACATTTTAGATACACGCACTGTGAATATTAACAATGACATTTACCTTTGGGTTCCCCTATCTATATAATTGAAGAAAATTTACACTTAACATGCTAAAAATATTTATGGTGTTACACAGTGAAATCTCTACTTGCCTGTATTACTTTGCCTTACTTTATTTCAGTCTGTGCTTTGCAGTCTTACAGCTCAGTCATCAGAAGTTTGCAAGTAATTGTCATTAATGCATTAAGTAGCACGGTTAGTGTCTATCATATGCAGTTTGTTTTCTCGTCTGCTCCCCAGGAGGAGAGGCACACAGTGAATTGTTTGGTTTTGGTACAGAGTTCTGGCCTTTTTTTGCCTTCCATTTGTTTTTTTAATATACACATTACTATGTGGAATCTAAGACTATCCCACAGACTGGGATACGGAGAACAGGCCTAAAAGGATGCCAAGCACATGTATTCCACATGTCTCCATCTACCACAAGCCATGTATTTCCCGGCATACCATAGAAAAAAGATTTGTGAAGATTCTTGTGGGACTGTGTAGTGCCACAAGAAGGATGCAAGAGAAATCAAGATCACTGACAACGTCCTGTTTATGTTTGCTGTTTGGCTTGCTCACAGGGTCACAGGAAATTCTTTATTTGCCCCTCTGTAAAGAAGCCCCCACTGCCTCCCAAACACCCATGGGCCTCACCAATATGGCATGAGGGAAAATGTGTTCCTGATCCCAAATCTGGTGATTACTTTATGCACCAGGTTGGAGCCCCAGCACATCCTGCATTATATCCTTGGTCTTACTGTAGACAATGCTTGTGCTGCAGAAGGAAGCAAGAAGAAATTATTTTAAAACCAAAACAAACTGGGAGCCAAGTTTAATATCAAAGAAGAGAGAAAAAATCTTTGGTCTCTGCAGGTGTCCAGCAGAAACATGAAGCCTTACGTTAACGTGACACAACTCATCTCATGAACAACAGAGATCACATCTACTTTCTGTGCTGATCAGAAGATCCAAAAACGAAACAGCCAAAGACTGATGGCTCAAACATTAATCTATATGCTGGGTTCACTGTATCTTGCCGTATAATCCCGTCCATAAACTTATCTTAAAAGTAATTTTGGATTCTTTCTCCCATAATTTTTTAGGAAGGCCATTTCAGAACCAACTGTTTCAATGGTTGGAAAATGTTTTCTAATTTCTGTTCTAAATATAAGTGATTACTGTAGGGCAGGCAAGGTACAAGAAATGGGCCCCAATATGCCAGACACTTGGAAGGCAAGTTGATGGAATTTATGATAATCCTCAGACCCCACAGGAGTTTATTCATGAGTCTGACTATTTGTCTTCTACAAAGATTGTCATCCTTATTATGCATAGTTTCACAAAAGCAGAGGAAACTTTTTGCTCACCATGGTCTTCACCCAAGAGCATGAGGAGCTCTTGGGTTGTGCATGTAATGGTTTGCAGAAGGTGGAAAAGAAAAGGATTTCCATAGCTTCAGATAACCTATGTGCTGTAGTGTCCTGTGCCTTTTGAAGTTTCTTCAGCATTGAAAGCCTGTGCACATCACATTGCTGTACCCCAGCTAAAGGACATAAATAAGCGAAGTCAGGTCATCGTCTACTGCGATGAGATGAAAACTCTTCACTGGCCAGAGATGACAGAAAAGTGGCTGTGTTGTCATTTAGGATGAGCAGGACTTCAACAATATTTCTAGATTGCAGTCTGAATCAACCTATTAAAGCCAAGAAAATTATTCACTATGGCTACAAAGTCATCAAATTACTTTCCACCATCCACTCACACCATTTCTGTTACAGCTTTATTTCAGATCTATCACTCTTTACTCATAATTTGACCTGTCCAATAAATGGGCTATTCTGGCAGTAATAGCGTAAAAGAAAGGTGGAAGAGATGTAAAGATTAGGACTTCTTCCAGTGAGATATCAGTTTAATTCATTGACCTGCAATCCTACCACTTCTTTCATGACTTGGTCATCATTTTTAAATGATAAACACAGGGCCTGGGGGACAGAAATGCATGCATATCCCTATAAGCACACTGGAATTACAGAATAATCCATAATTTTAACAAATTAACATTTGAAACAGTAGGTTTTTCTGGATCTAAAATATTACTTTCAAGTAGATGAGCTTGTAAATGGCATATAACTCCAGATTTAGAAGTGGGGTGTTTATCTAAGGGTATTTGACTATGGTATAGTCAGATGTCTTCAGTGCTGACCATCAAACTATGCATTTGTTAAGGGCAAGGATTAGTCATTCTCTGAGTGAAATATTGGCAATTTCAGTTCAGAGGTCCCACAGTGGAACTTCCTTTCACAAGTCAGGAAGGACACACCACGTCTGTAAGTCTTGAGCTGAGATTTGCCTTGGGTGTGAGAAGCTTCAAAACTAAATTAAAGAAAAAGCAATGCAAATGAGCTGCTGATTAATAGGTGCCATGCCGTTTGAGATGGCAACTTGTATACGTACAGTGTTTTTTACAAAGGTGCTTAATATGTGTTCAGAGCACTCCTTACATCCTCAGTCCTGAGGCAGGCTGCAAGTACTCAGGGTTGAGGAATATGCTTGGATAAGATTTGGTATCTTCAGTAGAGTGGATATAAGGATGCTCCTAAATTGTAATGTAGCCTCAGCATAGATTTTTGAGAGTTTATTGTGATTCATCTGTCTGTAGAAGCTTACATGTCTTTTTGGATCCATGAACAGCATTGTGGCAAATTGCACGGAAGTTTTTAGAAGTAATCTGCCAGTCCTAGAAACATTTTCCAGCTATGTCACTACAAATACCTTCCTTTAATAGGTCCTACTGTCTTCTTTATTTAAACTAATCATAAGTGCATTTCCTTTGAGACCCTGGTCAAATATTTCAGCAGGCACTGGGGAACAGCTAATGACAAAGTCTGTAAAATTCTGTGCACTGCTCATCGTATTTCTATTATGTTAATAATCTTCACCTGTTTTGCTTGCTTGCTTTTTTTCAAATGTGAAATATTCTTCGGGTAGGCACATGGTTTGGATGCTGCAGATTTTTCCCTGTGTTTGTGCTGCATTGCAGTAAAATGATTTAGCAAAGCAAGGGAGAGAAGATGTTGTTATCACACCTCAACGACGTCAGTGTGGTGCTATGACAGTGCACATGGCACTCTCCCTGCTACATGCACAGTCAAGACAAGGAACTCAGGTTCTTACCCCAATGCACGTATCTCTCTGCAGGCAGCCATTTAATTTGCACAGGACTGGTCTCTGTGAACAGCAAAGCCTGTCTCCCCTTCATCTGCTAGTTACCAGGCTGGTGCCCCTTATCTGAGTGGGTGTCTAGGAGGCCTTGCTAGTGGCAAACACTCTCCCAGCAGCTAAAACCTATTGCTYGCACGTCTGTGAGAAAACCCGTGGGAAAAGGAGCCGTGCGTGGCCCCGCAGCCCTAGGCAGAGCTCTTGAAGCAGAGACAATTCCCTCGTTTCGGAAGGGAATTTGAGCAGGACTTTGTGTCCTAAAAGCATGTAGCAAATTGCTTTTCTATCCTAAGTTCCAGCTCCAGGTTAGTGAAGTTTCTTAGTACAGTACATATTACCTGATATATCACATAATAGTGTGTTATAGCAGTAACGTGAACTCTCATTCTATCAGCTATGCAGGTCCTTCTGAAATAATGTGCACTGCAAACATAAACAGCTACTTTTTTATTACTTGAAATACCCCTTTCAACTTTCATTGTCACCAAGACAAAATGGCTTCAAACAAAAAAATCCCTCTAAAACAAACAAACGAATGAAGGGTCACGAATCCTCAAAAATAACAAAGCCGCAGGTCTATTTTGGTAATTCTCTTGGCAGAGTAATATGGAAGCTTCTCTCAAATGAACTGCTTCCAAGTTTCAAGAGAACAGGTCATAAATAGATTGTTCAGGAAATTCACAAAGTTTGGGTACGATAATGAGAAAGTAGTTGATTAAAGGCAAATTTTGAATTTACCTATCATCTGACTAAGTTACAGCAGCAGTGGACTTGTCCCCCAAACAGGGCACCAGCATGTTTCTTTTTCTTAACCCTTTATGTTTTTTTTTTCTAAATTAAATCTCCATCCTTTTCTTAGTGGAGACTTTATCTCTGGAGCCAGAGATAGCCTTTGAGCCAGGCAAGGAGAGGACACAGTACAATAAAGGACATAGAGGTCTTTGTGATGACAACAGGAAAAGCTCAAGGAAGAAAAGAGAGTGGCGCTGAAGGATGTGTGCCAGAGAGGGACGGGGAGGGAGGGGATGCCGGGGCCAGAGAGGGAAGAAGTGAAGGAGTCCTGGAAGTCGCTGTTATTTCAAGAGATGGCACAGATAGGCRGAGAGCAGACTACAGAGCGCGGCCGCTGACCTTTCACGAGCTTCATGTTACAGCGGCCATCGGCTGCAAGCACCGACAGAGCTGGTCCGTCTTCAGCGGTACTCCGAGACACCCCCTCGCTGCCTCGCTGCGACTCCGCTCTCCCTTACGGACAATACTCGCTTTCCTCAGCTTCCTATTTTAAACCCCTGTGAACCTCCCGATTATTCAAGCAAGCTGCGTTTGCTCAGCGTAGAGCCAGCAAAAATTTGACACCGCAGGATAGCAAGAGGAAAGGACGTTTTGATTTCTTCACCAAAACACGCCAGTTTATCTTTAATCATTGTGTAAGAAATCAAAATGGAAGTCTGAAGCATTTCCAACTTTCCTTTTCTTATCAAGGGGGAAATACACATAGGAATGATTCCATCATTGGGAAATAATTTAAAAGGGAGAGAAATCATGTGGGAAGACTTTCTCTTCCTTTTCAAAATCTTTTTTTCTACTGAAGAAAATAAGTCTACAGATTTTATACTCGTTTTTGTAAAAATATGGAAAAATAGGCATTTCTCTGTTATTTTTCTATTTTAAATTTTATCTGAGTAAGAAAGATTAACTTTCTTCTGGCCATCTCGCCCTATATATGTATATTAAAGTGGGAAAAGACACAAAATGATTGACGTTGTAAAGATTTTTAGATTAGTCATAAAAAGAAAACGGCACATTCAAACTTACCATGTTATTAATAGCAAAAAAATTACATTAACCAGGATGCTTTCTCTCAAAGGGTTCTAAAGCATTTTAGAAAAAAACTCTAAAGGATACAGTGATGTATTATTGGCAGCCAGTCATTCTTCTGTGGAAACTCAGCACCTTGTTGGCAGCAGCACTACCTGGTTATTTAAGACAGGAAGTGAAATGTATTTCATTTAATTGCAGGAATAATGTATGTGGCTAGAGCAATACTTTGATTTGGCATTTGGTCACGTCACACGTTTAATAGCTGTGTTATTGTGACAAGCGCTATGCAATTCTCCACAGCCCAAGTGGTCAAAATCATTTCATCTGAATGATGGCATTTTCAATAGCATAGCACTACCCTAAAGATCAGTTGGGACACTGATTCGGTGCTGACTCAGAGGGGATATGCTAACATGCTAAATTACAAACATCATTCTCTACATAATGTGTTCCCTGGACATGTTCTGCTCAAAGCAGGGTCCTTGTTAAACTTATTAGTTTTGAGAACTGAGGAAGAGCTAGTACATAGGGTGTGAAAGCCTCCTTCAGAGAAGTTACCATTCATTCTTAGTTTGCTATTCTGATCTAGGTAGACTGTCAAAACAGAAACAAAATAGAAAAACGGTGCAAGTTCTGCAAGATATCAGCACACATTTAATTGTCATCTCGGTAGATCCTCAAAACATCTTTCACTGAAATCCACTCTGTTTTCCACAAAATTTTTTGCAGTTTGCCTTCTTTAAAAGTGGGATAAATAGCAAGTTAAATCTTGCGGCTGGACTTGTTCAAACTTGTATGCAACTGATCATCTCCAGCGAATACACACACAGGCACCGCAGAAGGTATCACATGAAGAGGGTGCAGCACAGCTTCCTGTGATCTCGATACAAAGCCCATTGTGTTTGTTGTTTGGAAGCTTTTTGTATCTTTTGGCCGTCCCCTTGTCCCGGAACTGTTTTCTGAGGTATGTGAAGAAGTATGGCCTCTTAGCTACCTCCCTCAGCCCGTTTTGTGAGAGTAAGACAAGTTAATTGTGCCTGACGATATGGATGGCCCTTTCAAGTCATGTAAAATGATACTGCTCTGCTTATCACAGGTAGATAACCATTAATATTACGTGTACTGTCTATGGGAAGAGAAAGGGTCTTGTTTGTTTTGAATGTTTTCAAAGGTAGGAAACAAAGGGTCCTGTGGGGACACCAGCACACAGCAGACAGTGCAGCCATACAAATTGAACTTAAAAGACAGGAACCTGCAATAAAAATGGGTGAAAGACAGAAACACGGCTGCTTCTTTACAATAAGGCTAAGCCACGTCACTGAGGTGTACAGCAATACAGAAGTAGAATAATGTCACATTTAACTCAAGCAGAGCTCCTGGCCGGGGCTCCCTCTTGGTCAGTCACTATTTTTACTGAATGAAATCCTCAATTCTTACTCATTTTTAACCAGGCTCATGTGTAATAAAATCTCTTAAAATAATCAGCATCTCTCAAAATCTGGGCCAGAAATATTTTGTCCAGATAAGACCCAAAGAAAAGGGGGTCTAGAGCCTGAAACCTTTGCATTATTGTAACATTAATCATTACAGCTTAGGAGCACAGATGACAGTCCTTAAATCTAACTATAAACAACACATCTCCGTACAAGGGTCTGTCTTTGCAACCGTGGGCACCACTCAGCTTATATTCACTAGAGGGGCAAGGCAGGATGAGGAAAAAACTAGTCAGCTGGGTAAGCGATGGGAGGATTTATGAGTTTCATTTCACCGTGGTGAAATATTTTATAGCCATAGAACAGAATTTTCAGCCTGATTCAGCCTTCTGAGATGAGTGGACTTTGGATCGAGCCTTTAAACTGCTTGTTTAAAAAAAACCAAACACCACAGCTCCCTAAAAAGCCTGAAAGTAAAATGCACCGATTTCTTTGTAACATGCAACGTGTATTGCACTCTGAGGAATCACATTTTTAAGTCAGTGGAAAATGTCTCATTAACTTGAACTGGCTTTGGATCAAGCTCCAGAAGGTTTTGAAAAGACATTGCCAGTGTCTGAGGGCTTCAGACAACCTCATTTTTGGAAGCAGAATATAATAGTTTCTAGTGCTATTTTAAAATTGTGTAACGTGCACTATGTCATTTGTGGTAAAACAGTATGATAACAAATAACAAGTTTATATTTCATTTGACAGATTTTGTGCTATCTGTAGAACAAGAATGTATAGAATTGCCGGGCAGGCAAAGAGCTGATTGAGGAAAGGGATCTCTCAACAGAGCTCAGTGGAAACACCGTGTTTCAGAGAATAATGAAGATCCCAGATCCCCAGTGCCTCAGTCGTTTGGAATAATTAGGGGTTCACTTACTAAGGGTCAGATCATCTCGTTGACCTCTAAACTTTCTGATCTTTARGAACCTCCTCAAAACAGGCAAAAATCAAACAAGAAGGTACTATCTGCCTTTTTAAGTGAGTTTTCAGAAAATCAAAAGATACGATTTCTCTGAAGTTAATTAAAACATTCTAAAGGTTTCGTTTTTGAAGCCGTTCAAAAAGGCAACTGTTGCCTCGGTTGAATGAAAATGTAACATATTTCTTACATCTTACAGAGAAGAAATGCATTTTTTAAATGACTCTAAAGGAAAATTACCATTGCAAGTTATAAAATAATACTTTTTTTAGGGCAAATATTTTTACATTTTGACATTTGGTTTTCATTGTGGAAAAGCTGTCAATTTGAAATTTCTTGGAAAAACAGAAATTTGGGGGGAAGCAATCAGAGTCATGGGGCTGATTTGTTTTGAAAATACTGCTGAAATATCACCGTACTAGTTATTCGATAGATTTGAAACAGTAGGCACATATAAATATAAAATCTATGGCTAATAAAATATGCCATGTAATGAAAATTAATTAGAATGGTGAAGTGGGAACAAATGTGTGAGTCAAAAGATTCAGTACATTTGTCTTGCAAATACAGACATTGAAGTGCTTTGAATCCTTTTGATTTCAACAAAAGACCTATCATTCTTTTTTACCAATAATAGAAAATATCAACATCATGGCGTTTGAAACACTGTCATAGCATGTCTGTGAACAAAAAGACATAAAAAATGATGAAGTTGAAAATGAAAGTTTCGCTAATGCTACAAATGCAGAAATAAAATTAAAYGCTTGTTAATGAATAGTATGTGCTCACTTGATTTACATAAGGTTGCAAAAAAACTGTCACAAAGGATTTACAGGGCAATATAATTCAATATTTATACTGCAGTGTTGTATTTGAGTGATAACTTCTTATAATGGCTACATTATTTTAGTTCACTTGTAGCATGAGACACTAACAATTTTAACATTGAAAGAAAATTATACCATTTTATGCTTATATTTTTTCCTGTGTTTTACAGAACAAATGGATCTTCTGACTTTCATTGGACACTCCTGATACTGCCATGAAACATCTCTTTAAACTGTTGCATGAAAGCTTCCTTCTTTTCAAAAAAATCTTACTGTTATAAGAATTGCTCTAACAATGTGCTTACCTTCTTCTGCTAATAAAATAGAATATTAAACTAGCAACCTCAAAGAAATTAACAATTTCTCTGCTACTCTGAGAAAGTATCTCTCAAAAAGGAGAATTGCCAGAAACATCAGGAAATCCCCTTGACCTTGCTACTGCTCTTGATTTTATGTAGAGAGCACTAAGATTTCAAAGATGCTCATGCACCCAGTCCCTCTGAAATCATGATATTTCTTAGGTACTTAAATACCTTGAAGTATTTATACTGCAGTGATAGGCTGCAGTGTGCAATTCTTAGGCAGACAGCAGTGCTCTTCCAAATTCATTTTGCAACAGTAATAGGAATACTTGATCACTTTGGTATTCTGAAGTAAAACTCCTTTTTAAAGCAGTTTTCATATAAGGTTTCAATTTATCTACATCAAAATCCTCAGATATTTTGCTGAATCCTTTAGGAAAGGCTCTGTTGACCTACATGGAAAATAATTTGCAAGAGAACACTGTGAGCATAAATTTTAGAGCTCTCATAAAACATTATGCATGGGACAAGTGAGGCCATATTACATAGAAAAATGGACTCTGTCCATAGAGTTATCAGTTAGGTTAGTGGTTAATATGTAAMCTTCAACCTACAAACCCTGAAAAATGAACTCTCCACACTCCATATCACCTCAAAAAATGTGTGGGTATAGTCACTTTCCATGATCTCATAACTTTATCACTGATTTTGTTAACTTCACTCTATTAAGCCAAACAAAAATTCTCCTTCCATCTATTTTTCTGCCACACAGAAATTTTCRTGCTAAAAAGCTACTTTGATAGTTCTCCTGCTACATGCAGTTTTTATTACAGCATTTTTACCTAGATAGAGCACTGAAGCTGTTTTATRTTTTCCTAAATTATATGATCCAAAACTGTAACGTGGAAATATATGAACATCTAGAAGATGTATTTTATTCAGCTTATGCAAGGATCTAATATACCATTTTATATAAGATCCTTATCATTCTAACGATCAAGCAAGGTGCCACTAACTTTAAAATTTGGTATTGCATTTTTTTGTTAATATCTTTTTAAAAGGCTAAACTGTATTATACCAGCCAAGCCTCTATGGCAAGCCTGATTTAAATGCTGACTGCGTTCTCTTCTCCTCACAAATCATGGGATAGATACACGTAGTGCAGTTATGCAGATACCTTTATAACTATTTTGTTTCTTGCTACTGCACACTAGAACTAGAAGTCCCACAGAAATACTATTTGTGCTAGGCAAGAATGGATTTGGCTATGCTATTTTCCTTTAGTATCATCCATACCCAGAGGAAACTGTTACTCAAATGGAAATGAGAACACATACTCCAAGCTTCAGGGGGACATTGTGTTCCTTAAAAACCCTAAATAAAGACCTTTTCCCTAAATTAAGACCCTATGCCCTAAATAAAGACCCAACAAATCCTGCCTAAGAAACTACGGAAGTGACTGAACTTTTATTGACCCTCAAAGTTTTGGCTTATCTCTTGGGCAATGGCTGGGCTGGTTCTTATTTATATCCCTATTTAAAACAAGCAGATTAATTCTTGGGTTTGCTTTCAAATTTAGTCACACATGGAATGTCTTAATTGTTTGTTAAAGGAACAGCAGGTTGTGGTCAGGGTCAAATGCCCTTGTGCTCAATAGATTTTAACTTTGCATAGTACTAACTCCTGAGACTATGATAAGCAAGCAAAGCAAACCTAGAGGAAGATCTTCATGCTATATGTGAGGGAAGCGCTGAGTGTGCAGGTATGCAAGGGCAGGGGAAAGGGAGGAGGGGACCTGAGTCCATGGGCATTTTTTACCACGTTGGACAGTGTAGTATGTACTTGTAAACAGGCTTTCAGTGCATGCATGTAGGCAAGATTAGTAGTAAAACAATGCAAGATGTCTCTGCTGCAGAGTTGAGTGTTGGCAGAAGGATTTAGGTATATGGGCTGGAAACCTGGTTCTGTGTTCACTCCTGCTAGTAACTCATCAGCTGCTTTGTAGTGGAGGCACAAGCTGGACCAAGGACCTGCTGATGGTCCTTCAGTGGTGCCATTCCAGAATTTCCTGTTTTTCTAGAACGGGTGGGCTCCTCCCTGAGTCACTGGGGAAGGATCTTCAAGTGGTTCGCTGTAACACAGCACAAGGTATCATGAGATTTCTGCTCACATATGGTGAAGATGTCTTTCAGATGTATGTGAGGAAAGGTGAGGGCCTGGTGGAGTGACAGAACCGTGAGGTACCGCAGAAGAGCTGCCCATAGGCATGAGCCCACCAGCTGGTTGGACTAGCACAGTTGTGAAAGCCATGGGCTGGTTCGGTGGTTTTTAAGGCAGCCCCCAGGGAGCTGGGGGATGAAGGCTCTCCTCATCATTTCCTCACTGTCCTTCCAAACCTGATCCTGCCCGTTCAGGGAGGGATTATGAGGGGGACTGGACTGGTTGGATGGTAACAGGTAAGACATGGATAAATCTCTTTTTACGTGACCCATGAAGTGTCAGTCTCAGGTGTAGCGCTCCCTGTGATCACTAAGTCCCTCTCCCTGCTGGTGAGCAAATCCTCCTGAAAAGGAGAAATTAGCAGGAGCAAATAAGGGGGGCTCGACCTCCCCCGGCTGCGGTGGGCCAGAGGAAGTGGATGGCTCAGCAGGCAAACCGCCTGTTCCAGCCCGGTGGTTGGCACAGCATCTTACTTGCATATCAGGCAGCCTCCAGGGAGGAAAAAAGGGTTATTTTAACTCAGTCAAACACGGTTTCAGCTCTGTGCTCTTCTGCGAGGAGAAAAGGGAGGGATCTCCTGTGTTTGGGACCAAGGGACTGGTTCTGTTTGTTTTCCCTTGCAGAAGACGGATTGCGAACTTTTCCACTCCCTGGAACGAGGCGGGCTGGCTTCATTTATTTTCTGCACCCTCCAGGAAATGAGGCTGTTAGGTTTATTATCCTGAAGCTAGAAGGCCAGTTCAGTTTCTTTAGTAGGTGTAGGGGCACGGTTACTAAATTTACTGTGCTCTTTAAAAAGGGTTGCGCCTCGGAGCAAGTCTGTTATTCCCACTAATTACCTGATGCCCCAATGTCTCTTTGGCCGAAACCTGCCAGCTCGAATCGTGACCTGCCAGCACGAGCAAAGACCTTACGTAGGCAGCAGCCTTCAGTTAGCTCTGGTAAAAGAGAACTCCTAAGAGCTGTGTAGAAATGCGTCTATTTCCATGTGCCTGTGGTTATGTCTGTATGATATCAGGTGCAGCGGTGTATTGGTTAAGGGCAGTGAGTGCACAAGCGATTACGGTGGCTGGTTTACAGCAACATGCCAGTCTCCTACAAGACAAAAAGAAAATCCAGGTAGCATTACACAAGAGAAAGGTACATTTCTTTCTCTGATCTCTTTACTGCTTACAAGATTTAGATAACGTGCTTATCATGAAGCAAACAGAGATATTTTGCAAGTTTTACTTGGTGTGGTAACAACTATTACCCTTTATACCTTTGTAAATACCCTGAAGTTCGCAAGAGTAAGGGCATAAATAAAACGAACAAACACAGCCTAACTCCAAATACCTCTTGGCTTTTCACATACATCTCTAATTAAATGATGAGGATGAATTTTTGTGAGGTTGTAATAAAATACAATTATTTAAATAAATATCTGAACAAAATAGTCATACGGCCAGAATAAATTACCATCATATTTTTAATTACTGAAGTAAGTTTTGGTAGGAGGGAATGAATAATATTAAAAGATTTAATTAGTGAATTCAGAGAGGGGTTATTTACAGCACTAACATCAACGACATAACATCTAACATAATTAGGGATCAAAAAAAGCCTACTACAACACTAACGTCTAACATAATTAGAGATCAAAGGAAGTCTACCAGGCAAGCAAGACCCTTCTTGCAGAAGAAGATGTGGTCTCCCAGTCTTTAATTCTTGCTTTTCTCTCCTTTATGTTTCTTTCCCAAGTACTTTTATTTCCTCTAGAATATTTGACCATGGGCAATTAAATAATTTTTGTAAGGGACCAAATAACCTCCAGCAGTAGCCTGTTGTTTCTACAGAAGCTAGACGGCAGAAATGGCTGCTGAATATTGACTTCACAATACCACTACATATGAGAGGAGTGGGGCAAGGGGAAGCAGGACACATCACTGTTATTTAGCACAAATGCTGATTTAAAATTTTTTCCCAAGACGCAAAAAGGGTCCTTCTGACCTGGGTAATTTCAGCAGTGCTTTGGAATAGTAGGTCTATAAAGTTATAGGGCAGAGGCCTTGTTCTACCTCAGCTCTGTCCTGTGCCTTTTGATGACTCTCAGGCATGTGCAGGGTTTAGAATAGGACTTCTGCCAGGAGGTAAAAATGAATTAGATGAATTGGATTAAATGAATTAGAGGAAAGTCCATGAGGATTTTTTTGCAGAATTTTCTTCCGCCCAGAAGTGTCATACTTATTTCTGCAATTTCTTTGACTTGCTCCGTGTTTCCTGGCTGTGCTCAGAAACCTGTTCCAGTCAGTGAAAAGGATGCCTCCCCTGCCTGGACTGAAGGCAAAGGAAGAACATCTAATAAAATGTTCAGAAGAGGAATTGATTTTCACAAAATTTGTCTCAATTTCTCCTTCCCCTCATTGTCTGTCAGAATTCGACACCCTATGAATAGAAAAATTAAAAAAAAAAAAAAAAGCTTGCAGCAAAAATTTCATAAAAATTTCCAGGTGAAGAAAAATGTTAAACTTGTTCTAATATCTATTGGATCTTTGAAATTTCTGTTCCTTTGAAATTCCTGCACACTCCTCCAGGAGAAGGAAATAACAAAATATATAAAAGGCATTTGGTTTCRGTAATATTGTTGTAACTTGAGAAACTTAAAATTCATCTCCAAAAGTGACTATTTACTCAGCAAACCAGTAGGGCTTCAGTACCAGCTCTATGCTGCATTAGAATCTRTGTCTTTTGGTAGTAGGATTTAAAATCAGTTATTAAAAGCTTTTATTATCAACAAAGCACATGCTGGAACAGGAGAACAACATGCCCTTGTTTTTCTCCAGCTTTCTGTGGGCTCCAAAGGGCTCTGCCCTTGGTCGCCTTCCCTCCTCCCGCTGGAGAGGGCACCCCCTCTCCGGGGAAGCTTGTCTGTAAACACAAGCCCAACTGCTCACGCTGATGACTCAAATCCACCCGTATGCTCCCTTCTGTCCAAGCCCAAAGCTCAGCCTGCTTCTCTCTGAATGTCTCGCCATCGGCTCAAGCTCAGTATGGTTCACCAGAGCTCTTAATCTGTCTTCTAAGCTCTCTTTGCTGCTGCGTTTTCCAGTCACTGTGGCTAACATCACTGGCCCGTCTGCTGCTTGGGCCTTGAACTTGTCAGCACCTTCAGACTGGGACTTTCTCCGCCTTGGCTTCTCATATCAAGGCTCTGTGTAAATCTTGATACATAAAACTTCAAAGCTATGACCTCATACTTCCATGCAGCTAAAATTACCAGTCCGGCTTTCATCCTTTCGCCTTTCTGTTCCCACAAGATGCTTCTCCCTGGTTTTGATAGAGCGTGTTTCCCACTCTTTCCTCTGTGCCCACAGCTGTAAGCGTGTTTCCTCTCTCCTCGCGTCTTCCCACCAGCTCCCCCGTCATCAAGCACAGCATAATTCTCCCCCGTGCAGATTGCAGCCCCGCTGCCATCTCTGATAACCCAYGGCACCAGCTGTCATCGCACATTCATAAACCTTTCACACCAGTAATGTCCTYTTCCTACACTGCCCTTCCAGCCTGGGAGGAGCTCTCTGTAAAAATATACAGCACTCTGCCATTATGCACCTTCAACATTTCCCTGGGAGCTTCCCTTTTTTCCACTGCCTACAAAAACCAGGTTGCTGGCTCACTGCAAGTGTTACATACACAGTAACCAGTAGCGTCATATTATTTTCCTCCACATCCCTGAATGTAGCTACCTGCTGTTTTGTGTTTTCTACTTTGATCGTAAACCTTAGATCATAAATGCATCGAGCATCTTTACCACTTGGGCATGTGTGGAATAGGGCACAGCAAAGCCCTGGTCCACATCTGAATTGCACAGACACTGCAGAACTACAGACAKTTCACATTCAGCTACACAAATGTTGGGAATATGTTATTCAGTTACCAGGCTAGGTTTAATCCATACTCCTTTAGAGGAGAGGCTATCCCTGAACATTAAAAAAAAAAAATTGGATTCTTTACAAATATAATTATTTAGTGTCTACCAAAATTTGGTGCTTTTCTTCAAAGGCACTTCTGGAATTGAAATTTTTATTTTCTTCTTATTTTTGTCTCCATTGTGGAATTGTAGTGGCAATATTTTAAATGAGTTGTTATACAGGGTGGCTAGAGCACTACTGTGTGTGATAACCTAGCACATTGTCCAGTGTAGTTTGCATTTCAGATTCGGTGGTCACATTCTGAATTGCATACAGTTTTCTTTCTTCCTTTTTCCCATGTATCGAGAGGTYCTTCTGAAAGGCATGTGCAAGTCTCACTTGGAATCACATTTCTGGTGCTCTGACTCTGAAGTTTATTTTTTCTGCAGGGATCTATAGTTTCTATAGTGTTATAACCCAAACCAAATGTTTTCTGAGGCACAATAGAAAGCTCTATTTCTAAGCCATTTGAACACATGTATTCGAAATGTATTAAACGTGGGTAGATGATGACTGCAGAAGAAGGTATTTCTAGATATGGAGTCTTTTAAAAGGAGCTAAAACTGTTATCCTTTCCAAGAAAAATGTATCAGTTTCCCTATGTTTAGTGTATTTCAAATTCTGTCAAGTCATAAGCTGTTAACAGGAAGCTGCCTTCTGTTTCACTCGCTGCCAAGATTAGGGGTGACGTTCCTACCCTCTTGAAATCAGTGACAAAACTTCCTTTGACTTCAATAGGGAGAAGATTTCATCCAAAGCAAGAAAATTATTATCCTTACATTTTCAGAACTGAAAAGAATAAAAAGCCTCCTTCCAATTCGTACTTATCTCCATTTTCAGATACTGCCATGTCAGAATTATTTATGCTGTCATCCTTTTCAATATAAAAGTTATCTTAGTTGGTTTTGATGCCTGAAGACAGGAATTAGCTTATAAAGTATTTTTGCAGCATACAACAACAACAAAAAAGAGTAGTTCAGAAGGACAAAAGCAAACACATAAAAATAAGCACTTCTCTCTCCATTTTATTAATATGGATTTGCTATCTTTCCACATGAAAGAATGAATATCATTTCATTAGACAGAAAATGATGCTTATAAAGATAGTTCTTTTTGCAGAGTGATGTTTGGTGGGAGGAGATGAAGGAAGGGTTGATTCAAAGATCAGTGAAATAGGTGGGGAAAAAAGTAGGTAGAAAAACTTCTGTTGACTGTGTTGGGCTTTATGTCCCACCCTTTTCCCGTTAAATACTGTGTGGCAAGGAAAGTTCAAACCCTTCTAACTTTTCTGCAAGAGCCTTCTTAAGAAGAACAGCATAATACACAAGCCATGGAGTTGCAGCTGAATTGTATAAGATTAGGATACATTTCCAGAAATGCTGAAGTAAGTATAACCTAGGTGTCAGGAATACACAGTGATCTGGTGCATAGGTAGACAGTACCTAACCTTGCAAACACTGGAGGTCTCCCTGATAACTTATTAAAAGACCCAAACACACCAAATTCAGTGAAAGCTGAGTATTGACTATCTACCCAGGGACACAAGGGCCCAGATTTTCCTGTGTGATCTCTGGTATTGGGCAAATCTTTCTTTTAATGGCCAATTGTTTTCAGTTAAAAATTGAAGAATAAAAACAAAGCGTCAATTAAAAAACTTTGGTCATCAGCCTCTTCTAGGATTAGAATTTTGTTCATTCTTCACTTCACAAAGAAGGTCACTGCAGAAGGAAAAGGTGAGCCTAAAACACCTTAACTTTCATCTGTCTGAAAAAGTTCCTTCAAAGAAAAGTTATTTTTAATTTGGTGTAGTTATACTATGATCTACGTGTTGATACTCACACGTCAGTTTAGATATGTTTATCATACCATAATCATGTTTTAGATTGCCTACCTGATGAAATACTTTGAAATACTACTTTGTAATTGCTATTCCATACTAACTCCCCATGTGGACATCCCTACATCGCTTAATTGACTTCACAGCACCAGGAGTGTAAGCATACCAATGCACAACCCCAGGGCAAGCTAGAGTATGATTCTGCAGCATGCCACTGACTTCAGTGCACCTATCCTGTCCCATGGTGCGCAGAGCAGCTTACCACAATGAAATACTGCTTTGCTTGATTGTACTTTCAAATATCAACCAGACCTACCTCATGTAGAAGTTTCTGTAACTGAGATAATAAAACCATATTTTATGTTACGTAAGCTACTTCATAATTCAGCTCAAAAAACAAGCAACCCTTCAATTATCCGTAAACAATACACAATTTTCATAATTAATATGTGCAGTAGATGAACATAATTTAGGAATCAAAGATTCACTGAAAATCAACAGGACTTAGGCTCTTGAGTCAGTGCTTCCAAAGTAGAAATCCAGCAGAGCAGACACTTTCAGAGTCACATTCCTCTGAAACTCGAGTTATTTGTACACCTCAGCACATGCTCATGACAGTGAAAGACTGAGGTTCTGCTGACACCTGTCGATAAATGTCTGAACAGCAGAACTGGTGTCTTACAATTAGGTAAACGAAACTAAAAAATATATAAGAAAACAGGAGTAAAGGTACAGACCTGCCTTCTTTCTATAGCAGAAAAGTTTCCAGTCATTGCTAAGTCATAATAGACATAATGGCGGAGTGAGGTTGGGGAAAGGACGAAAAGGAAAGGTAAAAACAAAATTTGCTGCTAGATTTTTTGTCACATCTTCCCTGACAATGATGATGAGGTCACTTCCTACTGAGTCAATACACTACTTGCAGTGAGTCATTGTGGAGATGCTGACTAAGCTGAAAGAGATTTGCTAATGACTGGATGATCAGCAGAAGTATAATTGATATCAGTAGAGACCAGTATGTGTTTTTCAAATGATCAGATTCATGCTAACATGGGAGTGTGATAAGATGATAAAGACTACTGAGAGATTTTCAAACTTTTTTTTTCAAATACAGGAAGAGAATTTTTTGCTTACTCAGCAGTTTATCCTCAAAACTCAGTAAATATCATATCTGAACTCCACTGGGGTTTGTTAGGCCCAAGAAAAGGTAAAATTTTACTAGAATTTTACTTGCTGCTACAAGACCGAACAATTAAGATAGGCTTCAAATTTTCAGTTATGGTACAGTCCTAACACTAAGAGCTTTTAACTTTGTGTAAGCAAACATACTGAAATAGGGAGAAGATTGCTACACCTTTCGTAATAAGATCTAGTTGAAGATGTCCCTGCCCATGACAGGGGGTTTGGACTAGATGACCTTTAAAGGTCCCTTCCAATCCAAACTATTCTATGATTCTATGATTCTACTTCTGTTAACAGACTGCACACTGCAGTCCTTTTCATTTGTACAAGGGGTGCATGGTCCCTGGTAAGAAAAACATGTTTTGGGCAGTGTTTTTGACACTATGTAACCTGTATTAACTGCTTTTCCGATAAGAAAAGTTCAGACAGTGTAGATGTGCTGCTCTTGCTGCTGTTCACATGTGATCCTTCCCTCCACCCACCCCACCCC